>JAWPHD010001749.1:40000-297283 GCA_037043455.1 Cyrtodaria siliqua
GAACATTTACTAATAGTGTCAAGAAAGATACGTATGAAGTATACGATCACAAATAATTCCTACATTTCAAATGGTATGCTTGACGAATTTTTTAAAAATAAAAGGAGTACTAATAATAACTAGTCGAGTACTCGATAATAAAAATGAGTATGAAAGGAGAAATTTTGAAATCGCCGAACAAAATAAATACAAACAATGGTGCAGTTTTAATTTGATTATGATTTTTCATGAACGTTAGACCTGAGCAGAACTAAATAATTACAATTTCAATAGTACGGACATTTAAGCGTTCCCGAAGATGGCATATGACGGTTAACATTGAAACTTCAATAATCGCATACCTGATTTGTATTAACACTCAATTAATCATGTCGTTTGACATTACATTTGAAATGAAATTAAATATTGTCTAGCTTGACAGTTTTAACTTGAGTTTGTTGCTATAACCACCAGATAAGAGTTTGCTGCCAAACTGAGATACCAAACAGACACATTGAACAAATATGCGTAGTTTTAATAACATTGGGGGAATTGTGTATTGACCAATATTTGTGCAGTAATTTACTGGTTATTTACTGATGAAGGCGTCGCCTAATATGTATGCCTCATCTCTTAGCAGTTGTATTATACCACGTATGCCAGTTGATGCTTAGTACTAAAAGTATACAGATCACTAAACTAATGTGTTACTTCTATCAACCCACAGACAGTACAACAGTCAGAGGCTGTCCCGATAACAATTGATATATCCTGTAATGTATTTCAAACAAAACTCAATCTTCTAAAATAGTATATATATAGTTTAACTCATTCCTTCTCAGTTTTTACGGTGGATTAACTCACACATCATGAAATTAATTGCAAATGCATACGTTTGTCATTGTGAAATGGGTTTTCCATGTAGGTGCAAAACTGGTAGGTTAAAACAACCGTTCCCTAAACATAATTCATTGTATGACGTGCGCAATGGGTCAGGTTCGACTTCTACATCTACATGTATTACAGAAATGAATTGGACAGTGTTTTCTATTATTTATTTTTTTATAATTTACATAATTATGAATGAAATTTAAAAAATGAACGTGATGAAGCCTTGTCCAAACAGAAGGCTTATCCATAGAGAGCGGATCCGTCGCACCCCAATCAATCCGGCAAGCATAGTTTTCATTCCACCGTGTAACACGAATTCACTAAATGCCATGTAAAAAATCGATTCGTTTTGTGGGTGAGGGCATGCCAAACTCCCACGCATGCACATAGCCTACACATCCACCTACAAATAGTCCGCTTCTCTGGATTTTACGCACCTGTACCAACACCCTATTCTCAAAATCTGGATCTGCACTTGAACACTATGTCAATTTGTCTTCTTTCCTTTTCTGCAGATATTAGGTAATAAACTATGGGTGATGTGAGGGACACCATCACGGTCATCAGTTGTTATGTAAAGGTAAACTAATCGTGACCAGCTAGTTCTATGTCATACGATTAGACGGACTAGTGACTATTTAAGACGGCCTCTTTTGTTAATTTGTCACTACCGGATCTTTGGGAATACTGTCCAGGTTTGTACCTCATTCGTTTGAATCATCCACTGACCAAAAATGTATACGAATCTTTGCATGATATTTTTTTAATTGAATTAAGCATCAACACATTGTAGGTTATGTCAAAGGTTATTACGAAACACCTCAGAGAGTGTGGGGTCGGGAGTATATATACATGTAGGAATCTCGAAATCCAGTTGAGTTCTTACTAGTGTACAGATATATGGTTTATTAACGTGTATAGATTCCGATACAAGGGACCGCCCGGTTCACGATCACACACGACGGACGGGTTGAGGGTATTTTAATTAACATTGATCTGAATTGAATTTTCTACTCAAGGACAATAAAGATGTTACTACAAAGGAAACCGTGATACTCGTTATGTTTTAACCAAATCGATGACGGACAAATGGTTTTGGGCAATATAATGGCCGCACCATTCCCTTATTTCCATAACTGAACAATTAATTTGTTGGAATAACACGTTTAAAAGTACTTAATTTAAGAGTAATCAAGTGCTTGCAAAACGTTATTGCAAGAGTACAAGAGGTACTTATAACATAACACTTGCGTTTAAGAGTTAATTTTTCAGCGGAACTGACTGTCATAAAAAAAACTGATTTAATTAGGTGAAAGTGTCATTTAGAACGTATGAATATTTAGAACGTATGCACTGAAAAATAATGTCCAATTGCACGCGGTTTGCTTTAAATTACCTTTTGAATGCCCTGCATACTATTTTCCAATTAAATGTTTCTTTTGCCGTAGAGTTTTACCTTAAACCAAAGAAGTACACTAAGTGCATATATATCATAATTGTTTAAAGCTGTCATTGCAATTTAAATATGATTCATTTTAAGACAAAATATAAATTCTGGAGGAAAAGTGAATTATATCGTAATATTAAGAAGAATTGACAGATAACTAGACAGTTTGCTCGTATTTTAAGGGACGATTTTATAGATCATTTATAAATTAACCAAAATAAGTACATCATTCAAAAAGATGAATAATTATTGTTGCTGCATTTCATATACCATATAAAGGAAGATAACTTTGGTAAAAAAAGTGTTTATCATTATTTGCAAAATGTGTGTGTTTTGCCCAAAAATCTTAAGTTATATATGTTTTTGTTTTTTTTCTTATAAGAATGTTTAGAAACTTATTTTTTATAGAGGACGAAATCAAAACAATGCAAGAGATGTTTCGAACTAGAAGTCGTCATCAGTTTCATAAGTTTCAGTATTGAATTTCACGTCAAATAGCTAACAACACACACACAGACAGAATGCATCTTTCACATTTTACTTTCACGCGATGACATATTTGACTATTACAACCTTAAACGCTATTTTGTAAGCCTATTTTTCTCAATTTATATTTCAGTTATTTTTATAATTGTTTCAAATCTCATTCTATACCACCGTTTGAAAAATACGGACGCGGCAAAATATGGTAGTACATAATAGTTCAAGTCATAATGTTTTAGATCGTCTTAGGAATCAGTAAAATTGCCATTAAAATGCACGTATATTGGGAGAAATACTAAATATTTAATTCAGTTACACAATAAAAGTGTTACGTTAGAAGTTGAATACATCTTGTAAAACCAATTGCACAATGTGTTGGTATATGGTGTAACGATTGGAGTACACGAAAATATTACAGTAAGAGCATAAATTAAGAAAAAAAAACAATACCTCGACGTTGACCTTTCGATAAACCTCTTGTAATACTTCATAACATTCAGCAAATAAGAAGACTGTTTACTAAAATTATGTTTTCATAAACAAACATGAAGAACTTAAGAGTTGCTACAAATTCAAATGGCAAATGAACACCACATGTGTAACGATGAAGATCTTTCACAAAAACAAATTTTAAAACATCCAAAATGAATGCATTAAGAAAATAGTGATGCCTTTGCAAGAAAAGTGCATTCACTAACCCAGTTTGGGTTCCTCAACATCAGAAGAGATCAAAACCAAAATTGCAAACAGATGCATAGAGTTGAACGGGAAAACACAGTATAACAGTCTGCGTGTTACTTGATGGTTTTCTGGAACTTCTCATGAATAACACACTTGTAAATTATTGTTAAACATAAGGGTACGATGTATGAACACATTTATGACATAACTGTTCACAAAAATGTAATATATATTCGCAAAGAGGTTGATTAAACAAGATGTATGCACACTTTCTTTTTTGACTCAGAATAAACTTAATGACAGAAATTGAAAAGTAACATACACATGTTCTCATATTTACATGATGGATATACTATGATATACATATTTTATGTAAGATATACATTTGAATGAATATATAATCTAAATCCCAGGGATTGTGGATATGGTTATCACTTTTACATAAACAACACGATACTTATCTTGTTCTAATTTTAGCTATCAACATGAAATTACTTCTGCTGTGTCTCCTCCCCCTGGCGATGGGATTGCCTGCTGTGGAGAAACGTTTGCTGCTGGACACACTCGGCCTTGGCTCCCTCTGTATGAACAATTAGTTATCCGTTTTTGACTTGATGATTGTTTCTAGAGTTCTGCTATCTGTAATCATGAGTAATAGGAAAATCAGCAGTTCTTTCATAATATATATTGACGGTCAATGAAAACGCACCATTAACTCCATTATAGTTCTGTCATAATATATACTGACGGTCAATGAAAACGCACCATTAACTCCATATGTTTATTCTGTTGGATTATTCGCAAACCAGTTGGAATAAACCTAACTTGTCTTACATGTTTATTTGTAGGCTTTTATGACAAGCAATTAAGCAGTTATTTACCCTGTAGTTTAACATTATGTACTATGGACAATCATAAAAATAAAACGGTTCGACTAAATTTCAAGCCGCATTAATCAGTCTCTGAATACATTCCAGTTGGTTTTACTGGCCTTTTTAATGTTTGACTTCTGACAGTATTATGCAATGAATGTTTCCGATAAAATGATTTCATTGTGCGATGTAACTAAAGAAACCCGGAAATGCAAGTGCATTACATAACACCAATGTGGAATGCACTAAATCCAGATATTCACGTAAACAATGTTAAACGTCGACTCGTTATATCTATTATAAGTCCAAAATGCCTCAAATTCTAGCTTTTAAAAGAATATATCAGTTTTGTGTTGATTTTCATCGACCGTGAGTAAATATAGCATTACTTCTATGCTTCTAGAGTAGGGTACATATGAAAACCTTAACACAAATACGAAAGGAGAAACAATAAATACACAATAATAGCTATTTACAATTCACGCATGGCCATATCTGTGAAAAGCGAGAATAAGATTTTATTTGATGACGTAGAAAACTATGAATAGGTAAATTAATCCACAGGTAAATGTATTTATCAATACTCAGGCAATAGTTGTGCAGCTATACAATTCGGATTAACCTCATTTCCCTGTGCAGTCACACAGTGGTAAAGTGGTATCTACGTCAAGCAAATAAACCTATTTTTACATACAACTTAGTAGCGGTTTTAAATATTATATGTTTCTCTCCGGGACTATCAAGAAATGTTCATATGATGTTTAAGAGTTAAATTTGTTCATTGATAATGCTACAAAAATGGTGGTCATTCATCTTTAAGATGAATGAAGCCCGATATAAAATGAATATCGCAAAGGGTAAATAGTATGCAGTACAATCGACATTGAGTATATTATATTTTATCATGCATATATGCACTTTTCTGCCTCATTAAGGGGTGACCTAATAACTTTTGCATTAATATGCCCTGGCCAATAAAGCAAATCAATGCGGAATCCCCCGGCTTTTATTGTACGTAACGTTATCTGACGTCATGCACGTAACGTTGCCAGACGTCATAAAACAAACAAAAAACAACAACATGGCGGCGTCCTCGATAAGCGTAACATTCTGAGAAATAGGTAATAATAGTAATTCATACAGAAAATTTGGATAATCTACATGATAAATAGAATATTATGTCAGTGCCTTTTACTATCAAGTTTATTAGGCTAGGCACGAAAACGAAGAATGGCGAGGCTCTCACGAAAACGAAGAATGGCGAGGCTCCGAAAACGAAGAATGGCTCAGCCTCGCCATTCTTCGTTTTCTAAGCCTCGCCTAATAAACTTGATAGTAAAAGGCACTGACATAATATTCTCTATATACAGTTATGTACGTTTTCAGCAATGATCCCTACATGTTATCCTCTCTGCGTCATTTTTTGCGATTTTGCAATTTTTCTGTATAAAATGTGTATTAATTCATCTATATTTGCATTTAAAGTTGTATGTATATTCCGGTTTACAACTTGAATTATAACGTCTGATCTAAACGTTTTTTACTGAGTAGAGTCTATATATTACTGTTGCAATTTATATCCATTTGGAGTAGATTAACATGCAAATCAACATATTTCTGCAATTTTGTGATAACAAATAGAGTATTGTCACGTATGTACAAGATTTAGTATAAATGAGTTGTTTATTATAATTGAATGGCTTATGCAAATACGAGGGGCGTTCAATATGTAATGCCATTATGGTCCTAAAATTTAATTATGGTCCATTGTTGTAGTTATTGTTACGGATTATGTTAAAATGAACCTTTCCTCCATTAATTTATCAAGTTTCAGATACTTCCATCAAATAAAAAATGTTTTTTGAGGGCATTTTTTAAGACATGTAAATGATACTGGACACGCAAAAAACGGAAAAACTATTTTGACTAAAAATCAAATTTCGACGGCCAATATGGACTTTTTTTGCCTAAACCACAAACTTTTATATCTTACATCTGAAAATGTTAGCAGTTTTTATGTGTAATGTATTTATTTTTTGGTTTATTGCTCCTTAAATGTTGTCAGTGCGACACAATATAGCTTAAATTGTATGCTAAAAAAGCGAAGAGCAACTTCAGGCTTTAATATTTTTTGGAACGGTGTAACTCAAATTGTTGATTTTATATTAAATCTTTGGTGTAGGGATCCTTCGATTCGTTACCCATGTATTTAAAACCATTTTCCGTCATATCTTCAAACTGAATTTGACTATTATTTTTATTGGAATTTAATATTTTCAGAAATTTTATATTTCCAAGTAAACGGCATTTCTTGCCTCGGATTTTATCGTTGTTTTGTACTGAAAACATCGTTTACGTAATATTAACACATACTTCTAGTTACAACAAAAGTTTGAATCAATTAATTTGCTGCAAAATGCTTTTTTTTTAATCCGACATTACGACCTATGTAAATCCATTACACTTTCCTGCCGCTTTTTAAGGCAGTGCATATGACTGGGTGTTTTCAACTGCATTGAATATTGACTTATAGTCATCGGACCAATAAGAATTTGGTATCATTGTATTGGTTATGCATTGAACCATGCAATCATTTAAACTGCACGAGTTTCACGATGATATTAACAAAGAAATAGATGGATGGACATTACATATTGAATCCCCCTCGTATCTGCACCCTTTGGTCCTGGACAGTATAAGTATCAGTTATCGTATTGTATTAAATATTAATCGTTCCATTTAGGGCAATATTTATTCGCTGCAAACGTAACAATTATGAATAATAATCAATAGGGTATACTAACAAAGTCATAAAAAATAGTAGAAATACCTGGTATTAAGAAAATGGTATGTTGCTACTTAAAAATGATTCGAAATGTATGCACTAAGTCTGAACCAAAGACAGCTGTCATGATAGACAATACGGAATCTGCTATTACAATACATGTAACTTCCAATTGCAATTTAATGGATAATACCTATTGATCATATGAAATCAGAGTTGTTTTTATTACAGTCGATCTTGACTCATTGAAGTGTGACATACAGCTAATGTTAGACGTTCTTGGAACCGATCCTACCGAGGCCGCCTGCGAGACAGAATGTCATGTGATATTACAGGAAGGTCATGTCCTCAATTATGGATGTCCAATTGTCTGTCACGGGTACTACATTTTATACTGCCACTTATATCTACTGTGTAAAATATTCATACTTTGGTAAAAATCTGAAATAAATGAGGAAAACACTTATTAGCAGAAAGTATACTCAAATAATTATAGCTGAATTAAACACACATCAATCCACATTTCAGGTTTCAGAACCTTGTACACTTGTGGCACGTTGTACCCGACACGACCGACCCGTCTGCCTCTAAATGTCAAAGTGCTGCCACTGCCGTCGGAAGGAAACGATTGATCCTCGATTCTCTTGCTGGCTGTATGTATACCTGTTTTCAGTACATACGATTTACGATAAATGCTTCATAATGAATATATACTTAAAAGGAAATGAAACGCATAATGTGTATTTCCGCTATATATTGTATGTTTAATATGCTACTACTAATCGAATGGTACAGGGCGACATTAGGCCTTTCATTTTGGAAAAAAAGTTTTGAACATCACCGAACACACCAATGGTTATCCCTTTAAAGTTTCATTATCGACAGAATGCGCATTTGGCACAAGCATGTGAGCAAACGTAGGCTTTAAACGATGTAATCGCTTAACATTAAACACAATACTGAAATGGCTTGACTTTTTCAAGCGAAACTTCAACATTTCTGAATTTCGTGTAACAAAGTGTAGTTTCATTAAAAAGTCCACTACATGACATAGTTGTCCTTCCTGTAAATAGTTGTATCCCCTTTTTGTACAATACATCTGGAATATTACATGGAATTAGTTGTGTATAATGGTGTAGTATAAGCAATTTTTTGATTATGCGTTTCTTTTTCCTTTCAGTATAGTATCGTATTATTCAAAAGTTCATTCCATATAGCTTCAGTCTCTTTAACAGTAATGTAAAGAAATGTACGTTATATGTACTGTTTACCATTTACATTGAGAACATTCAATTAGCGTAAGTGTTCTCATTGTCGTTCAGGTGGCTATAAATAAAATTGATGGAACAAAACGGCTATATAACTGTCATATAGTTTGAAGTATAATGTGTCTTCAGTACTCTCTGATCGTTTTCACACAGACTCTTTAAAACTACACAATCAAGTAGTATTGATTAACACAAACATACATCACTCTCTCTTTATGCTCCAGTGCATGCGAGACAAGGTCATACTACACCAATTTATTTTCCATAGGCCTACCTTATAGCTCTAAGCTCTGTATTGAGTTCCCTAATATAGGAAGCTATATTTTTTATTACTTGTTTTGAAAGACCTATCTTAGTTTTATCAAAAAACATACATAAGCCATAAGTTGAGTATGTTTTAAAAAAGCTGTTTGGGTCGGATGGTGCGACCCACCCACTAGCATGTAGAAACATGAGGAAAATGTAAAATATACTTCTTTTTTTGATTATGCAACACATTATGAGTACATTGCACAAATGTATGATTTAACCTTTATAAGTTCTCTTCAAAAGTTGAATTTTATAATTTTTCAGCAAGATTTTTTGGTTTGTTTGCCTTGTCAACCACTCAAAATTAAGAGATTCTGTGTAATTGATCCAAATTTACCCTGAACCTTTTTCCCTGCCCGCTGATTGGTTAGTAATTGGTCTAGTCTGATCACAAGTCACATTACCGGATATCACATAGTCTAGGTCTTTGTGGCGCTTGCTTAATTTTAAATCAAACGTCTAGAAGCGTTCGTCTGATTTGTTATAGGTTATAATAGCGTAAATGAGTCTCCATTGCCCTTCCATAGTAAAGTTAGAATGTTGACAACCTGTTAAAAACTCAAACCTCGTTAGAATTCTGGGAAACTTATTTTATCATGCAAATAAACATGTCTGCTATTAAACATCAACAAGGAAATAGGGGCTTTAATACCTTCTAAGAAACATTTCTTCAGTTGTATACTAACACCGGGTCAAAGGTCAACACTATTTTGACCCCTTGCAATTTCATACCCTGTCTACTTTCACTTCTCAAATTTATATAAAAAACTGTCAAAAACATGATGAGCTGCATTTTCAAATATCAACAACATGTCCAGAATACAGTTATAGCCAAAAAATAACAGGAACCAGCACTAAAAAAAGTTTTTAAAGAAAAAAAGATTAGCACTCTTTAATACAGAACTACTTTCGACTGCACCAGGCGAGGACATCCTGTTGATTTAGAGTAATTAGACCTATAAGGGATTATTTTTGCGTCATGTTTTTTAATTAAACTGGTCGATTCAACCTAACAACTTAATAAAAGAACATTTTGACTTGTTTCGCAATGCCGAATGACTTAATCTTGAAATTATTGCGATTTACCTGTGCTTGACCATGCACTAAATCGAGTCGATTTTGTCGAGAAATTAAGAAATAATAAAAAAAGCAATATCTCAGCAACCGTTCAACATTTTCTCATCAAATCAACTCTGGTGGCTTTGTTTCACATCCCTGAGTATGTATACCACACATTTTGCCATATATCTTTCACAAAAATTACAATTTTTTTAAAAATATCACATTTTTAGGGAAAATCAGAAAATTTGAGGAAAAGTTGCCAAAAACACTCTAAAATAGTCTAAAAGTCTGAAAATGATATTGTTTTCTCTGTTTCTGAGTTCAACTCACCTATTCAAACAAAATAAATGCCTAGAAAATCATTTTTTATGCAATTCTGAAAAATACATGATTTCTCCTTATAGGTTATAATAGCGTAAATGAGTCTCCATTGCCCTTCCATAGTAAAGTTAGAATGTTGACAACCTGTTAAAAACTCAAACCTCGTTAGAATTCTGGGAAACTTATTTTATCATGCAAATAAACATGTCTGCTATTAAACATCAACAAGGAAATAGGGGCTTTAATACCTTCTAAGAAACATTTCTTCAGTTGTATACTAACACCGGGTCAAAGGTCAACACTATTTTTACCCCTTGCAATTTCATACCCTGTCTACTTTCACTTCTCAAATTTATATAAAAAACTGTCAAAAACATGATGAGCTGCATTTTCAAATATCAACAACATGTCCAGAATACAGATATAGCCAAAAAATAACAGGAACCAGCACTAAAAAAAGTTTTTAAAGAAAAAAAGATTAGCACTCTTTAATACAGAACTACTTTCGACTGCACCAGGCGAGCACATCCTGTTGATTTAGTGTAATTAGACCTATAAAGCTGAAGCTATTTTACCGAGATAAATTAGTATCGTTCCTGACACAGAGATACCAGACAGAACGACAGAATGGCAATGCACAATTTTATAAATGTATATATGAGAAAAGAGAAAAAATCGACGAACCATCGTGGATGGTTTAACCATCGTGGATGGTTAAACATACTTTAATAGAAAAACAGTAATAAAGGGACATGCGGGTCTGATTTCAAACGAAAAATCTGCACGAAACATTTAACGTTCAGTGACAGACGTTTGTATTTGAAATTAAGCGCTGGCGATGTTCAATACTATATCAACTCGATAAGACACCTAGGTATCGATCGTTACACATATTGTAACACACTTCTTAACACTTTATTGGTTGATAAACACGAAGTTTTATATGTTGTCAACTACGCTTTTAGTTGACCTGACCAATTTGAAATGTGACATACAACTGATGTTGGACGCTCTTGGCGGAGACCCTTCAGAGGCCGCATGTGAAGCAGAATGCCACAAACTTCTTCAGCAGGGTCATGTATTAAATTATGGATGTCCTCTTGTCTGTCATGGGTAAGAACAATCTAACCTTTAGCATCTGCATACGTTGAGTTTTCATTATGTGAACAAAAGCGGTCGTTTGTTTGGTGTTTTTTTTTTACCGATCCTTGTTGTAATCTTCATTTTGCAAATCATACCCATAAACAGTGGGGAATGCTGAAATAATACAAAAATGTATACATTTTATTACGTGGTCCGAGTATTAACTTTCAAACCCCATCCAACCCCTTCTCCAAGAAGCGAAAACGGGGTTGGCTGGGGTAAGAATCAAAACTTAATTTCGGCTTAAAAAAGTTTGTATATTGTAAAATTAAAACAGTTAATAGGTAATTTTAAAAAGGTTATCGCATTTCTTCAATAAAAAATATTTTTAAACGTGTTATATTGTTTAAATATCCGTTATAAAATCCTGCTAATATAAGCTTTCCAATTGCTTAATGGAATTAAGGCGGGAGCACGTATTGCACTTACAGTATACTGTCAATTTCATTACAAATACTAGTCATTATGTGTTACCAATATATTACGAGCTAACTGACGCAATTAAAGTATGACGTTTTGATATTTTCATCATTATATCCTTGATAAATAAATAATATTCCTACACCGCTGTGGTTCATTTTAAAACGGTAACATATGCCATATTGTACAATACATTTAGATACATTATGTTTGAAAAATATACAACAATTTTGTTTTATATATATATTGGTTTACACCACTAGAGATGAGTATATAACAGGTTTCAATATTCGTAGGGCGGATCCCAGGCAAAGATATTCACATTGTACAACATTTCAAGTCACATTATACAAATACTATTAAAAAGTAACGTCTTGCATTTATTTCAGATTCCAGAACCTAGTACACATTTGGCACGTTGTTCCAGATACCACTGATCCCTCGGTCTCTCAGTGTGGTAACGCCGGTGCAGCCGTCGGAAAATAAACTTTGAATGAATAATAAATTGTAAATGTATTTAAAATAAACAATTATCAATACATGAACGTCTCTGTTAGATCGTTGTTTAAAATATAGTGCAGTAGAATATTACATAGAGATAATTTAACTGCTGGGATCGATTATAGGGAAATCCTTCACGAGATGGTAGACGTGTGCTTCTTTTCACGAACGAGCGTATGCGAGTGAGTGAAAAAACAAAACACGTCTACCATCGATACCCTATAATCGAACACAGCAGTTAAATAATCCATTTGTTACATTTTAAATCAATTTATGCATGATATTAACCGAAATTATTTTTGTTATTGAACGTTATCGGCGGATTACTTCGACGTCAGCACCACTGTATTGACGTCATAACTCAGCGTCACAGTTAGTTAGTTTTGTGTTCGGAATTAGTTATTTAGCGATTATGAATATTTTTTCACTGAGAAATCCCAATCTTTTACCGATGAAAATGTAATAAAATAAAATAACGAACTAACATACATATAAAATGCAATGGACGTAGGACAGTTTGAAGTATAAATGGCATAAACTAATACTAAGTACTGCGGTGTTCGAGTGAATAAAGCCATGACATATATATATCGTTATACACTAGTATAATACAGATGTTAACGAAGGCCGAATCTAGAACGCCGGACTGTAAATGTATTGTTCGTATTCGATTTTCGAAATCAAAGAGATAATTCCGACTGCACACCGAGTTAAACAGAAAAGGCCGATTCAACGCTCGGCCTTTTACGTTCAACTCGATGTACAATCCAAATTGTCTCGTCGATTTCGGAAATCGAATATATGAACAACTTATTTACAGTCCGGCGTTCTACCACTGAGCTACAGTGACGTCTTGAGAACATGGTTTATACTGAAGCGCAAAAGGAACGCAACTCGGGAATTCCCGCTATATATATTGTATGTACAATATGCTGCTGTTAACCGAATGGTACATAGCTACGTAAGACCTTTCCTTTCGGAAAAAAATACTATAACAACACATAATACAGCAAATAGTATTCCTTCAAAGTTTCATTATTGACAGAGTACGCGTTTGGCTCAAGCATGTGAGCAAACTTAGGATGCAAAATTTTGCAAACTCTTTACGTTAAACACATAACTGAATTCATGAATTTCTTGTTACAACTCTAACTAACTGCAACCTTTTTTCACAAAACATCATGGGATTTCCTTGGAATATATATGAAATTATATGTGCAGTATATACAATATATAGCGGAAATTCTTTTTCCCTTCAGTATATAAGTGTACAAACGCGTCTCTTGGTTCGTGTCATCATTATTTTGATAAAAGTAAAGGATCAACAGTACGACAAGGTGGAGTGTGATTAAAACGTCTACAACATCACAGTTGTGTCCTTTCTTTAATTAACTCTTTTTTTTACGAAACATCTTGGGATTTCTTTGGAATATTATGTGGAATTAAGTGTGCAGTATATACAATATATAGCGAAAATTCCCTAGTTGCGTTTCTTTCGCGCTTCAGTATATTTAATGCCATGTTTTATGATGCAAAATAACATATCGAACGCATATCAAGATGTCTAAGTCTAAAGTCCTTCATGTCTTGCATTTAAACTAACCTTGCTATATTTTATAAATTTGAAACTAGGATTTTGTCCTAAAAGTACTGATAAGGGAGATTCCTTGGAAGCAAAAAACACAACCAACAGAATATAGTAGCAGTCTAGCAGACTCGGTGTTATTGAGTCTGTTCATGAGAGGTAATGTAGGAAGCAACACCACTCACGCCCCTTATGTCCACTTTAACTAGATTTTTGTATTTAGCGGCCGACAGGTTTGTGCTTCGTGTCTTCTGTTATTGCGTAATATCTATTTAATCTTAGAAATGCTAAAACCTATCAAACCAGTAGTGCTATTTATTCAAGTATTAAAGAACATATAAATGCGCAAGGTCTCCGGTTCAAATTCCAATCTGGGTAACTATTGTTTGTTACTCGTAAACCGTATATTTATCGATGTTACCTGTATATATATTAATATTTTGCTCGTCGATTTAAGAGATAACCATGCCAAGATTTTTAATCTGGGATGGTATGTGAGTGGTTTTACGGTCTGAAATCTCGCTTTACGGCGAGACGGTAGTAGTAGCAGCAGCAGTAGTAGTAGTTGTTGTAGCCGTTTTTGTTTGTGACTTGGCAAAAGCCAGAGCAACAAGAAAATAAACCACTGAGGGCACTACAGAACAAGATTGTAGACAAACATCAAACGTCCCCGTTCTTTTGGGCTTAATGTAGACATCATCATAGGGTCCACAACCTGTCCGGTCATCGCACTATTAAAGACGTTCATATTGCAGCTTAGACACATTTCCCAACTGAATGTAGTCGTTGAAAAAGCATGCTTTTTAACTGCTTACTTCTCGCTGACTGATTACCACAGAGACATTATATTGAGGTCCTATCACAGTTCTTTTCTTTTCACTTACTATTACCTTAGTTTTCGATATAAAATATATTGTAAGTAAAAACACTAGATTGTTTATTATGGGGGAGCATATAGTCGCCGCTTTTTCATTCCGTCCGTGTGTGCGTCCGTACGTCCGTGCGTCACACTTTTTGTCCGGAGCATAACTCAAAAAGTATTTTTTGCTTGCGGAACGTCGGTGGTTCTACTCAGGTGCGCGCTCGTGCACGAAAAAATGCCCGGGTTTGCTCCTGGGCTCTTCCTCCACCAATTAAAAGCTGGAATGTCGCCAAATGACCTTAGCTGTTGGTGGAACTATAAAATCCAGTTTAATGAATTCATATAAGATTTGATTGAATTCCGACAAACGGTTTTTGAGAAAAAGTCGTCAGAAGCAAAAGATAACGACGACGACGGACGGACGACGGACGAATAGTGATTCCAAAACATCACATTGAGCCTTCGGTCAGGTGATCAAAAACACTGACAGATGACAACGATTTTTGAATTTTGAAGTCCCGATGAGTTTCTTTCATTTGAGATTTTCTAAAACATGGCAGAGAAGTAACTGATAATAGAGTATATTGTGCTAAAAATACAAAAAAAAACTATTAATTGTGTTACACAGGTCTTTTAAGAAAATCCATCTATACAAAGTTGTTTTAACATATATACAAGTGCACATAAAATGCAAAACTGTTATAATTTTTACTACATTATTATACACTCTTTATGGGACGGGCCTCATCCTTTGACAAAAAACTAATAATCTCAATTTCATTTTGCAAATGTATTTCTAACAGCGATTTACAGTTACCTATAGAAATTCTCTTCCCCCCCCCACACACTCTCTCCCCGCCCCCCCGCCCCCCCCCCCCCCCCCACCCCACCCCAAATACAATTGGCTCGACATGTGTCTTTAACTGCTAAACATTGGTGTAGAACTCTATACAAATGATGATGTCGTCAATGGTAGTAAATCTGTAAAATTAAGGCATTACTGTGCAAAATATAAAAGATAGTGAAAAAAGAACTTTCCCGTAGAACAAAATAACATATATGGGAACTGATATACGTTTATACTCTTGCGATTTAACTATTGCGATTATGGAAACGTAAGTATACAAATCGAGCATGAAGTGTAGGTTTCGCGGAATAAAATCCAAAAACAAGAAAACAAAAACACAAATTACAGTATTAATAAAAAGCAAAGCATGTTAAATCACAAACACAAACGGGCTGACGATGGGGCTACTGCCATGGATTGGTCAGTGACAGAAAGGCCGTTTTTAAAACATGTTCTAGTGTGCAACAATCCTCACGATTACCCCTTTGTCATCCCAATAAAACGGTACTGTGTAAATAAAGAAAGACCCGTCAGACTGTATTCTCTGACGCCCAAGGAAGCATTAATATGTAATATTAGTGGGCAATATAAGTACAACACAGATAATAATGTAACATGAGTATAAAAAACAATAGCATATACACATGATAATAATACATGTACTGTAACCTATTTTTATACTATACATATACTAATTTATCGAAGTGATTACAGTAACTAATAACACTGATAGGCCTAAGGCATTCTATATTAATAAACTATCTATATATTTGATAAAGTAACAAACGTGTCTTCAACAGCTGGGCAATAATTAATATATTACATATACTGGTAAATAGTGGCCATTGACTGTTAAATTATAAATATGATGTGTTTTGCATTGTATACTGATAGGCCATTTGGTCTTTTGTATTATTACAGTATGCAGGTACTTAATAACTTGGCAGAAGCTAGAGCAACAGAAGAACAACCCATTAAGTGTACAACAAGACAAGGTTTTAGACAAAGATCAAACGCAGTAGAGTGCGAGTTAGAGCGCCGAACTCAAGATCGAGAGGTCATTGATTTGATCCTCGCCGCGGCCACGTTATTTATTTATTTATCCTTGAGCAAGATAATTAATCCACATTGCTTAGTACTGGCTCTACCCAGGAAGCCACCGAGAGTCTGAGTTGCAAGAACTTGTTTCGCAATCGATGTAAAATATGTTTAAACTAAACATCAAGTACTGCCATCTGTTGATGATTTATGTAGTTGTCATCATTGGGTCTACAATCTCAGGTTAAAGTCGTCGAACTTCATTCGGCCTTTGACTGATAAGGTTAAATAATCGTGACCAACTACGGAATGGTGGCTATTTAAGACGGCCTATTTTGTTAATCTGTCACTACCTGATCTTTGGGAAAACTGTCCAGGTTTGTACATCATTCGTTTCAATCATCCACATATCAACAAATGTATACGAATCTTTGCATGCTATGTTTTTTTTAATTGAATTATGTATCAACACATTGTAGGTTATGTCAAAGGTTATTAAGAAAAACCTCAGAGAGAGTGGTGATGGGTGGGTGGGGTGTGGGGAGAGGGTGTGGGGTGAGTATATATACGAATCTCGAAATCCAGTCGTGTTCTTACTAGTGTACAGATATATGGTTTATTAACGTGTATATATTCCGATACAAGGGACCGCCCGGTTCACGATCACACCCGACGGACGAGTTGAGCGTATTTTAATTAACATTTATCTGAATTTAATTTAATTTCAAGAACAATAAGGATGTCACTACATAGGAAACCGTTATACTCGTTATGTTTTAACCAAATCGATGACGGACAAATGGTTTTGGGCAATATAATGGCCGCACCATTCCCTTGATTCCATAAATGAACAATTAATTGGTTGGAATAACACGTTTTAAAAGAACTTAATTTAAGAGTAATCAAGTGATTCGAAAACGTTATTACAAGAGTACAAGAGGTATAACGTCACATGATTTAATTAGGTGAAAGTGTCATTTAGAACGTATGCACTGAAAAATAATGTCCAATTGTACGCGGTTTGCTTTCAGTTACATTTTGAATTCCCTGCATACTATTTTCCTATTAAATCTATATGTTTTTATTGCCGTAGAGTTTTACCTTAAACCAAATAAGTACACTAAATGCATATATATCATAATTGTTTAAAGCTGTCATTGCAATTTAAATATAATTCATTTTAAGACAAAATATAAATGCTGGATGAAAAGTGAATTATATCGAAATATTAAGAAGAATTGACAGATAACAAGGTAGTTTAAGGGACGATTTGATAGATCATTTATAAATTAACAAAAACAAGCATTTTATTCAAAAAGATGAATAAACAGTGTTGCTGCATTTCATATAACATGGTAAAAAAAAATGTTTATCATTATTTGCAAAATGTGTGTGTTTTGCCCACACATCTTAAGTTATATATGTTTTCCTCTTTTTACTTATAACAATGTTTAGAGACTTATTTTTAATAGAGGAGGAAATCATAACAATGCAAGAGATGTTTCGAACTAGAAGTCGTCATCAGTTTCATAAGTTTCAGTATTGAATTTTACGTCAATGTTGTCTGAAATCGTGTAAACCGACAAATAGCTAAAAACACACACACAGACATAATGCATCTTCCACATTTTACTTTCACACGATGACATATTTGACTATTACAACTCAAACGTTACTTTATAAGCATTTTTTTCTCAATTTATATTTCAGTTTTTTTTATAATTGCAGATATTTGTTTCAAATCTCATTCTCTACCACTTTTGAAAAATACGGACGCGGCAAAATATGGTAGTACATAATAGTTCAAATCATAATGTTTTATATCGTATTAGGAATCAGTAAACTTGTAAAACCAATTCCACCATGTGTTGGTATATGATGTAACGATTGGTCCAGGACCAGTAGTACAAGACAATATTACAGAAAGTGTATATATTAAAGGCATATTTCGAACCTATTGTATTTGTGGGGAAGAGAATTTCTATAGCTGTATTGTAATTCACTGTTAGCCGTACAATTTCATGAGCAACGTGTGCTATTCAATGTTTCTTTAGATTATGAGGCCCACCCAATAAAGCATTTGTGACCAGCACTCATAACACATTAAAGGGACACACGGCAATCTTGATTTTTAAAAACTCACGGCGTCCGTTAGTTATTCTGGTAACTTGCATATTTCAATCATCAATATTAATTGTTAGAATAGTTAATAGCAAATTGTTTTTACATATTACTAACTTTTTATGATATTGAACCAATAATATACTTAAAAATATGTTAAAATAATGAAGAAAATTGAAATCTTATTTTTTTATTTAATATATGCAAGCAGTTTTAAAGTAAAAACGAAGCAGCATAACTAAACCGAGGAGAAAATTTTAATAATTGATTAAAACTCAAAATTGCCATGTGTCCCTTTAAAGAATGTTGTATATTTATTGGGTTGTGCTCTGATTTTTGGTCTAAAAACAATTAAGAACTACCTGATAAGTTTTGTATTCAAAAGCTAAATTATAAACATATATATTTTCATTAAACTAAATTACAAAGTATTGTTAAGCTATTCTTACTCTCAATATAGCAATACTATACAAATAAAAAAACTGAGAGTGGGCCTCACCTGAGTTGATCAGCCATGATGCATGCTGGCTGTAAATATTCAAGCTTCTCATGACCAAGTAGCGTTGGGAAATGTGTCTTTAAGAAAAAGATACAATACCTCAACGTTGACCTATCGATAAATCTCTTGTAATATTTCATCACATTCAGCAAGTAAGAGGAAGACTGTTTACTAAAATCATGTTTTCATAAACAAACATGAAGAACGTGTTGTTTATAATACAAGGGCCGATTTACATTGGTCTTATATTTATTAGTTGTTTCAATGTCTCGCATAACCAACCTCTGAAACTACGTTCTACATCCATCTAAAAGTCCAATACTTCACGATGGAAATAAACTCTGTCTCTGTTGAGATTCTATCGTCATTTGTCTATCATATGTTTAGTTTGTCGCAGTTATACAATGGGAAATTATAATACCATTTGAAAAACTATTTACTATTAGTATTGTACAATTGGATACTTTTAGACACTGAAGTCATGTTTTGTATAATATATATAGTAAACAACGCATGTTTAACGATGAAGATCTTTCACAAAAACAAAAAACAAAAGCAATAATACAAAGCTGTAATAAGAAAAGGACTTTAGCAAAATAAATTTTAAAACATCCAAAAGGTATGCATTAAGAAAATAGTGATGCCTTTGTAAGAAAAGTTCAATCACTGACCCAGTTTGGGTTTCTCAACGTCAAAAGGGATCAAAACCAAAATTGCAAACAGATGCATAGAGTTGAACGGGAAAACGCTATATAAGTCTGCGTGTTACTTGATGGTTTTCTGGAACTTCTCATGAATAACACACTTGTAAATTATTGTTAAACATAAGGGTACGATGTATGAACACATTTATGACATAACTGTTCACAAAAATGTAATATATATTCGCAAAGAGGTTGATTAAACAAGATGTATGCACACTTTCTTTTTTGACTCAAAATAAACTTAATGACAGAAATTGAAAAGTAACATACACATGTTCTCATATTTACATGATGGATATACTATGATATACATATTTTATGTAAGATATACATTTGAATGAATATATAATCTAAATCCCAGGGATTGTGGATATGGTTATCACTTTTACATAAACAACACGATACTTATCTTGTTCTAATTTTAGCTATCAACATGAAATTACTTCTGCTGTGTCTCCTCCCCCTGGCGATGGGATTGCCTGCTGTGGAGAAACGTTTGCTGCTGGACACACTCAACCTTGGCTCCCTCTGTATGAACAATTAGTTATCCGTTTTTGACTTGATGATTGTTTCTAGAGTTCTGCTATCTGTAATCATGAGTAATAGGAAAATCAGCAGTTCTGTCATAATATATATTGACGGTCAATGAAAACGCACCATTAACTCCATTATAGTTCCGTCATAATATATATTAACGGTCAATGAAAACGCACCATTAACTCCATTATAGTTCTGTCATAATATATACTGACGGTCAATGAAAACGCACCATTAACTCCATATGTTTATTCTGTTGGATTATTCGCAGTTGGAATAAACCTAACTTGTCTTACATGTTTATTTGTAGGCTTTTTATGACAAGCAATTAAGCAGTTATTTACCCTGTAGTTTAACATTGTGTACTATGGACAATCATACAAATAAAACGGTTCGACTAAATTTCAAGCCGCATTAATCAGTCTCTGAATACATTCCAGTTGGTTTTACTGGCCTGTTTAATGTTTGACTTCTGACAGTATTATGCAATGAATGTTTCCGATAAAATGATTTCATTGTGCGATGTAACTGAAGAAACCCGGAAATGCAAGTGCATTACATAACACCAATGTGGAATGCACTAAATCCAGATATTCAGTAAACAATGTTAAATGTCGACTCGTTATATCTATTATAAGTCCAAAATGCCTCAAATTCTAGCTTTCAAAAGAATATATCAGTTTTGTGGTGATTTTCATCGACCGTGAGTAAATATAGCATTACTTCTATGCTTCTAGAGTAGGGTACATATGAAAACCTTAACACAAATACGAAAGGAGAAACAATAAATACACAATAATAGCTATTTACAATTCACGCATGGCCATATCTGTGAAAAGCGAGAATAAGATTTTATTTGATGACGTAGAAAACTATGAATAGGTAAATTAATCCACAGGTAAATGTATTTATCAATACTCAGGCAATAGTTGTGCAGCTATACAATTCGGATTAACCTCATGTCCCTGTGCAGTCACACAGTGGTAAAGTGGTATCTACGTCAAGCAAATAAACCTATTTTTTACATACGACTTAGTAGCGGTTTTAAATATATGTTTCTCTCCGGGACTATCAAGAAATGTTTATATGATGTTTAAGAGTTAAATTTGTTCATTGATAATGCTACGAAAGTGGTGGTCATTCATCTTTAAGTTGAATGAAGCCCGATATAAAATGAATATCGCAAAGTGTAAACCGTATGCAGTACAATCGACATTGAGTATATTATATTTTATCATGCATATATGCACTTTTCTGCCTAATAAAGGGGTGACCTAATAAATTTTGCATTAATATGCCCTGGCCAATAAAGCAAATCAATGCGGAATCCCCCGGCTTTTATTGTACGTAACGTTATCTGACGTCATGCACGTAACGTTGCCAGACGTCATAAAACAAACAAAAAACCAACAACATGGCGGCGTCCTCGATAAGCGTAACATTCTGAGAAATGGGTAATAATAGTATTTCATACAGAAAATTTGGATAATCTACATGATAAATAGAATATTATGTCAGTGCCTTTTACTATCAAGTTTATTAGGCTCCGCACGAAAACGAAGAATGGCGAGGCTCTCACGAAAACGAAGAATGGCGAGGCTCCGAAAACGAAGAATGGCTCAGCCTCGCCATTCTTCGTTTTCTAAACCTCGCCTAATAAACTTGATAGTAAAAGGCACTGACATAATATGCTCTATATACAGTTATGTACGTTTTCAGCAATGATCCCTACATGTTATCCTTTCTGCGTCATTTTTGGCGATTTTGCAATTTTTCTGTATAAAATGTGTATTAATTCATCGATATTTGCATTTAAAGTTGTATGCATATTCCGGTTTACAACTTGAATTATAACGTCTGATCTACAAGTTTTTTACCGAGTAGAGTCTATATATTACTGTTGCAATTTATATCCATTTGGAGTAGCATGCAAATCAACATATTCCTGCAATTTTGTGATAACAACTAGAGTATTGTCACGTATATACAAGATTTAGTATAGATGAGTTGTTTATTATAATTGAATGGCTTATGCAAATACGAGGGGCGTTCAATATGTAATGCCATTATGGTCCTAAAATTTAATTATGGTCCATTGTTGTAGTTATTGATACGGATTATGTTAAAATGAACCTTTCCTCAATTAATTTATCAAGTTTCAGATACTTCCATCCAATAAAAAATGTTTTTTGAGGGCATTTTTTAAGACATGTAAATGATACTGGACACGCCAAAAACGGAAAAAACTATTTTGACTAAAAATCAGATTTCGACGGCCAATATGGATTTTTCTTGCCTAAACCACGAACTTTTATATCATTCTTACATCTGAAAATGTTAGCAGTTTTTATTTGTAATGTGTTTATTTTTGGGTTTATTGCTCCTTAAATGTTGTCAGTGCGACAAAATATAGCTTAAATTGTATGCTAAAAAAGCGAAGAGCAACTTCAGGCTTTAATATTTTTGGAACGGTGTAACTAAAATTGTTGATTTTATATTAAATCTTTGGAGTAGGGATCCTTCGATTCGTTACCCATGTATTTAAAACCATTTTCCGTCATATCTTCAAACTGAATTTGACTATTATTTTTATTGGAATTTGATATTTTCAGAACTTTTATATTTCCAAGTAAATGGCATTTCTTGCCTCGGATTTTATCGTTGTTTTGTATTGAAAACATCGTTTACGTAATATTAACACATACTTCTAGTAACAACAAAAGTTTGAATAAGTTACTTTGCTGCAAAATGCTCTTTTTTTTAATCCGACATTACGACCTATGCAAATCCATTACACTTTCCTGCCGCTTTTTAAGTCAGTGTATATGACTGGGTGTTTTCAACTGCATTGAATATTGACTTATAGTCATCGGACCAATAAGAATTTGGTATCATTGTATTGGATATGCATTGAATAATGCAATCATTTAAACTGCACGAGTTTCAAGATGATATTAACAAAGAAATAGATGGATGGACATTGCATATTGAATCCCCCTCGTATCTGCACCCTTTGGTCCTGGACAGTATAAGTATCAGTTATCGTATTGTATTAAATATTAATCGTTCCATTTAGGGCAAGATTTATTCGCTGCAAACGTACATGCAAATGTAACAATTATGAATAATAATCAATAGGGTAAACTAACAAAGTCATAAAAAGTAGTAGAAATCCATTGATCATCAGGTACCTGGTATTAAGAAAATGGTATGTTGCTACTTAAAAATGATTCGAAATGTATGCACTAAGTCTGAACCAAAGAGAGCTGTCATGACAGACAATACGGAATCTGCTATAACAATTCATGTAACTTCCAATTGCAATTTAACGGATAATACCTGTTGATCATATGAAATCAGAGTTGTTTTTATTACAGTCGATCTTGACGCATTGAAGTGTGACATACAGCTAATGTTAGACGTTGTTGGAACCGATCCTACCGAGGTCGCCTGCGAGCAAGAATGTCATGTGATATTACAGGAAGGTCATGTCCTCAACTATGGATGTCCAATTGTCTGTCACGGGTACTACATTTTATACTGCCACTTATATCTACTGTGTAAAATATTCATACTTTGGTAAAAATCTGAAATAATTGAGGAAAACGCTTATTAGCAGAAAGTATACTCAAATAATTATAGCTGAATTAAACACACATCAATCCACATTTCAGGTTTCAGAACCTTGTACACTTGTGGCACGTTGTACCCGACACGACCGACCCGTCTGTCTCTAAATGTAATAGTTCTGCCACTGCCGTCGGAAGGAAACGATTGATCGTCGATTCTCTTGCTGGCTGTATGTATACCTGTTTTCAGTACATACGATTTACGATAAATGCTTCATAATGAATATATACTGAAAAGGAAATGAAACGCATAATGTGTATTTCCGCTATATATTGTATGTTTAATATGCTACTATTAATCGCATGGTACAGGGCGACATTAAGCCTTTCATTTCGGAAAAAATGTTTTGAACATCACCGAACACACCAATGGTTATCCCTTTAAAGTTTCATTATCGACAGAATGCGCATTTGGCACAAGCATGTGAGCAAACGTAGGCTTTAAACTATGTAATCGCTTAACATTAAACACAATACTGAAATGGCTTGACTTTTTCAAGCGAAACTTCAACACTTCTGAATTTCGTGTAACAATGTGTACTTTCATTAAAAGGTCTACTACATGACAGAGTTGTCCTTCCTGTAAATAGTTGAAGCCCCTTTTTGTACAATACATATTTGAGATATATCTGGAACATTACATGGCATTAGTTGTGTATAATAGTGTAGTATAGGCAATTTTTTGACTCTGCGTTTCTTTTTCCTTTCAGTATATTATCATATTATTCAAAAGATCATGTCATATAGCTTCGGTTTCTTCAACAGTAATGTAAAGCAATGTACGTTACATGTACTGTTTACCATTTACATTGAAAACTTTTAATTAACGTAAGTATACTCATTGTCGTTCAGGTAGCTATACATAAAATTGATGGAACAAAATAGCTATATAACTGTCATATAGTTTGTATAGTTTGAAGTATAATGTGTCTTCAGTACTCTCTGATCATTTTCTACACAATCTACTTAAGTAGTATTGATTAACACAAACATATATCATTCTCCCTTTATGCGAGACAAGTCACATTACCGGATATCACATAGTCTAGGTCTTTTGTGGCGCTTGCTTCATTTTAAATCAAACGTCTAGAAGCGTTCGTCTGATTTGTTTTAAAGCTGAAGCTATTTTACCGCGATAAATTGGTATCGTTCCTGACACAAAGATACCAGACAGAACGACAGAAAGGCAATACACAATTTTACAAATTTATATAGGATGAAAGAGAAAAACTTCATCAATATATCGACGAACTAAATGTGGATGGTTAAATATACTTTAATAGAAAAACAGTAATAAAGGGGCACGTGGGTCTGATTTCAAACGAAAGATCTGCACAAAACAAGTTAACGTTCAGTGACAGACGTTTGTATTTGAAATTAAGTGATGGCGATGTTCAAGACTATATGAACACGATAAGACACCTATGTATCGATCGTTACATATATTGTAACACACTTCTTAACACTTTATTGTTTGATACACAAAATGTTCCATGTATCTCTCAACTACGCTTTTAGTGGACCTGACCACTTTGAAATGTGACGTACAACTGATGTTGGACGCGCTTGGCACAGATCCCACAGAGGCCGCATGTGAATCAGAATGCCACATGCTTGTCCGTGAAAATCACGTCTTCAACTATGCATGTCCTTTAGTCTGTCATGGGTAAGACAATATACAATCTCACTTAGATAATTCACGTGTAAACGACCTGAGCAGATATATTTACAGTCAGCCTCCTCCACTCTCTTAAGAGTCCACTTGCTATTGGAGAACATCGATTCAGTTCTCATGGGTCATGTATTAAATTATGCATGTCCTCTTGTCTGTCATAGGTAAGAACAATCTAACCTTTAGCATCTGCATACGTTGAGCGTTCATTATGTGAACAAAAAGCGGTCGTTTTATTTGGTGTGTTTTTTTACCGATCCTTGGTGAACTTTTCATTTTGCAAATCATACCCATAAACAGTGGGGAATGCTGAAATAATACAAAAAATGTATACATACCATTACGTGGTCCGAATATTAACTTTCCTACCCCATCCAACCCCTTCTCCAAGAAGCGAAAAGGTGGTTGGCTGGGGTATGAATCAAAAACTTAATTTCGGCTTAAAACAACTGCATATTGATTAAAGCAATTAATAGGTAATTTTAAACAGGTTATCGCATTTCTTCAGTAAAAAGTGTTTTTAAACGTGTAATATTGTTTAAATATCCGTTATAAAATCCTGCTAATATAAGTTTTCCCATTGCTTAATGGAATTAAGGCGGGAGCACGTAATGCATACTTACAGTATACTGTCAATTTCATTACAGATACTAGTCATTATGTGTTGCCAATATATTACGAACTAACTGCATGCAATTAAAGTATGACGTTTTCAAATTTTCATCATTATTTCCTCGATCAATAAATAATATTCTTACACCTCTGTGGTTCATTTTAAAATGGTAACATATGCCATACTGTACAATACATTATGTTTGAAAAATAGACGACAATTTTGCTTGATAGATATATTTGAAATTGGTTTACACCACTAGAGATGAGTATATAACAAGTTTCAATATTCGTAGGGCGGATCCCAGGCAAATATATTCACATTTTACAACATTTTAAGTCACATTATACAAATACTATTAAAATGTAACGTATTGCATTTATTTCAGATTCCAGAACCTAGTACACATTTGGCACATTGTTCCAGATACCACTGATCCCTCGGTCTCTCAGTGTGGTAAAGCCGGTGCAGCCGTCGGAAAATAAACTTTGCATGAATAATAAATTGTAATTGTATTTAAAATAAACAATTATCAATACATGAACGTCTCTGTTAGATCGTTGTTTAAAATATAGTGAAGTAGAATATTACATATAGATTATTTAACTGCTGGGATCGATTATAGGGAAATCCTTCACGAGATGGTAGACGTGTGGTTCTTATCACGAACGAGCGCATGCG
Source organism: Cyrtodaria siliqua (assembly GCA_037043455.1). Taxonomy (NCBI): domain Eukaryota; kingdom Metazoa; phylum Mollusca; class Bivalvia; order Adapedonta; family Hiatellidae; genus Cyrtodaria; species Cyrtodaria siliqua. The sequence continues at coordinate 66,951 of JAWPHD010001749.1, forward strand.
AGTGAGTGAAAAAACAAAACACGCCTACCATCGATACCCTATAATCGAACACAGCAGTTAAATAATATATTTGTTACATTTAAATCAATTTATGCATGATATTAACCGAAATTATTTGCGTTATTGAACGTTATTGGCGGATGACCGACGTCAGCATAACTGTATTGACGTCATAACTCAGCGTCACAGTTAGTTAATTTTGTGTTCGGAGTTAGTTATTTAGCGATTATGAATATTTTTTCACTGAAAAATCCCAATCTTTTACCGATGAAAATGTAATAAAATAAAATAATGAACTAACATACATATTTATAAAATGCAATGGACGTAGGACAGTTTGAAGCATAGATGGCATAAACTTAATACTTAGTACTGCGGTGTGCGAGTGAATAAAGCCATGACATATATATATCGTTATACACTAGTATAATACAGATGTAAACGAAGGCTGAATCTAGAACACCGGACTGTAAATGTATTGATCGTATTCGATTTCCGAAATCAAAGAGATAATTCGGATTGCACGTCGAGTTGAACGGGAAAGGCCGAATCAACGCTCGTCCTTTTCCGTTCAACTCGATGTACAATCCAAATTGCCTCGTCGATTTCGGAAATCGAATATGAACAACTTATTTACAGTCAGACGTTCTAACCACTGAGCTACAGAGACGTCTTGAGAACATGGTATATACTAAAGCGAAAAGAAACGCAACTCGGGAATTCCCGCTATATATTGTATGTACAATATGCTGCTCTTAATCGAATGGTACATGGCTACGCAAGACCTTTCCTTTCGGGAAAAAATAATAAAACAACACACAATACAGCAAATAGTATTTCTTCAAAGTTTCATTATTGACAGAGTACGCGTTTGGCTCAAGCATGTGAGCAAATTTAGGATGTAAAATTTTGAAAACTCTTTACGTTAAATACAGTACTGAACTGGCTCAGTTTTTCAAAGAGGAACTTCAACATTTATGAATTTCTTGTTACAACTCTTACTAACTGCTAACTGTAACCTTTTTTTCACAAAACATCATGGGATTTCCTTGGAATATATGTGAAATTAAGTGTGCAGTATATACAATATATAACGAAAATTCCCGTGTTGCGTTTCTTTTTCCCTTCAGTATATAAGTGTATCAATACAAACGCGTCTCTTGGTTCTTTGATAAAAGTAAAGGATCAACAGTACGACAAGGTGTCATGTCATTAAAACGTCTAATACATGTAATTAATTATTTTTTTACGAAACAACTTGGGATTTCTTTGGAATATTATGTGGTATATACAATTTATAGCGGAAATTCCCGAGTTGCGTTTCTTTTGCGCTTCAGTATATTTAGTGCCATGTTTTATGATGCAAAATAACATATTGAACGCACATCAAGATGTCTCAGTATTATGGTGGCTGATTTCTGCCATTGTCGTATTTTCGTCTTTTCGTTATTTCGCCCCCGAAATGACGACAGAACGAAAAGACGACAGGACGAAAAGACGACAAATGCAGCGCGAAAAGACGACAGAACGAAAAAACGACAGAACGACAGAACGAAAAGACGCCATTTTAAAGGCGAAAAGACGACAGAACGCCACGCGAAAAGACGAAAAGACGACACTTCAGCGCGAAAAGACGCCATTTGATGTATGTAGGATGTGTACTTGTCAGAAAACATTGACGTATGATGTGTAGTTAACATAGAACATTGAAGTATGATTTGTAGTTGACAGAGAACATTGATGTAGGATGTTTACTTGACAGAGAAAATTAATGTAGGATGTGTTCTTGACAGAGAACATTGATTTATGATGTGTAGTTGACAGAGAACGTTGATGTGCGGAGCGGAGTTGACATAGATCTTTGATGTAGGATGTATAAATGACAGATAATATTGGTGTGGTATGTTTACATGACAGAGATTTTTGTTGTAAGATGTGTAGTTGACATAGAACATTGATAGAGAATTTGTAGCTGACAGAGAACATTGATGTAGTGTGTTGACTTGACAGAGAACATTAATGTAGGATGTGTTTTTGACAGAGAACATTGATGTAGGATGTTTACTTGGCAGAGAACATTAATGTAGGATGGGTTTTGACAGAGAACATTGATTTATGATGTGTAGTTGACAGAGAACACAGATGTAGGATGTTTAGATGACAGGAACATTTATGTGCGGAGTGTAGTTGACAGAGATCTTTGATGAAGGATGTATAGATGACAGATACCATTGATGTAGTATGATTACATGACAGAGATCATTGTTGTAGGATGTGTAGTTGACAGGGAATATGCATATAGGATGTGTAGTTGACAGATAATATTGATGTAGGAGCTGTAGTAAACAGAGACTATTGATGTAGGAAGTATAGTTGAAATAGAACATGTATGTAGGTTGGGTAGTTGACAGAGAACGTGTATGTAGTATGTTTACATGACAGAGATCATTGTTGTAGGATATGTAGTTGAAAAAGAACATTGATGTACGATGTTTACTTGACAGAGAACATTAATGTAGGATGTGTAGTTGAAAGAGAACATTGATTTATGATGTCTAGTTGACAGGGAACACATATGTAGGATGTGTAGTTGACAGGGAATATAGATATAAGATGTGTAGTTGACAGATAATATTGATGAAAGATATGTAGTTAACAGAGAATATTGATGTAGGATATATAGTTGAAAAAGAACATTTATGTATGATGTGTAGTTGACATAGAAGAGTTATGTAGGTTGTGTAGTTGACAGAGGAACATTTTAGTATGATGTCTGTTTGACATATATCGTGTATGTCGGATGTGTACTTGACAGAAAACTTTGATGTATGATGTGTAGTTGACATAGAACATTGAGATAGGATTTGTAGTTGACAGAGAACATTGATGAACGATGTTTACTTGACAGAGAAAATTAATGTAGGATGTGTTGTTGACAGAGAACATTGATTTATGATGTGTAGTTGACAGAAAACACAAATGTAGGATGTTTAGATTTCAGAGAACATTGATGTGCGGAGTGGAGTTGACATAGATCTTTGATGTAGGATCTATAGATGACAGATAACATTGATGTAGTATGTTTACATGACAGAGATCATTAGTGTAGGATGTGTAGTTGACAGAGAACGTTTATGTGTGATGTGTAGTTGACAGTGAACTTTGATGTAGGATGTGTAGTTGATAGAGAGCATTGATCTGGGATTTGTACTTGATTGAGAACATTGTTGTTGTATGTGTGGTTGATAGAGTTCATTGATGTAGGATGTAGGATGTGTAACTGACAGAGAACATTGATGTAAGGTGTATTGTTGACACAGTAAATTGATGTATACTGTGTAGTTGACAAAGATCATTTATGTACAACGTGGATGTATTGATACATTTTACCAAGGCTGTAATGTAATAATACAGCCATGGTAAAATGTATAAATGCATCCACTTTGTGCCAGAGTGGTTATAACAATTTCTACTATGATTAGTTTGCTATTCAATATGCAGGGCATCATTTTCATTCAGTTGTTTTATCATAATGATACCTAAAAAATAAACAGTATTATATTGATTGTTTTACCATAACTGTATTTATTACTATGTATTGAGTCTCATGTCGCATTAATCCAACCATGCTAAAACACATACATGAGTCACCTAGTGGTTAAGTGGTTGACATACTATCAATCTTCTATGATTTGTTTCTGTTCCAAATATAGGGTATTAGAACTTTTATTTGTTGTATCAGTTTTATCAGTAAGTACTTTAAAAACAGATGTGTTGATAAGTACACGATAAAGGTACTTACAAACTAACTGCGTAGTCTAACTGCATTTTTGCAGAAAATCTATACACTAACTTAACGATTGGCTTCTCTCCATTTGTTCTTTTACTTGTACAGATTGTAGATTTGAGGATTTAAATTTAAAAAAAAAGAATAAAGATACACCAGATTTCTATATAGAAATTAAGCAAGATATCGATAGATATGTAAATGAAACTGTTCTAGCAGGAGATTTTAATCTGGTTTTACATATTCAATATATCTTAATATAACTAATTCAACAGCTAGAGAAAGCGTTAAAACCCTTATCGCTGACTGTAGCTTTATTGACTGCTGGAGATTTAAATTTTGAAAAAAATGGGTTCACATGGAGACGTCCAAATACAAATAAAAAGACTAGATTTTGTTCATTTATTTACCGACATTGAAGATAGTACCATTTTACCTGGGTATCGAACCGACCATTCAATTATAACTATATCATTTGTATTTGGAAAGTTTATAAACGTGAGATTTTACTGGAAATCCTTAAAGACACTACTTATGTAGATGAAATTAAAAAAGTGATCAAAAATAAAAACATATATATGCAGCACAAAATCAAAATATAAATTTACAGATTAAAGACATTCCTTGTCAATATTCAATATTAGATATTGATAACCAACTCTTTCTTGAAACATTATTGATGGAGATTAGAGGAACAACAATATCCTACTCGTCATTTCTTAAAAAACATCAAGATAAAACTGTAGCAAAACTATTACAAGAAATAGAGATACTGGAAAAAACAATAAGATATTGATTTAATAAGCTTATAAAGCAACACGAAACGTTTGTTTGAATTGAGACAAAAAAAATGGATGGACTTAAGGTCAAAAGCCAAATGGTTAGATGAAGGAGAGAAAGTAATTACATATTTTTGTAATTTAGAAAACAGAATTGTTTAAGTAAATGTATAACTTCCCTCATTTCAAATAAAGGAAATATTTAAAAATATCAAGATTCTATTTTAAAAGAAACTAGCAATTTGTATCATTCCTTGTTTTCGCACAAACCAGTAAAAATATATATATTTAAATGAATTGTTTAGAGATGTACTATACCAAAGCTAACTAAAGAACAACAACACAATTTAGAAGGCCCAAATAGAATTACATGAACTATTATTCTGTTTAAATGTGTGTGAAGTTGACTCTGCGTTCTACGTTCTCCGTTCTACATTCAAACTTGAGTTCTCCGTTCTACATTCAACTTGAGTTCTCCGTTCTACAATCGACATGAGTTCTTCGTTCTACATTCGCCTTGAGTTCTCCGTTCTACATTCGAACCCAGTTCTCCGTTCTACATTCGACTCGAGTTCTCCGTTCTACATTCAACTGCAGATCTCCGTTCTACATTCGAACTTAGTTCTCCGTTCTATATTCGAACCTAATTCTCCGTTCTACATTCGAACCTAGTTCTCCGTTCTACATTTGAACCCAGTTCTCCGTTCTACATTCGACTCCAGTTCTCCGTTCTACATTCAACTTGAGTTCTCCGTTCTACATTCGAATTGAGTTCTCCGTTCTACATTCGACATGAGTTCTCCGTTCTACATTCGACTCCAGTTCTCCGTTCTACATTCAACTTGAGTTCTCCGTTCTACATTCGACTTGAGTTAACCGTTCTACATTCAACTGCAGTTCTCCGTTCTACATTCGAACCTAGTTCTCCGTTCTACATTCGACTAGAATTCTCTGTTTCACATTTGACTCCAGTTCTCCATTCTATATTCAACTTGAGTTCTCCGTTCTACATTCGACTTGAGTTCTCCGTTCTACACTCAACTGCAGTTCTCCGTTCTACATTCGAACCTTGTTCTCCGTTTAACATTCGACTTGAATTCTCCGTTCTACATGCGACTCCAGTTGTCCGTTCTACATTCGACTTGAGTTCTCTGTTCAACATTCGACTTGAGTTCTCCGTTCTACATTCAACTTGACTTCTCCGTTCTACATTCAACTGCAGTTCTCCGTTCTACATTCGAACCTAGTTCTCCGTTCTACATTCAACTTGAGTTCTCCATTCTACATTCGACTCCAGTTCTCCGTTCTACATTCAACTTGAGTTCTCCGTTCTACATTCGACTTAAGTTCTCCGTTCTACATTCGACTCTATTTCTCCGTGCTACGAAAAATTCAACTTGAGTTCTCCGTTCTACATTCGACTTAAGTTCTCCGTTCTACATTCGACTCTATTTCTCCGTGCTACGAAAAATTCAATTGTTTTAAAAAATCCCGCCCAAAAAGAATCCCCCCCACCAAAAAAAATATCAACCCTCCACTCCCCCTCCCTCCCCCGTAGAAACTCCATTTACGCTAGAGCCACGTTTATTGTTTTTCTGCCACTGCTCTTTTGATGTGAGCGAGATGGCACCTGAAACAATGCAGGGATCATGATGAAGACCTTTATGAACATGAACAAAAAATGGTAAAATGAACATGAATTCTGCCTACCCCTCCTAAGGGATCTGCAGTGGCCTTTTCTTTGTCCCGTGACCAACTTGGCTCAAGCATGTGAGCAAACTTCAAAATTTTGCAAAGTCTTTACGTTAAATACAGTACTGAAATTACTCAATTTTTCAAAGAGGAATTTCAACATTCATGAATTTCTTGTTAAAGTGTACTGTGATTAAAACGTCTATAACGTCACAGTTGTGTCCTTTCTCTAACTAACTGCAAGTTTTTTCTTACAAACATTTTGGGATTTCTTTAGAATAATATTATGTGGAATTAAGTGTGCAGCATATACAATATATAGCGGAAATGCAAGTGTTGCGTTTCTTTATCCCTTCAGTATAGTTTATCATATTCTGGTTGTTTGATTTTACTTCAGATAAAAGGTGAAAACTGTATGAGTATTACTTTATTATATATCATGTATATAGTAGTATACTCAGTACATTTGAAAACGCAACACTTCGGTTTTTGTAATTTTTTGAAAAGTAAAAAAGCTAGAACAATGCAATTTCATATAGTATATATTTAATCATGATTTGATAGATGGTCAAAATTTCATTGCCAACATCAAAATATTTCATATGAATAATCAACGGTTCAATTACCCCTATCCAAATTAAAATAAACACTTTCAATACCGAGTGTGCCACCACGAGCGTCTATTAAAGCTTAACATCTACGGTGCATAGACAGTATTTTGGATGCAATCACTTGCTGTGGCATACGCTGCCATTCGTCTTGTAGCGCTACACGAAGTTCCTGCGGTGTGGTAGAGCGGTTTATGCGGGCATAAACACGTCGCTTCAAGTCATTTATTGTGCGTCTGAAATGAAACGAACCATCAAAAATTTAAAAACATTTAACATTTTCACTTTTTTTTTTAATTTATGATATTTATGCTGTTTTTGCAGTTGTTACGTTTATTGGCCTACTTACAAACCAATTATGGCTGAATTAGAATGCATTCTGCACAAAAAAGGTAACGCACCACCATTCAAAATTTGAAAATAAGGCAATTTTATTTTTAATAATTTGAAAAAAGTGACAATGCGTATTGGTTATAGTGAATGAAAACACATACCCATGAGTACCAATCGTGTGTCTGGCTGTATCAGAAGCTGGCAGGAGTCTGTTTCTGAGATGTGACACCCTCAGTCTGATGTCCTGTCTGGGGGTGGTTACTCGTTGCCTGCCTGGTCAAGTGCCTGTCTGTCGGTAGCGTGTCTGTATCCTAGATATAGTTGAGACATGGCAACCAAGTCGTCTCGCTACCTCTCTTTTAGTGACACCAACAGCCATCATCTCAATAGCCTGATTTAGCACATGTTCAGCTAAACGTAGCATAATGATTTGTGGATAAAATCAAATCATGTGTTTTTATACCATACCGATGTTAGCGCTTTTAAGATAAATAAAAATAAACTTGCTTATATCGTGATTATTCCAATTCTCGTGCAAAATGTGTTTTCAGTGTTTCAGGTAGTGTAACTCTTGTGTAATTCTAAATTGTTAAATTTTAACAATAGGCACAAAGCAATATGTACACTTTCCTAAAACACAATGTTTGTTTGAACGAAAACCGCGTAGATAAAAAATATATGAAAGTCAAAAATGTTGCGTTTTCAAATGTACTAAGTGTATATAACAACGTCTATTCCAAAGGCTTTTAGTGATTCACGATGTCAGGGAATTATTATTAATGATATTTTATGATATTTTAGGGGGTGGCGGAAGGGGGGGGGGGGGGGGGGGGGGGGGGGGGGGGGGGGCCAATTCTTTTTGGGTTTTAAAATGGGGAGGGATATTTTTTAAAAAATTGAATTTTTCGTAGCACGGAGGAATAGAGTCGAATGTAGAACGGAGAACTCATGTCGAATGTAGAACGGAGAACTCAAGTCGAATGTAGAACGGAGAACTCAAGTCGAAGGTAGAACGGAGAACTAGTTTTGAATGTAGAACGGAGAACTGCAGTTGAATGTAGAACGGAGAACTAGAGTCGAATGTTGAACAGAGAACTGGAGTCGAATGTTGAACGGAGAACTCAAGTCGAATGTAGAACGGAGAACTCAAGTCGAATGTAGAACGGAGAACTCAAGCTGAATGTAGAACGGAGAACTGGAGTCGAATGTAGAACGGAGAACTCAAGTTGAATATAGAACGGAGAACTGGAGTCGAATGTTGAACGGAGAACTCAGGTCGAATGTAGAACGGAGAACTCAAGTTGAATGTAGAACGGAGAACTGGAGTCGAATGTAGAACGTAGAACTCATGGTGAATGTAGCAGGAGAACTGGGTTCGAATGTAGAACGGAGAACTGGAGACGAATGTAGAACGGAGAACTCATGTCGAATGTAGAACGGAGAACTGGGTTCGAATGTAGAACGGAGAACTGGAGTCGAGTATAGAACGGAGAACTCATGTAGAATGTAGAACGGAGAACTAGGTTCGAATGTAGAACGGAGAACTAAGTTTGAATGTAGAACGGAGAACGTAGAACGCAGAGCCAACTTCAAACACATGATAGTACATACATACATGTTTAAAGCAATACATATTTAGCCAACTTGTTACTTGATTACCTTACGCTTACTGTGTTTGTTGTCTTTTTTCTTAAAGGGAGGTGATCTCGAATCATTTGGGTTTCAATAGAAATACGATTATTTAAAACCGTCATAATTTGTTTCAGTTTCATGTTTACATGTGCATGCTATTCACTAAACGAGGCCCCATGCACCATGCATTTTAAATATTGTTAATGCCAAAGCGTCGTCTGGATAACTGAACGACTCGGCTAGTTTTGTGGTGTAAATAATTAATATTAATTCATAATTATGATGCTTTAAGTTACCTAAATGATGATTGTGTTGTGTTGTGTGCGACATACACTCTAGTTGAATTACATGTACAACTGTTTGCAATATAAACTCAATCTAAAATTAATATTTATGATTAAGCAACAACAACCAGCTGAGTCGTCGTCATTTCCAGAGCAAAATATTTTATAAACAATAGTAACATACGGCCTAATGCAATGCATGTGCTGTACACTGGTCATATGAAACTGATGCACACTATGACGATTTTCATGACACCAATCACTGCCTCAGACTGTCTCCAGTCCCTTTAAACATAAACTTCCTTTTTTAAAATTATCTTAACATAGCATTGATACATGTAATGAAGTTGTTGTTTTTTAAATATTAAAATAACATTATTCCATTTCACCATGTCTCGTGCAAAATTTTACATTTCGACGAGTTATAAGACAGGATTAAGACTGTTGAGAAAAGATTAATATAGTATAATTCCATTTCACCATTGTTCAAGTTGTTTGTGCACAATTCGACGTGACGCAAAACACCATATATTCGTTTCATGCCGCTAATCGTTGCTATTTATTGGCAAGATGTGCAATTGTTTCACATAACTGTTGTAGGGACTTATTATTATACATGTATTTTAAGCTACTGAAATCAATTATACAATTAGTATTTCTCTATACATTAAATGCTTTAACATTTCTATGTTTAAAGGGACACGTGGCAATCATTTTTTATGCTCGCGGCGTCCTGTTAGTTTGTATGACGTAATTTGTAGCTTTTCAATCAGTAATATTAATTATTATACTAGTTTAAAAAAAAAAAAAAAAAATTACACGTTACTAACCGATGACTTTATTTAAATAATATAAAATGTTAATCATGTTAAATATTTAACAGAACAACAAAGGGAAAATGAAAACTCAAAATGTTATTTAATTATATGCACGCAGGTTTAACGTCAAATACTAGAATAATAAATCGACATGCTATATTTAATGTTTGATACACATTTCAAGATTGCCGTGTGTCACTTTAAAGTCATATACATATATGTAAATATATATTTGACCGTGGTATTGGTATTCTCTAATCTTAAAAGCAGTATTATAGCAATGAAAAATATCTTTAAATACAGTTCAAGGCTTTCTCCTAAATATTAAAATGGAAAGGCCTTTTTTTTTTTAGATGTCTTCTAGTGATTTCGATTTTTCGTAGAGAGAGAGAGAGAGATAGAGAGAGAGAGAAAGAGAGAGAGATGACACATCCGTACATCTGTGAGGACACATATAAGTCAAAATCCTGCCATGTGAGGACACACATGACCATGTGAGGACAAACTTTGTGTCCTTACATCTACTATCTACTATTGTATATTTGAAGATAGAGACAGGTGTTGTGAGGACACAAAATAGAGATACATGTAAGGACATATGAGACAATGACCTCATAGAGTATGTGTTAGGACCTAACTGTCCTCACTATTTTTCCCCATTTAAAACACATGTGTCTGTTTTACTCTCTTTCATGTGAAAAGCAGAAATTGCGTGTATAGGTTCAAATTAAAATTGCATAACTTGCTACAATATTGTCAGTTGTCTACTATTAACGTCATTAACATAATTAACACCAATCCAATTTCTATGTATATGTCAAACGCCATTCTAGAACTATGTATAGGTCAAACGCAATTCTAGAACTATGTATAGGTCAAACGCCATTCTAGAAAAGTGTCCTGGTACAGACAGGCAGGCATATTTCTTTAAGGTTTGATTCTAGATCGGTCAAACGCCATTTTAGAAGTATGTATAGGTCAAACGCAATTCTAGAACAAACGCCATTCTAGAACTATGTATAGGTCAAACGCTATTTCAGAATTATATATAGGTCAACGCCATTCTAGAACTATGTATAGGTCAAACGCCATTTCAGAACTATGTGTAGATCAAACGCCATTCTAGAAAAGTGTTCTTGTACAGACATGCAGGCATACTTCTTTAAGTTTTGATGTTGATTTGATTTTAATCGAATTGGCATAGACATATCCTCAGTTCTGAGGACAAATGATCAAAATTAATATCCAAAGTCTCAAATCAATAGCTCAAACAGTTTTGTGTAATTGAAGATGGGAAATAATCATGATTTAAAAAAAATATTAGCAAATTATTTAAATAAAAGTAATATTTAAAAATGTGAAATAAAGACAGGTAAGTATATGCCTAACCCCATTATATGGAAACATCCACACATAGCAGTCTTTGAATTAATTTGTTTGTGTCACTAGCCCGAATTCTTATATTTCAATGAAAACCCGTTTAGTTTAGTTTAATAATATTTTATTGCAGATATATGTTACAATACATCAATTCAACATCACAATATTCATAGAAACATATGCAAATGGATTGAACTACAAGTTATTACAACATTAGTTACAGTTCTCTCCATTGTGGCTGAAAAAGTGTACGTGATTATCGGTTTGAAATTGTAACAATATATTTAAATATAAATTTGATAAGGAAAAACGAAGAAAAAAAATCCAAAAATTTAAACACTGCCGTGCCATTCTACCCCCATGAAAACCCGTACATTTTCCTTTAGCCCGACTTCATAAATTAAAAAAAAATCACTAGCCCGAATGACAGTCTACTAGCTCCGGGCTTCGGGCTAGTGGGTTAATTCGAAGACTGACATAGTCAATAACCTGAATCTTGTAGAACAAAAGACATAGTAAAACAAAATTAATTAATATGACCATGACCTACGGACTTGATACTCTACCCGGACACAGTTTCTGCTTGATACTTTATTGTACCAAGTTTAATAAATTTTACCAATTAATGTCATGGAGTATTACTAAACTACTTGATTCATATCTCGTAGTGTAGTACGTACCTCGTTTAAACATTTTTTCAAATACATATTTAACATGCCTAAATAGTTTGACTCAAATTGAAGACGTTTGCGAAGCAATTATATAAATAGTAAAAAGCACGATCATGTAGTATCATTTCTGTTTTCAAATTGCAACTAATAATCAAAGTGCTGAAAGCACTGATGGACTAGGGGCTTTGGAAATTGAACAGTTCTGTTGAGTGTACATGGTGTAAGTGCATTTATGAACATTGTATGCACTGACCTGTTGACAAAACTGGCGGAAAGCGTTTTCTTGAGTTCGAAGGGATCAGATTGTAATTATTAAATTCCGACGCTTGCACCGGATAGAAATATGGGCCGTATGAGTTATCCTTTTTGGAAAAATACATCTAATTTTATTATTGTTTACATATTTTTTCATTGTGGTATGTATTCCACCATTTATTAATTCGGAGCAACATTATTCATATCTGTACAAAGTCACTACAGATGTGTAGTTGACCGAGCACATTGATATAGGATGTTTACGTAACAGATAACATTGATGTAGGCTGTGTAGTTGACAGAGAACATTGATGTAGGATGTCTAGTTGACCGAGCATATTTATGTACAATGTGTAGTTGACAGCGAACATTGATGTAGATATAGACTTAACAGAGAACCGTGATATAGGATGTGTAGTTGACAGAGAACATTGATATAGGATGTGTAGTTGACGGAGAATATTTATGATTTGTTTATCACACAGAACATTGATGTTGAATGTGTTGTTGACAGCGAACATTGTTGTAGGATGCTGAGCTAACAAAGAACATTGATGAAGGGTTGTACGTGACAGAGAACATCGATGTAAATTGTGTATATGAAAGAGAACTTATGTATTGTGTAGTTGATACAGAACATTAACGTAGGATGTGTAGTCGACAAGGAACATTGATGCAGGATGTGTAGTTGACATAGCATAATGGTGTAAAATGTGCAGTTGACGGAGCACATTGATGTAGGTTATGTAGTTGATATATAACATTGATATAGGATGATTAGTTGACCAAGCACATTGATGTAGGATTTGTAGTTGACCGATTACATTGATGTAGGATGTATAGTTGACCGTGCACATTGATTTAGGATGTGTAGTTGACATAGCACAGTGATGTAGGATGTTTAGTTGACCGAGCACATTGATGTAAGATGTGTAGTTGACAGAGTATATTTATGTAGGATGTGTAGTTGACAGAGCACATTGATGTTGGATGTGTAGTTGACAGAGCAGATTGAGGTAAGATATGTAGTTGACCGAGCACATTGATATTGTAGTTGACCGAGCACATTAATATAGGCTATGTATTCGACAGCGAACATTGACGTATGATGTGTAGCTGACCGAGAACATTGATATAGGATGTTTAGTTGACCGAAAACATTGGTATAGGATGTGTAGTTGACAGAGAACATTAATGTAGGATGTGCAGTTGACAGAGCACATTGATGTAGGATATGTAGTTGACAGAGAACATTAATGTGTGATGTGTAGTTGACCGAGCACATTGATGTAGGATGTGTAGTCGACAAGGAACATTGATGCAGGATGTGTAGTTGACATAGCATAATGGTGTAGAATGTGCAGTTGACGGAGCACATTGATGTAGGTTATGTAGTTGATATATAACATTGATATAGGATGATTAGTTGACCAAGCACATTGATGTAGGATGTATAGTTGACCGTGCACATTGATTTAGGATGTGTAGTTGACATAGCACAGTGATATAGGATGTTTAGTTGACCGAGCACATTGATGTAAGATGTGTAGTTGACAGAGTATATTTATGTAGGATGTGTAGTTGACAGAGCACATTGATGTTGGATGTGTAGTTGACAGAGCAGATTGAGGTAAGATATGTAGTTGACCGAGCACATTGATATTGTAGTTGACCGAGCACATTAATATAGGCTATGTATTCGACAGCGAACATTGACGTATGATGTGTAGCTGACCGAGAACATTGATATAGGATGTTTAGTTGACCGAAAACATTGGTATAGGATGTTTAGTTGACAGAGAACATTAATGTAGGATGTGCAGTTGACAGAGCACATTGATGTAGGATATGTAGTTGACAGAGAACATTAATGTATGATGTGTAGTTGACCGAGCACATTGATGTAGGATGTGTAGTTGACAAAGCACATTGACGTATGATGGGTAGTCGACGGGGAACATTGATGCAGGATGTGTAGATGACAGAGAACATTGAGGTAGGACATGTAGTTGACAAAGAACATGGTGTAGGATATGTAGTTGATTGATAACATTGATGTAGGATGTTTAGTTGACCGAGCACGTTGATGTAGGATATGAAGTTGACAGAGCACATTGACGTAGGATGCGTAGTTGACAGAGCACATTGAGGTAGAATATGTAGTTGATTGATAACATTGATTTAGGATGTTTAGTTGACCGGGCATATTTATGTAGAATATGTAGTTGAAGAGAACGTTGAGGTAGGATATGTAGTTTACCGAGCACATTGATGTAGGATATGTAGTTGACTGATCACATTTATGTAGAATGCGTAGATGACAGATCACATTGATGTATAATGCGTAGTTGACAGAGCACAATGAGGTAAAATAGGTAGTTGGCCGAGCACACTGATATATGATATGTAGCTGACCGAACGCCTTGATGTAGGATGTGTAGTTGAAAGAGCACATTGGTTTAGGATGTGTCGTTGACAGAGCACATTGATATATGATGTGTAGTTAACCGAACACATTGACGTAGGATGTGTAGTTGACAGAAAACATTGCGGTAGGATATGTAGTTGATTGAGCGCACTGATGTATGATGTGTAGTTGACCGAGCGCATTGAAGTAGGATGTATAAGTGACCGAGCACATCGATGTAGGATGTGTAGTTGACAGAAAACATTGAGGTAGGATATGTAGTTGACCGAGCATATTGATGTTGGGTATGTATTGTATTTGACAGCTAATATTGATGTAGGACGGTGTAGTTGACCGAGAACGTTCATATAGGATGTTTAGTTGTCAGAGAACATTGATGCAGGATGTGCAGTTGACATAGCACATTGATGTAGGAAGTGTAGTTGACAAAGAACATTGATGTAAGATGTGTAGTTGACCGAGCACATTGATGTACAATGTGTAGTTGACAGTGAACATTGATGTATAATATGTAATTGACAGAGAACCTTGATATAGGATGTGTAGTTGACGGAGAGTCTTGTTGTATGATGTGTTTATCACACTTAACATTGATATAGAATGTATAGTTGACAGAGAACCTTGATATAGGATGTGTAGTTGACGGATAGTATTGGAGCATGATGTGTTTATCACACTTAACATTGATATAGAATGTATAGTTGACAGAGAACCTTGATATAGGATGTGTAGTTGACGGATATTATTGGTGTATGATGTGTTTATCACACTTAACATTGAAGTAGAATGTATAGTTGACAGAGAACCTTGATATAGGATGTGTAGTTGACGGATAGTATTGGTGTATTATGTGTTTATCACACTTAACATTGAAGTAGAATGTATAGTTGACAGAGCACCTTGATATAGGCTTTGTAGTTGACAGAGAACCTTGATATAGGATTTGTAGCTGACAGAGAACCTTGATATAGGATTTGTAGTTGACAGAGAACATTGATATAGGATGTGTAGTTGACGGATAGTATTGGTGTATGATGTGTTTATCACACTTAACATTGAAATAGAATGTGTAGTTGACAGAGAACCTTGATATAGGCTTTGTAGTTGACAGAGAACCTTGATATAGGATTTGTAGTTGACAGAAAACCTTGATATAGGATGTGTAGTTGACGGATAGTATTGGTGTATGATGTGTTTTTCACACAGAACATTCATGTTGAACGTGTTTTTCACTGCGAATATTGGGGTAGGATGCTGAGTTAACAAAGAACTTTGATGTAGGATGTGTAGTTGACCGAGCACACTGATGTAGGATGTTTAGTTGACCGATCACATTGATGTAGGATTTGCAGTTGACTGAGCACATTGATGTAGGATGTGTAGTTGATAGAGAAGATTGAGGTAGGATTTTAATTTAATTGACACAGAACATTAATGTAGGATGTCTACATGACACAGAACATTGATATAGGATGTGCCCTAAGCAGACAACATTGATGTATGGTGTCTAGATGACAGAGCACATTGATGTAGGATGTCTACTTGACAAAGAACATTGATGTAGGATATCTGCTTGACACAGAACATTTATGTAGGATGTCTACTTGACACAGAACATTGATGTAGAATGTCTACTTGACAAAGGATATGGATGTCTGCTTGACACAGGATATTGATGGAGATCATTGCTGTAGGATGTGTAGTTGACGGAGAACAAGGTTGTAGGGTATCTACGTGACACAGACCATTGATGTAGGATGTGTAGTTGACGGAGAACATGGCTGTAGGATGTCTACTTGACATAGACCATTGATGTAGGATGTCTACTTGGCACAGAACATTAATATAGGATGCGAAGTGTCCGGTGAACATTGCTGCTTGAAGTCTAGTTAACAAAGTACATTGATGTAGGATGTGTAGTTGACGGAGAATATGGATGTATGATGCCTACTTGACACAGAACATTGATGTAGGATGTGTAGTTGACGGAGAACATTGCTTTAGGATGTCTACTAGACACATACCATTGCTGTAGGATGTCTACTTGACAAAGAACATTGATGTATGATGTTTACTTGACACAGACCTTTGAATACGTAGGATGTCTACTTGACAATGACCATTGATGTAGGGTGTCTACTTGACGAAGAACATTGATGTAGGATATCAACTTGACACAGGACATTAATGTAGGATGCGTAGTGTACGGAGAACATTGCTGTTGGAAGTCTAGTTGAGAAAGAACGTTGCTGTAGGATTTGTAAATGACGGACAACATTACTGTAGGATGACTACTAGACATAAAACACTAATGTAGGATGTGTAGTTGACAGAGAATATTTATGTAGGATGTGTATTTGACAGATATCATTGTCGTAGGATGCCGAGCTAACAGAGAACATGTATAAAGGATTTGTATTTGGCAGAGAACATTGATGTACAAGATGTGTCGTTGGCAGAGCATATTGATGTAGGATGTACGTATAATATCAAGAGTATGTCATCAACTGTAATTATGAGGTCAAATGAAGGAATTGAAAACTACTTCGGAAAATAAAATATGCACTTTCCCGAATAATAAATTAGACTACCATGGTACTGATATACAGTTGTTCTCTTTTAACATGTTTAATGTTTGGATGGTGTTTTCACATTTATGTATATGTATTACCGCACTGAACTATATGTAGTCTATGTTCTAAAGAATCTGTTTCTAAAAGAAGCGATTTGATTCATAAGCATGGTATTTTTATAACTTTAGACTTACTAATAGTATTTCGTATTTATACTTTAAAAACAGGTTTACATATTACCAAACGTTTACGAATTCTGTTACAGTCGTAAACGAGGTAAAGCGGACACTCATTGCATGATATCTGTATATACAATTGATATGTTCGGCATGATATTAATTAGTGAATATTAAGAAATCATAATACAGTGCAAAACAGACATGGTATTAAAAGCTGAACGTTATCGTCCAAACACAACAACATAACGTGAAACTGATACGCACGTTCCCTCTTTTACTTTAACTAGTTCGATAAGGATATCCTCAGATATGCTTACGTATGCATAGAAAATCTGATAAGCCTTCATGACCGTTATCTCGGTATGCACTGAATATGTTCGGTTGATAACCTGTCGTGACTGTCTCGTGTCCATAATTAGTTCTCCGTCGTAGGATCGTACGATTTGGTAGCTATTTAAGACATCCACCTTCATTAATCTGCCACTTCCTTTTCTCTCGGATATACTGAACAGGTTTGTAATTCGTTCTTTCATAACGTGGACCGAGTATTAACTTTCATACTCCATCCAACCCCTTCTCCAAGAAGCGAAAACGGGATTGGCAGGGGTATGGAATAAACCTTAATTTCGGCTTAAACTGTTTGCATATTGTACAATTAAAACATTTAGTAGGTATTGTATACAGGTTGTCGCATTACAATTAAAACATTTAGTAGGTATTGTAAACAGGTTGTCCTTTTTTATAACATGTTTTTCAACGTGTGTTTTAGTCGAAATATCCGTTATAAAATCCGATAATATAAGCTTTTCCATCGCTTAATGGTATTGAGGTGGGACTTTGTAATGGGAATCCATGTGTTAAAGGTATCTTTACATGATATGTGTGTGTAATGCATGTTTATCTCTTTTACGTTTAAGCAATTACGGATTAGTCAACGAAACAAGCCGTTATTATCGGTTATTTTTTCATCAGATACGATGATGAATTAATACATGTATGCGATATTTCTTACAAGAAGAATAAAATATTTTTTATTTCTACACATTTCCCTTAGCTAAACCTGATGAAAGTTAACTGGCTGGGACTAAATGTTTTAAAGAATGCTTGTTTTTGGTTTCGAACACCAAATTAATGTTGATCCGTTTATTAACTCCGTAATAGGTCTGTGAGGGTCGTTGCGGGCCACCCCTCAACAAATCGTACAGATTATAAGAATCTTTCATGGGTATCCGGTGAAGATAGGGACTTCCAACCCGAGGTATACGTGTTTTTATCGGAACCGAGGTGATTAAAACACGTATACCGAGGGTTGAAATTCCCTATCTGAAACGAGTACCCATAATAGATTCTTTTTCTTGCATATCAGAGACATGTTGTGCGTCGACGCCGCCAGCTATTGACGTTTTGCATGTTTTCAAGCATACCGGATGTTGGCGCGCGTGAATTTTATCTCGACCCAAGGGTGAGATGGAAATATCTAGCCCCGGTAAAATGGCGGATATCCTTGTCCGGTATGCAAGAAATATATGTAAATATGTATAAATTTAGTTTTTTAAGAGATTAGAATAAACAATTTTCAAATAAACAAATGCATATATCATAATGACAAAAACTGTATAAATGGGGAGGTTTGTTTTCTTTACAATTTTCAAAGGAGTTATGTTGACGAAATGTTAAAGGAATACATTGCAATCTGTAGGTTTTTAGTTCTAACTTTGGATGAAAAAAGGTGTGATTGCCATGTGTCCCTTTAACACTTTGAGAAGACCTTTAAACAGTCTTCAAATATTTAGTTGTTTACTTTTAATTGGCCTTCATTAATAATTGTAAAGATATTTCGCACCGAAACTCAGCATATTATTTACCTAAATATATATCCAAAATGAATTATGATACATAGATAATAAAATGTTAACATATTGAACGTAAATGTGAATCGGTTTATATCAGATCAGTATATACTTTAGGTATATACATTCAAAATGAATATGTTACGTAACTGTTAACATATTGAACGTAAATTGATACAGTAAAACTGCTTAATTACGGTAATATCAACTGGATGGAAATGTTTCACTGGCATGTGGTGTTATATATATTAAGTATTTATGTATCATTAATGGTCTTTAGTAAATGACAAAAAAAGGGCTCTTTCATCAATTAGTTTGTCATGAAAAGACTTGTAGAGTTGTTGCAGGGTCTGTTGTATCAAGTCGATTTGCCCTGAAGCCACACTTATCGTGTTTTGCCACTACTAAAACGGCATCTGAACAATTAAATGGTCATGATGAAAGTCTGAAAACAAATGACAAAATTAGCAAAAAGCTCTGAGCTACATTTAAATTGAATTAAAACTGGCACACGTTTCCATCTTTACATTTTTGATATATACTGTATGACATAAATTTATAAAAAATCAACAAAAAAAACAACATAATATATTTATATCTACGGGATTGTGGATATGTGGAACACATTGCATGCATAACCAGCTATGTTCTTTTTTTTAATTTTAGGTGTCAACATGAAATTACTTCTGCTGTGTCTCCTCCCCCTGGCGATGGGTGTTCCTGCCGTGGATAAACGTTTGCTGCTGGACACACTCAACCTCGGCTCCCTCTGTATGAACAATTAGTTTTTTGCCTTGATGATTGTTTCTAGAGTTCGGCCATCGACATTTCTCACTAATGAGGAAAACCACAGTTGTGATATACTACGTATTACTTTCGCAGTCCATTTCCTTTTTAGATTAGATTCTAACACGACCTCCGCAGTCTTTCATATGCACGAAGAAGAGAGACAGCTGTATATTATTCTACGATAAAATACAGCTGTTCCATTAATTCCTCGCGTATGTTTCATCCGTTGGAAGCGCACGTTACATGTCGTCACTTGGTCAATATACGTCACGAAGACAAACTCAACAGTAATTTTAATGAAATGTTAATTACAACAAACTTGCCATGCTCCCAAACCGTGCACACCCCCGATATAAACCCATCATATGCATCAGTACATATAACATTAATAAGCATCTTAAACAAGCTGAGAACGTTTGACGTCATACAGCGCAAGCTTTATGACGTACGCAATGACTTAATTGGTTTGTCACGTGACTACTAGTGTATTGAATCTCAGAACTTTGCATACGGGGGCGCCCAGTGGAACAGCCTGTAAACATAGCAGCCTGATTACCTTGACCTCCGAGATAATATATAGTGCCCCAACAATAGTGTAAACAATTGGGTTATTGTTGTGTTAGAATCGAAATAATAATTATTTCTTAATTAAAATTCATATCAATATTATTCTGAAGTTAAGAGATATCAAATACTGTATTTACATGTATGTACAGGCGGATACACAAGTCGAATATGAAATATACCATTTATTGACCACAATCAACCCAAAACACGCACAAACAACACTTACAATGATGATTAAAAGGCAAACTATGACATCACAAACATAAAAGGGATACAGCCTTGGAAAGGGTTAGTTTCAAAAAAAAGGCGACTAGGTGTTTAAACCTCATAATTTTCATTCAGATAAACTAACGTAGTCAGAAAAACAGAATTGAAATCACCTATAAGCAAATACCCGGTGTTAAGAAAAGTGCATATTGCTACAATTTAAAAACAAAGAAATGACAGATATTCTCTAAGTCTGCACGAAAACAGCTATATTATATATTCTGTGATGAATTATAGAAATTTCCCAATTTGACAAAATCTATAACATATCTCTTCCTATATTGTACTATATATAGTTTATATTACTACCATATCATCCCTTATTTGTAAATAGTTTTATCTTTATATATTTACATTAATTTTTAATTACTACTTCATTTCTTCATCTTTCATCAATTTTTGCGCACAATATGACCTATTTATGTGTCGACGTGCCGTAAAACACCATTCATTCATTCATTCATTCATTCTACTGTGCTATCTCGCCTAGTGTGCAAGATAGCACAGTAGCGAGATTTAAGGAACTACTTTCTCAGCAGGTTGACGACTGTTAAAAACTTCTGAATTTTAAGAAGTAAATGTTCTTGAAATGCCTATGCAAACAAAAAATACTGGAAATGCCCGCTTAACCCCAGCCATCATCGTCTACAGGACGGTTCCAGCCTGTGCCTGTGCAGCAATATCGTAAAGTCACACAGCGCGAGTGACGCCACGATATTTATGTGTCGCCAAAGGAGTGACAGAAGAAGGAATACGTGTGTCAAAAGACGATTGGAAAGAAATTCATCACAGAATATATAATATATAGTTTAATTAACATTGTTGTCATAATACGGGAAATAATTCCCTCGTGAGAAAGATTCTTGCGATTTAGAAACTCGTTCGCAAGGGCACTCGTTTCTATATAGCAAGAATCATTTTAGAAACTCGTGCGCAAACGCACTCGTTTCTATATCGCAAGAATCTTTCTCACGAGGGAATTATTTCCCGTATCACAACAACAATGTTAATTAAACTCTGTTTCATGATCAACACGACAGTATCAGTTATGTTAATACATGCAACTTTCACTTGCAATTTACTTTAGGCGAAACATTTAAATTGATATAGTTGTGTAAAACCGAAATTTATTTATTACAGTCAATCTTGACGCATTGAAGTGTGACATACAACTAATGTTGGACGTCGTTGGAACCGATCCTACCGAGGTCGCCTGCGAGCAAGAATGTCATGTGATATTACAGGAAGGTCATGTCCTCAACTATGCATGTCCAATTGTCTGTCATGGGTATTACATTTTATCACATAACATATGGTTTGGGAGTGAAATAACCTCATCAATATTTTCGATACTCCTCTAGTGATATAACTATACAAAAGAGGTCCGAATTATCTTTCGGTATTTTCCGTTCAGTTTGGTGTGCATCGGAATTGTGTCGTCGATTTCCATAACTGTTTAACATTTCGGATTACGGAAATCGACGAGCTAGTTCCTTTATTCGGTTTTGTACGGAGAAGGCCGAATCAACATTCGACGTCATCATACATACATACGACGACATATTTGTAGGCAGCTACAACCAGACTTGTTCCTTATGAGGCTTTTTTGAGTTATGTAATATAAATTCAATAATAGGACTGCCTCCTAGCGAGGTCAACTCCAAAAGTCACTGGACTGAAATTGAAAATATATTATGGACCAGACATTGACCTTAAAAATTTAGACCTAACATTTTTTTTGTGCACACCCTATCTCAATGCATGATATTTAAAGATATACAGTTACATCTCATTGTTAAATTAAATTAAATTGTTAAATTCATTAAATTGTTAAGACCTTGGAATGAACAAAATAAGTACATACATAACATTGCCATGTGACTTTGAACTTGTAGGTAACCATTAGTTTAGTGTTAAACAACACTTATTGGGGTTGGATACAGGATTTGAGAGTTGTGGGTGGGGAGGGTGGGGACGAGTCTGTGCAAGTTTGGTAAAGATCAAATAATAAATGAAGATGCTAGTGTTCACAAGGCAGAATATGGCTTTTTCAGAATAACAATGGCCATAACTCTGCTGTTACTAATCCGATTTGGCTGGTTTTTGAACTTGTTTGAGCATTCATTGATATTAACAATCTTTGTAAGTTTGGTAAAGATAAAATAATAAATCAATGTGCTAGATGACATTTTTCAGCAAAACAAGGGCTATAACTCTGGTATTACTAATCCGATATGGCTGTTTTTCAAACTTGTCTGAGCTTTTATTAATATTAACAATATTTGCAAGTTTGATAAAGATCAAATAATAAATGAAGGTGTTAGAGTGGTCACAAGGCAGAAAATGGTATTTTTCAGCAAAACAAGGGCCATAACTCTTGTGATACTGATGCGATCCGGCAGTTTTCCGAACTTGTACGAGCTTTCATTAATATTAACAATCTGTGCAAGTTTGTAAAGATAATTCAACAGGCCATAACTCTGGTGTAGCCAGTCCGATATATATGGTTTTCAAACTTCTTCCCTCAAGCTTTTATCAATATCAACAATCTGTACAAGTTTCTCAAAGATTAAATACAAAAAGAAGGTGCTAGAGTGTTCATTTAGAGCTAAAAATTGTATTTTTCAGCAAATCAAGGGCCATAACCTTGGTGTTACTAATCCGATCTGCCTGGTTTTCTAACAAGTCTAAACTTTCATTGATATAAAGACACTTGCAACGTTTGGTAAAGATCTAATACAAAATGAAGATGCTAGTGTTCAGAATGCTAAAAAGGCATTTATCCGTAATTCAAGCGGCCCTAACTCTGGTGTTACTGCTCTGAAATAGCTGGTCTACGAGCTTGTCCGGGCTTTCATCAATATAAACAACCTGTACAAGTTTCGTAAAGATCAAGCACAAAATGAAGGTGGTGGAGTGTTCAAAAAGCCCAATATGGATGTTTTCAGCAAAACAAGGGCCATAACTCTGTTTTACTAATCTGATCTGTCAAACTTGTCTAAGCTTCATTGATATTAAAGTACTGGCACCGTTTGGTAAAGATCAAATGCAAAATGAAGATGTTAGAGTGTTCACAAGGCTAAATATGGCATTGTTCCGTATTTCAAGGGGCCATAACTCCGGTGTTACTGGTTCGAAATAGCTGGTTTTCGAACTTACATATTAAACAGGCACTCATGTAAGATACTCTATTTATACTTCCATTTATATATACTGTGTAACATATTCATACGTAAATTGTCCATTTATTTGATAAAAATCTTGGTTTAATAAACGGAAAAACGTATATTATCAGCAAAGCATACTCAAATGTTGCTGAATTAGACACGAATCAATATACATTTCAGGTTTCAGAGCCTGGTACACTTGTGGCACGTTGTACCCGACACGACCGACCCATCTGTCTCTAAATGTAAAAGTTCAGCCCCAGCCGTAGGAAGGAAACGAGTTCTCCTCGACTCCCTTTCTGGCCGTATGTATACCTAAGTTTAGTTCACCAGATAAACGATCAATGCTACAGCATAAATATACAGTTTTGTTGTAAACATCATCACACATAGCTTCTGTTTCGATTATCATGTAATGTATAGCAATTTATATTTTACCGATAGCTTTTGAAGTTACAACGTTAAATAACTTAAATATAGTTATTGTCGTTCCGGTTAAAGAGTTAAACACAGCAATCTATATAAATGTCATCAGTTCTGAGTTAAAATAAATCGTCATTTGAACTCTCGGGTCGTTTCTTCACTAAATTCTCAAAGTACAGAATAAAATAGTATTGTTTAAGAAAGGCATATATTATATCCCTATTTACTCTAGTTAATCAGAAACAACACATATTTCCGTACATTGACAAGTATCGATGCTTAAACGAATTGCAACACACTTAAGAACTGTTTACTGGTTGATAAACACGATGTTCTATATTTTTGTCAACTACTCCTTTAGTTAACCTGAGTAGTTTGAAATGTGACATACAACTGATGGTGGACGCCCTTGGCGGAGACCCTACAGAGACCGCATGTGAAGCAGAATGCCACAAACTTATCACGGAGGGTCATCTCTTCAACTATGCGTGTGCTTTAGTCTGTCATGGGTAAGACACTATGCAATATATAGTTCACGTAGTTTGTGAACGACCAGAGCAGATATAGTTACAGTCTACCTACTCCACAAGTAACCATCTCTCTTAATAGACCACTTGCTATAGGAGAACATCGATTCAGTTCTCACGTGTATTAATTATCCCAACCTTTTTTCAAGAAAAAGTGGGTATCATGTATTCCTGTCCGTCCGTCCGTCCGTCAGTGTGTAATGTTGCGTAACTCCTCCTAAACCACAAAGCGTAATTCAACCAAATTTAGTGTATGACTTCCCCACACAATGACAACTTGCAAGAGCAACATTACTTTTGACTCCGCCCAAGGTACCCGCTCCAAGGTTCAAAAGGTCAAATACACTAAAAATTCAACTACACTATTATTTTTATTTTATTTTTACGTACAAATTGGTATTCATACCCATCTATGTAAGACACACAACATATCAAACGGTTTATTTCAACCTCCGATGTGCGACCGGTGGTTGGGCGAATGTCATCGGAGGGCGTGAGGTTGAGGGTCAAATGTTCTCTTTTTTTTGTATTATGTCTTATAAATTCAACCAACTTTTGTGTAGTACTTTACCACATCATAACGACGTGCAAGAGCAACATTTTTGTTGACTCCGCCCCAGGGGTCAAAAAGTCAAATAAACTAAAAATTCAACTACACTATTATTTTGTATTATTTTTACATACAAATTGGTATTCATACCCATCTATATAAGATACACAACATATCAAACTGTTATTTTGTTTCAACCTCCGATGTGCGACCGGGACTTGGGCGAATGTCATCGGAGGGCGGGCGTCAAATCTTCTTTTTTTTTATTATGTCTTATCATTTCAACCAAACTTTGTGTAGTACTTCACCACGTCATAACGACGTGCAAGAGCAACATTATTTTCGACTTCTCCTTGACGGTCACATCTTCAGCTATGCATATCCTTAAGTCTGTCGTGGGTAAAATAATATACAAACTCGTTTATATGTGCGGAGATCATTCGTGTATTTTGTAAACGACCCGAAAATATATATACTGACTGTCAATGAAAACGCACCATTAAATTGATATGTTTATCCTTTTGGATTGTTTGCAAACCATTTGGAATACAACTGCTGAAACAATGTTTTCTATTGTTTAAAGTAGTATTGAATCTTGAAACCTAACAGGGCTCAAATTGACTGGCGACTTTTTGCCAGTAAATACAAATATGTAAACAAAGTAAAAAGCACATGATGATTCATCATTAACAAACTGCATTAATCTGTCTCGGAATAAATTCCATTTGGTTTCATTTACCTTTTTAGGCATAGGTTTACCTGGGCCTATTGCCATCATCGTCATTTTCAAAATGGTTACATCCCATTATAGTTGAGCCCCATCTAGCGACAAGTTTAAAACAGTACTAGTCTAGATCATTAGCGACGCTTGCTTGTTTTCAAGGCAAACGTTTGTATTTATAATCAAGCGTCCAGATGATCAAGACTAGTACAATCAGTTGCTGGTGATGACTGACTGAATATAATATTATCATTTGACATACCAATATAACATTCCTCGGTGATGTAGAGGTTAGTATAACTTCCCTAAGTGCAAGTTTTGATTTCAATGCACGATAGCAAGGGTTCGATTCCCGGTGAAAGCGAAACAAATATTGCTTGCCCTTTTTTATTTCATGCATATTCAATAAATCAATAAAACTAAAGTAGGTCGGTAGGAATTTGTTTTCAATCAGTTATATTAAATAATAGGAAAGTTGTTCCTTTGCATGCTTAATGGTTGTGTTCGTATTCAAAGAATTTTATATTAATGAACACATATCACGAACAAAACTTTTTGTATTGCAATAAACAGTTTTGGGTCAGGAAGGTGTGTGTGTGTGTGTGTGTGTGTGTGTGTGTGTTTCTTGAGATGACCATGTCGAACAATAATCTCGTATATGTTTCCATGTTTCTCCAATTATTAAGAATTTATTTTCTCTTTACGAGGGCTGGCTCAGTAAATAGCGCTTTTGGACTTGTAACTCTTATAGACTTGTACGATATAACTAAAAAAGAAATACTGTACAGCACATTTTCTTGGTGGTTGTTAAGTATTAAGCATAATCGCTCGTGTGTGTTTTGTATTAATAACTTCCTTTAAATTAAGGTTTATAGTCCTCCACCAATTAAACCAAAAGGATACCCTTATGGTATAGGCAAAATACAGTCTGGACTTTTTATTTCAGTAATACCGACCAAGTGTATCATAATATGCACTACTATAATTATTTGCTGTATTCTGTTTTTCTCTGTACTGTATGGTTAATTCTTTTAAATGCAAAACTGTCAGCGGCGACTTGATGCTGTGCATCAATTTTTCATTTTGACTTTAAACCTGCCGGCATATTAGTTAAACTTATGGTTTTCATTGGTTTGTCGATTTCTACCTTAGATGTTTTATATTATTGGTGCAATACAATCAATAGTTAGTAATATGTATACTTAAGTTACTTTGAACTATTCTAATATATATTAATATTGGTTTTGAACTATGCAAATAGTTATTAATTTGGTGTTGAACTATGCAAATATTTATTAATATTGGTGTTGAACTATGCAAATTAGTAGACACAAATGACGAGACGCCGCGACTTTTTGTAAGAATCAATATTTTTTAGTGTCCCTTTAAAAAAACAAATTTTCTCTTTCCTTTTGTGGTCTCCGAATGAATACAGGTTTGAGTGTACTCTAAATATATAATGACGTATTGTATACCGTCATACTGTCCACTTTAACTTGCTTTTAGCTAATCATATAGTATTCTACGTCATTGAACGTTGACAAGGCACGCAATAAAGGGAGATACATTGAACTGTTTAAAACGGACATGTGTGCACGACATGTTTCTTCAAAGTTCTGTAAAAGACATTGACTAAATAATGAAACTGTTCACTGACGTAGTGATGTTAACGTAAGCATATTCAAAAAATCGCTTGACGTATTCAATGACATCAATCGACGTCGACGTTATTCTTGGACCAAACAAAACGTTTAATCAACATTAAAATGAAAGAAAAGATACGAACTGCATCCAGTTCTATAGAAATAATCCATAGCAAAAATGCGTATCTTTTGAGTTATGACTGGATTTTTGACTTAATATGTCTTTTGACAATCGACTAATGACGTATGATGTAGGTATTTTATTTGTAATTTATATTGTGTGACCGTTTTTCAATGGATAAAGTTTGCAAACTTATGACTGACGTTGACAATTTTAAATCTAGAACTAGCACCGAAGTGGATGAATACCTCCTTTTTTATCATGTGTATATAAAGTTTGAGAACAACCCATTTAAAACTGTGTGAGAAATGCAAGTAATAAAATGCGTCAGGCGACGCGCAGCGACTCGACGTGACGGGAGAAAAAGTGCTACGCGACGAGACGCGACGGGAAGTTACGGACAGCTGATTCTTTTATAGCCACCATTTCACATTGTGAAAACGGAGGTATAACAACATGTGTCCAAATGTCCATAATGTCTGACCCTTAATCTTCTAAGGTTCATACTACACAATACAAATTTACTATGGTAGCTATATATAAATAACATATACTGGGTCATTCTAAACAGAAAGTGTCCAAGCTGAAAGTCACTGATTTTATTAAACACAGTTATTTTGCCCACATATAAAAATACACTATCTGGTTTGTTTTTAAAGCTGAGTGATGTCATACATTGCACTATTTTGAATATTAATTCAATCCGGGGCTAGTGGGGCGTGAACGGTAGCAAGCATATTTCACTACCGTACATGAACAATCTCAATCAAACCGAGACTGCAATAGTTCGTATTTATCGTGTTAGGCCGTTTCCAAAGGTCCACTAGCTGTCATACTCTCAATATAGAGCTTGAAGCAAAATTGTTACTATTTTTGAACATTCGTGAAAACTGTCATATTTTGGTGGCAAAATGGTCTTATTGCTGCACATCAAATGTTAGACTGTGCCCATCCCAATCAAATGATATTTAAGCAATCCATTATTAAAATATACTATAACTTTTTATGGCGCAAGACTGAACGTACCATAGATTTTAAGGAAGCTGTGTAATGACCCCTACTAGGACTTAACCGTCAATGTGCGCAGTCAGATACATGTTTGATGATATATATGCACATTTGATAACGTATTGTATTTTTTGTTTGTGTGTTGTTTGCAATCACACGATTACTTTCCTTAGATTGTTATACATCCATCGATGCTGCAGCGTTTGATTCATTCTATTAATGCATTATTTTGTAAGTTTGGTGACACATATAGTGACATATTACGGGAATACAACTACTGTAATAATAACCTGTTTGTACTTGTAAAGTGTAATATATACTGACAAGCGGATCCCTTGGAAGCAACAAACACAAACAAGAGATAAAAGTAGCAGACTCGGTGTCTGTTTATGAGAGGTAATGTGAAGTGCAACACCTCTCACTTTAAAGCCACAACGACTGGGCTTGTTGATCCCAAAGGACAGTAAGTAATAACACTAAGAATTTGTAGTCATGGAAACATTTTACGGCCGCGAAGCAGCACTAAACAAACGCTAATGAGAATGTAAAGAAATACTGAATCCCTAGGAAGAAACAAACAAAACAAGAGTACATTTATTTAAAGCCACAAAGACTGAGCTTGATGATCCCATATGATTACAAATTAATTTGTACCACACAGTCCGAGAAATCAATATGTGACACGTAGTAGTTTACCCGTTTACATTTGAATGTGTTATGATTTGCAGCAAGAGGTTGAGGAGATATTATTTAAATATCATGGTGACAACAACAGATTTCTCAACCCGGAGCTAGAGGGCATGAGCGTTAGCTAGCATATTTCGCTACCGCTCATGAACAGTCTCAATCAAACCGAGACTGCAATATTTCTTATGTGTCGTTTTCGGCCGTTTCCAAAGGTCCATTATCATACTCTTTTTTCTGCTTGGTGTAATTTCCATAAAATATTGACATGTGACGAACACCTCATTGAAGGTTCCATTCTCATTGCCATATGCATATAATCTTCGAGATGGCTCCCTTTCTCTACTATTGGCATTTTAGATATTGAGTTCTGCCAATCCCGGGGCTAGAGAGCGTGAGCTGTAGCAAGTACTTTTCACTACCGGTCATGAACAGTCGCAATCAAACAGAGACTGAAATATATCTTATATTTATCATGGTCTCCATTCATACTTTTTTGAACTCTGAATGATATATACATTATATCTGATGAAACGAAATCAGCTGTGTATGTCCTGTAGATCGTAACAAGTATTTAACTGTTTACATTCACAATAATATTATAAAAAAAAAATCTTATGCATTTGTTTTCTTCAAAGAATATTATATAACAAGAAATTACGGTCAATATCATCTGTTAGATATTGTCAAGTTTTTCTGAATCTAACACAATCAATCTACATTTCAGGTTTCAGAACCTGGTACACGTGTGGCACGTGGTACCATCTGGCACTCAATGTAACAGTCCATCCACAGCGGTCCTAAAGAAAAGGGCGTTACTCGGCGACCTTAACGCCTGTATGTATGAACGACCAATGCTGCAGCCTGCATATTAAGTGTTGTTTCAAACTAGTCTCGGCCTACCAAGACAGTATCATGCTTTGAATTACTTGCAGATTTCGGTCTGGGCAGATTATACCAAATAAAGTGTCCACTAGCGATTTCATTCGCGCGTTGTTTCCACGCACATAGAGTCGAAGTATGCATGATGTCATGTCGTAAATAAAGTGACAATGTCACTTGTTGATGCACTTAATCATGCACCAGTTACACTTTTGACATCTCTTTGGCATTGACATTGATGTTTCTCACAAGTTAAAAGCAAGAAATTAACAATTAATTAACTTGAAATACCTTTTATAAAAGTCTCATTTAATCTATCCAAGTCCCGCCAAAATAGGGGCAATTTCAAACTTCCGTTTTCCCCAGGCTTTCGTCGCGCCAAAATCAGAAGCAGGCCGAGTGACCAAGGCTAGTTTCAAACATCATCTCACAATTATGATAAGATGTAATATGTATCCATGATTTAAAGGTACCATTTAGAGTGAAATCGTTCAGATAATGTAAATATACCTGTTATCATTCAGATGTATATAAAACGAATGGACATAAAGAGCTCATATCTCTTAACTGAAACATGTCTTCATTTGCACTCTAACGTCTTGTAATCTTCAAATTATCAGGACTACATAATTAAGTAGTTTTTAACAAAGACAATATTCCTATTCCAATATTTTCTAGTGAATGTGAGACAATATGTCCTGGTAAGAAAAGTATTGACGCTTAAACATGTTACAACACTCGTTATAACGCTGTGTTGTTTGATACACATGATGTTCACTGTATCTCTCAACTACGATTCTCAAAACTATACATTACACGATAAGACACTTATGAATCCTTACACATATTTCAACACACTTATTGTCACTATATTGGTGGATACACGCGATGTTCACTGTATCTCTCAACTACCCTTTCAGTTGACCTTTCCAATTTGAAATGTGACGTACAACTGATGTTGGACGCCCTTGGCGGAGACCCTTCAGAGGCCGCATGTGAAGCAGAATGCCACAAACTTATCATTGAGGGTCATCTTTTCAACTATGCGTGTGGTTTAGTCTGTCATGGGTAAGACACTATGCAATATATAGTTCACGTATTTTGTGAACGACCAGAGCAGATATATTTACAGTCCACCTACTCCACAAGTTACCATCTCTCTTAATAGACCCCTTGCTATAGGAGAACATCGATTCAGTTCTCACGTGTATTAATTATCCCCACCTTTTTCAAGAAAAAGTGGGTATCATGTATTCCAGTCCATCTGTCCGTCCGTACGTCCGTGTGTAATGTTGTGCAACTCCTCCTAAACCACTAGGCCTAACTCAACTAAATTTAGTGTATGACTTCCCCACATCATGACAACTTGCAAGAGCAACATTACTTTTGACTTCGGCCAAAGGTGCTCGCCTCAAGGATCAAAAGGTCAAATACACTAACAATTCAACTACACTATTATTTTTTTATTATTTTTACATACAAATTGGTATTTATACCCATCGATATAAGATACAAAACATATCAAACGTTTTTTTTATTTCAACCTCCGATGTGCGACTGGTGGTTGGGCGAAT
Organism: Cyrtodaria siliqua; assembly: GCA_037043455.1. Taxonomy (NCBI): domain Eukaryota; kingdom Metazoa; phylum Mollusca; class Bivalvia; order Adapedonta; family Hiatellidae; genus Cyrtodaria; species Cyrtodaria siliqua. Next base: position 99,143 of record JAWPHD010001749.1, read on the forward strand.
GTCATCGGAGGGCGTGGGGGGATGGTCAAATCTTTTCTCTTTTTTATTATGTCTTATAAATGTAATCAACCTTTGTGTAGTACTTCACCACATCATAACGACGTGCAAGAGCAACTTTTGTTTTGACTCCGCCACAAGGGGTCAAAAGGTCAAATACACTAACAATTTAACTACACTATTATTTTGTATTATATTTACATACAAATTGGTATTTATACCCATCTATATAAGATACACAACATATCAAGCGGATTTTTTATTTCGACCTCCGATGTGCGACCGGGGCTTTGGCGAATGTCATCGTTGGGCGGGGGTCAAATCTACTTATTTTTTATTATGTCTTATAAATTCAACCAAACTTTGTGTAGTACTTTGAAACATCATAACGACATTATTTTTGACTCCTGCCCAAGGGTCCAGCCCCAGGGTAAAAGGTCAAATACACTAAAAATTCAACTAATTAACCACACGTAGCTATGGGAGATAATCCAAGCATATCTGACTTGCACTTCAAAATGGTGGGGATCTTCGATGGCTCACCATCGATTACATCTAGTTTAAATTAAAATGCACCAATATTAACCCTTAACCCGCTATATAATTTATAATGGACTGTTCTTTCTTTGAATTAAGACCATTCCATGTATGTGACAATGGGGTATTCGCAGGCTGATCTGAGTTCACAATGGACGAAAATGCTATTATAGTCGTCGTGCTTAGCGGGTTAAGGGTTAAAAGAGCTCCTGTGTTAACGAGACACGCAGACATATTGAAGTATCTATCAAGAATCACAATTAGCACATAGCATGATAAATACAGCTTCATTCTGACTTTGAACCTGCTTGCATATAGCTAGATATCAGTTTCGTTTATCAATTGTCCGTCGTTATTCTTTCTACATTATGTTTTAGTATATTTATAAGGTAATATATTTAGCAATTAGTATGTTAACATCATTTGCTTTGAACTATCTAGTATTCAAATATTTATGAATAATGAACAGGTGTACACTATTTCTAAACCTCCTGACAACGAGGTATATATATAACTTACATATTTTGAGAATTCTAACTCTATATGTGCCACTACTCCGGCCGATAAAAGGCTCTGGGTATTGTTTAACCACTTATAGGATATGTTGTCTGCTTTTTAATTTAGTCTTTTGGCTGTTACTTGTGATACGCAGGCTTCATAACCGCTGCTCCCAACTAAATTCCATTATGTTTATTTCGCTCTTCGGGGCATTTAATTGTATTCAAACCGAGACTGCAATATTTCGTATGTGTCGTGCTCGGCCGTTTCCAAAGGTCCATTATTATACTCGTTGTTATAGCACAGTGGCGTTGCTTGTGCAGTGTGGCGGCAGTAATTGTAATCAAACCGAGACTGCAATATTTCGTATGTGTCGTGCTCGGCCGTTTCCAAAGGTCCATTATCATACTCGTTGTTATAGCACAGTGACGTTGCTTGTGCAGTATGGCGGCAGTAAAACGACTTTGCGCGCTTGCAATCAGTACTGTCATTCATTCGATCTTTGGAGATCGCTGAGCCCGATACTTATATTTAGTTATCGGTGGTACATTTTCAATTTCTTTTGTTTTCTTACTTAATTTTTGATTCGGTGGTTCCTCTACTCCGGCCGATAAAATGCTCTGGGTATTGTTTAACCACTTATAGGATATGTTGTCTGCTATTTAATTTAGTCTTTTGGCTGTTACTTGTGATACGCAGGCTTCATAACCGCTGCTCCCAACTAAATTCCATTATGTTTATTTCGCTCTTCGGGGCATTTAATTTTATTAGATACTGGGACCATACGCCGTACGACATGGGGAAGCAAATAACTCCATGTCCACCGCCCTATGCATGCCATCTTCGGGATGGTTAAAATTGTGTACTATTGATTTTATGAATATTGAGTTCTGCTCAACCCGGGGCTAGAGAGCGTGAGCGGTAGCTAGCATATTTCACTACCGCTCATGAACAGTCTCAATCAAACCGAGACTGCAATGTTTCGTATGTGTCGTGCTCGGCCGTTTCCAAAGGTCCATTATCATACTCGTTTCTATAGACACAATATAAACGGCTTCAATTCAGAACAAAAACCAAAGTGGATAGTCGAAATAAGAGTTACCAAATCATAATTTATTTTACTCATATTCAGTCTCTTATAAGTTATGTATCCGTGATAAAACCGTTACTTGTAACCGTCACATATACACTAGTTTATGACATGAACCCATGGATAGGGATTGTATACATAAGTGTGCAGTGTCATTTTGCCGTTATATGGCCGATTAATACCTTTAACCGGAGATAAGCGTGTGTCACTTACATACACCAATTCTGCCGTTTTCTTTTGTTATCTCCTGAATACAGGTTTGATTGTACATGAAATATAGTATGAATTATGTTATACTTGCATCCTGACCACTTTACGTTACTTACACAGATTTAATCGTTAAGGATGTTACGACATTGAAAGTTGACATGACCTTGATATTGCACGTAAATTAGGCGATACTTTCAACTGTTTAGACACCTAGTGTTGCATGACATTCGTTATCTCATTGGTCATAATCACGTTCATACAATCTGTATTTAATATAAACTTGTATTACATGCAAAACGTTTATCAGAAGAAGATATGACCCTATCATTTTGCAACGTACTGCATGTTTAGTGCTTGGCCCATTTACAGTTCACCACTATGCTTTCCTCTTTGATTGTGCTATGACAGGATAGATTGTAGACCCTATGATGAGGTCTATCTAAATCCTTATAGGACGGTAGCGTTTGATGTTTGTCTTTAATCTTGTCTTGTAGTACCTTTAACAGTTTATTCTCCTGTTGCTATGGCTTCTGCCAAGTTACTGAGTACTTACTTTGTGGCTTTCTATGCTTTTGCTTTTTATATTATATATACATGATCATGCTTGTGTTTTACTTATATTGCCTATTAATGCTGCCTTGTTTGTTAGAGATTATAACCTGGCGGCGATAGCTCGGCCGTTTCCAAAGGTCCATTATCATACTCTTTTTTTACGTACACTGTCACGTTTATTGGGATGACAATAGGGTAAGGGTGACGTTTGGTGCACCCTAGAACCTAGTTTATACCCCCAGCGGCTTTCTTTGCCACTAACCGTTCCAAGGCGGTATAGTCCTAGCACTATTGCCAACCCTTTTGTGTTTGTGATGTCTTATCCTTCCCTTCATTCATCTTTAAATTCGTTCTTTTTCTGTGTGTGTTTGTGGTTGACTGTCTTCCTTGAATGCTACTTTTCCTGTTCGATTGTTATATCTACTTTCAATGACGCCAATAGAAGTCGAATAAATGCGTTGTTCACTTCGAACTTGAAACCATCTACGCATAATGTAAATGAAAGACACGAGACGAATACATCTAATACGCACATTTTATATCTTATTGTATTGTGTTTATGTCAGTGCCAACTAAATGCCATGTTGTTTTATTTGCCAATTGTTTTCTCGTTGAGGGCAAATCATGTTGTTAGAAACTGGGACCATACGCCGCTGGAAATAGACTGGTGTGAAAATGCCTCATTTAATGTTCGGGATGGCTTAAATTTCTGTACTACTGACATTTTATTTATTGAGTTTCTCAACCCGGAGCTAGATGGCGTGAACGGTAGAAAGTACTTTTTACTACCGTTAATGAATAGTCTCGGTCACAACGATATTGCAATATTTGTGTGTATTTATCGTGTTCGGCGATTTAAAATTTCTCCTTTCATGCTCGTTTTACTGAATCTAACACAAATCAATCTACTTTTCAGGTTTCAGAACCTGGTACACACGTGGCACGTTGTACCCGATACGAACGACCCACTTGTCTCTCAATGTAAAAGTACGGCTACAGCAGTCGGAAGAAAACGAGTTCTCCTCGACTCCCTTTCTGGCCGTATGTATACCTTAGTTTAGTTCACTAGATAAACGATCAATGCTACAGCATACATATACAGTTTTGTTGTAAACATCATCACACATAGCTTCTGTTTCGATTATCATGTAATGTATAGCTATTTATATGTTACCGGTAGCTTTTGAAGTTAGAACGTTAAATAACTTAAATATAGTTATTGTCGTTCCGGTTAAAGAGTGAAACACAGCAGCAATCTATACAAATGTTATCAGTTCTGAGTTAAAATAAATCGTCATTTGAACTCTCGGGTCGTTTCTTCACTAAATTCTCAAAGTACAGAATAAAATAGTATTGTTTAAGAAAGGCATATATTATATCCCTATTTACTCTAGTTAATGAGAAACAACACATATTTCCTTACATTGACAAGTATCGATGCTTAAACGAATTGCAACACACTTAAGAACTGTTTACTGGTTGATAAACACGATGTTCTATATTTTTGTCAACTACTCCTTTAGTTAACCTGAGTAGTTTGAAATGTGACATACAACTGATGGTGGACGCCCTTGGCGGAGACCCTACAGAGACCGCATGTGAAGCAGAATGCCACAAACTTATCACGGAGGGTCATCTCTTCAACTATGCGTGTGCTTTAGTCTGTCATGGGTAAGACACTATGCAATATATAGTTCACGTATTTTGTGAACGACCAGAGCAGATATAGTTACAGTCTACCTACTCCACAAGTAACCATCTCTCTTAATAGACCACTTGCTATAGGAGAACATCGATTCAGTTCTCACGTGTATTAATTATCCCAACCTTTTTTCAAGAAAAAGTGGGTATTATGTATTCCTGTCCGTCCGTCCGTCCGTGTGTAATGTTGCGTAACTCCTCCTTAACCACAAAGCGTAATTCAACCAAATTTAGTGTATGACTTCCCCACACCATGACAACTTGCAAGAGCAACATTACTTTTGACTCCGCCCCAAGGTACCCGCTCCAAGGTTCAAAAGGTCAAATACACTAAAAATTCAACTACACTATTATTTTTATTTTATTTTTAAGTACAAATTGGTATTCATACCCATCTATGTAAGATACACAACATATCAAACGGTTTATTTCAACCTCCGATGTGCGACCGGTGGTTGGGCGAATGTCATCGGAGGGCGTGGGGTTGAGGGTCAAATGTTCTCTTTTTTTTGTATTATGTCTTATAAATTCAACCAACTTTTGTGTAGTACTTTACCACATCATAACGACGTGCAAGAGCAACATTTTTTTTGACTCCGCCCAAGGGGTCAAAAAGTCAAATAAACTAAAAATTCAACTACACTATTATTTTGTATTATTTTTACATACAAATTGGTATTCATACCCATCTATATAAGATACACAACATATCAAACTGTTATTTTGTTTCAACCTCCGATGTGCGACCGGGACTTGGGCGAATGTCATCGGAGGGCGGGCGTCAAATCTTCTTTTTTTTATTATGTCTTATCATTTCAACCAAACTTTGTGTAGTACTTCACCACGTCATAACGACGTGCAAGAGCAACATTATTTTCGACTTCTCCTTGACGGTCATATCTTCAGCTATGCATATCCTTAAGTCTGTCGTGGGTAAAATAATATACAAACTCGTTTATATGTGCGGAGATCATTCGTGTATTTTGTAAACGACCCGAAAATATATATACTGACTGTCAATGAAAACGCACCATTAAATTGATATGTTTATCCTTTTGGATTGTTTGCAAACCATTTGGAATACAACTGCTGAAACAATGTTTTCTATTGTTTAAAGTATTGAATCTTGAAACCTAACAGGGCTCAAATTGACTGGCGACTTTTTGCCAGTAAATACAAATATGTAAACAAAGTAAAAAGCACATGATGATTCATCATTAACAAACTGCATTAATCTGTCTCGGAATAAATTCCATTTGGTTTCATTTGCCTTTTTAGGCATAGGTTTACCTGGGCCTATTGCCATCATCGTCATTTTCAAAATGGTGACATCCCATTATAGTTGAGCCCCATCTAGCGACAAGTTTAAAACAGTACTAGTCTAGATCATTAGCGACGCTTGCTTGTTTTCAAGGCAAACGTTTGTATTTATAATCAAGCGTCCAGATGATCAAGACTAGTACAATCAGTTGCTGGTGATGACTGACTGAATATAATATTATCATTTGACATACCAATATAACATTCCTCGGTGATGTAGAGGTTAGTATAACTTCCCTAAGTGCAAGTTTTGATTTCAATGCACGATAGCAAGGGTTCGATTCCCGGTGAAAGCGAAACACATATTGCTTGCCCTTTTTTATTTCATGCATATTCAATAAATCAATAAAACTAAAGTAGGTCGGTAGGAATTTGTTTTCAATCAGTTATATTAAATAATAGGAAAGTTGTTCCTTAGCATGCTTAATGGTTGTGTTCGTATTCAAAGAATTTTATATTAATGAACACATATCACGAACAAAACTTTTTGTATTGCAATAAACAGTTTTGGGTCAGGAAGGTGTGTGTGTGTGTGTGTGTGTGTGTGTGTGTGTGTGTGTTTCTTGAGATGACCATGTCGAACAATAATCTCGTATATGTTTCCATGTTTCTCCAATTATTAAGAATTTATTTTCTCTTTACGAGGGCTGGCTCAGTAAATAGCGCTTTTGGACTTGTAACTCTTATAGACTTGTACGATATAACTAAAAAAAAAATACTGTACAGCACATTTTCTTGGTGGTTGTTAAGTATTAAGCATAATCGCTCGTGTGTGTTTTGTATTAATAACTTCCTTTAAATTAAGGTTTATAGTCTTCCACCAATTAAACCAAAAGGATACCCTTATGGTATAGGCAAAATACAGTCTGGACTTTTTATTTCAGTAATACCGACCAAGTGTATCATAATATGCACTACTATAATTATTTGCTGTATTCTGTTTTTCTCTGTACTGTTTGGTTAATTCTTTTAAATGCAAAACTGTCAGCGGCGACTTGATGCTGTGCATCAATTTTTCATTTTGACTTTAAACCTGCCGGCATATTAGTTAAACTTATGGTTTTCATTGGTCTTTTGTCGATTTCTACATTAGATGTTTTATATTATTGGTGCAATACAATCAATAGTTAGTAATATGTATACTTAAGTTACTTTGAACTATTCTAATATATATTAATATTGGTTTTGAACTATGCAAATAGTTATTAATTTGGTGTTGAACTATGCAAATATTTATTAATATTGGTGTTGAACAATGCAAATTAGTAGACACAAATGACGAGACGCCGCGACTTTTTGTAAAAATCAATGTTTTTTAGTGTCCCTTTAAAAAAACAAATTTTCTCTTTCCTTTTGTGGTCTCCGAATGAATACAGGTTTGACTGTACTCTAAATATATAATGACGTATTGTATACCGTCATACTGTCCACTTTAACTTGCTTTTAGCTAATCATATAGTATTCTACGTCATTGAACGTTGACAAGGCACGCAATAAAGGGAGATACATTGAACTGTTCAAAACGGACACGTGTGCACGACATGTTTCTTCAAAGTTCTGTAAAAGACATTGACTAAATAATGAAACTGTTCACTGACGTAGTGATGTTAACGTAAGCATATTCAAAAAATCGCTTGACGTATTCAATGACATCAATCGACGTCGACGTTATTCTTGGACCAAACAAAACGTTTAATCAACATTAAAATGAAAGAAAAGATACGAACTGCATCCAGTGTTATAGAAATAATCCATAGCAAAAATGCGTATCTTTTGAGTTATGACTGGATTTTTGACTTAATATGTCTTTTGACAATCGACTAATGACGTATGATGTAGGTATTTTATTTGTAATTTATATTGTGTGACCGTTTTTCAATGGATAAAGTTTGCAAACTTATGACTGACGTTGACAATTTTAAATCTAGAACTAGCACCGAAGTGGATGAATACCTCCTTTTTTATCATGTGTATATAAAGTTTGAGAACAACCCATTTAAAACTGTGTGAGAAATGCAAGTAATAAAATGCGTCAGGCGACGCGCAGCGACTCGACGTGACGGGAGAAAAAGTGCTACGCGACGAGACGCGACGGGAAGTTACGGACAGCTGATTCTTTTATAGCCACCATTTCACATTGTGAAAACGGAGGTATAACAACATGTGTCCAAATGTCCATAATGTCTGACCCTGAATCTTCTAAGGTTCATACTACACAATACAAATTTACTATGGTAGCTATATATAAATAACATATACTGGGTCATTCTAAACAGAAAGTGTCCAAGCTGAAAGTCACTGATTTTATTAAACACAGTTATTTTGCCCACATATAAAAATACACAATCTGGTTTGTTTTTAAAGCTGAGTGATGTCATACATTGCACTATTTTGAATATTAATTCAATCCGGGGCTAGTGGGGCGTGAACGGTAGCAAGCATATTTCACTACCGTACATGAACAATCTCAATCAAACCGAGACTGCAATAGTTCGTATTTATCGTGTTAGGCCGTTTCCAAAGGTCCACTAGCTGTCATACTCTCAATATAGAGCTTGAAGCAAAATTGTTACTATTTTTGAACATTCGTGAAAACTGTCATATGTTGGTGGCAAAATGGTCTTATTGCTGCACATCAAATGTCAGACTGTGCCCATCCCAATCAAATGATATTTAAGCAATCCATTATTAAAATATACTATAACTTTTTATGGCGCAAGACTGAACGTACCATAGATTTTAAGGAAGCTATGTAATGACCCCTACTAGGACTTAACCGTCAATGTGCGCAGTCAGATACATGTTTGATGATATATATGCACATTTGATAACGTATTGTATTTTTTGTTTGTGTGTTGTTTGCAATCACACGATTACTTTCCTTAGATTGTTATACATCCATCGATGCTGCAGCGTTTGATTCATTCTATTAATGCATTATTTTGTAAGTTTGGTGACACATATAGTGACATATTACGGGAATACAACTACTGTAATAATAACCTGTTTGTACTTGTAAAGTGTAATATATACTGACAAGCGGATCCCTTGGAAGCAACAAACACAAACAAGAGATAAAAGTAGCAGACTCGCTGTCTGTTTATGAGAGGTAATGTGAAGTGCAACACCTCTCACTTTAAAGCCATAACGACTGGGCTTGTTGATCCCAAAGGACAGTAAGTAATAACACTAAGAATTTGTAGTCATGGAAACTTTTTACGGCCGCGAAGCAGCACTAAACAAACGCTAATCAGAATGTAAAGAAATACTGAATCCCTAGGAAGAAACAAACAAAACAAGAGATAAAAGTACATTTATTTAAAGCCACAAAGACTGAGCTTGATGATCCCATATGATTACAAATTAATTTGTACCACACAGTCCTAGAAATCAATATGTGACACGTAGTAGTTTACCCGTTTCCATTTGAATGTGTTATGATTTGCAGCAAGAGGTTGAGGAGATATTATTTAAATATCATGGTGACAACAACAGATTTCTCAACCCGGAGCTAGAGGGCATGAGCGTTAGCTAGCATATTTCGCTACCGCTCATGAACAGTCTCAATCAAACCGAGACTGCAATATTTCTTATGTGTCGTTTTCGGCCGTTTCCAAAGGTCCATTATCATACTCTTTTTTCTGCTTGGTGTAATTTCCATAAAATATTGACATGTGACGAACACCTCATTGAAGGTTCCATTCTCATTGCCATATGCATATAATCTTCGAGATGGCTCCCTTTCTGTACTATTGGCATTTTAGATATTGAGTTCTGCCAATCCCGGGGCTAGAGAGCGTGAGCTGTAGCAAGTACTTTTCACTACCGGTCATGAACAGTCGCAATCAAACAGAGACTGAAATATATCTTATATTTATCATGGTCTCCATTCATACTTTTTTGAACTCTGAATGATATATACATTCTATCTGATGAAACGAAATCAGCTGTGTATGTCCTGTAGATCGTAACAAGTATTTAACCGTTTACATTCACAATAATATTATAAAAAAAAAATCTTATGCATTTGTTTTCTTCAAAGAATATTATATAACAAGAAATTACGGTCAATATCATCTGTTAGATATTGTCAAGTTTTTCTGAATCTAACACAATCAATCTACATTTCAGGTTTCAGAACCTGGTACACGTGTGGCACGTGGTACCATCTGGCACTCAATGTAACAGTCCATCCACAGCGGTCCTAAAGAAAAGGGCGTTACTCGGCGACCTTAACGCCTGTATGTATGAACGACCAATGCTGCAGCCTGCATATTAAGTGTTGTTTCAAACTAGTCTCGGCCTACCAAGACAGTATCATGCTTTGAATTACTTGCAGATTTCGGTCTGGGCAGATTATACCAAATAAAGTGTCCACTAGCGATTTCATTCGCACGTTGTTTCCACGCACATAGAGTCGAAGTATGCATGATGTCATGTCGTAAATAAAGTGACAATGTCACTTGTTGATGCACTTAATCATGCACCAGTTACACTTTTGACATCTCTTTGGCATTGACATTGATGTTTCTCACAAGTTAAAAGCAAGAAATTAACAATTAATTAACTTGAAATACCTTTTATAAAAGTCTCATTTAATCTCTCCAAGTCCCGCCAAAATAGGGGCAATTTCAAACTTCCGTTTTCCCCAGGCTTTCGTCGCGCCAAAATCAGAAGCAGGCCGAGTGACCAAGGCTAGTTTCAAACATCATCTCACAATTATGATAAGATGTAATATGTATCCATGATTTAAAGGTACCATTTAGAGTGAAATCGTTCAGATAATGTAAATATACCTATTATCATTCAGATGTATATAAAACGAATGGACATAAAGAGCTCATATCTCTTAACTGAAACATGTCTTCATTTGCACTCTAACGTCTTGTAATCTTCAAATTATCAGGTCTACATAATTAAGTAGTTTTTAACAAAGACATTATTCCTATTCCAATATTTTCTAGTGAATGTGAGACAATATGTCCTGGTAAGAAAAGTATTGACGCTTAAACATGTTACAACACTCGTTATAACGCTGTGTTGTTTGATACACATGATGTTCACTGTATCTCTCAACTACGATTCTCAAAACTATACATTACACGATAAGACACTTATGAATCCTTACACATATTTCAACACACTTATTGTCACTATATTGGTGGATACACGCGATGTTCACTGTATCTCTCAACTACCCTTTCAGTTGACCTTTCCAATTTGAAATGTGACGTACAACTGATGTTGGACGCCCTTGGCGGAGACCCTTCAGAGGCCGCATGTGAAGCAGAATGCCACAAACTTATCATTGAGGGTCATCTTTTCAACTATGCGTGTGGTTTAGTCTGTCATGGGTAAGACACTATGCAATATATAGTTCACGTATTTTGTGAACGACCAGAGCAGATATATTTACAGTCCACCTACTCCACAAGTTACCATCTCTCTTAATAGACCCCTTGCTATAGGAGAACATCGATTCAGTTCTCACGTGTATTAATTATTTTATTTCGACCTCCGATGTGCGACCGGGGCTTTGGCGAATGTCATCGTTGGGCGGGGGTCAAATCTACTTATTTTTTATTATGTCTTATAAATTCAACCAAACTTTGTGTTGTACTTTGAAACATCATAACGACATTACTTTTGACTCCGGCCCAAGGGTCCAGCCCCAGGGTAAAAGGTCAAATACACTAAAAATTCAACTAATTAACCACACGGAGCTATGGCTGATAATCCAAGCATATCTGATTTGCACTTCAAAATGGTGGGGATCTTCGATGGCTCACCATCGATTACATCTAGTTTAAATTAAAATGCACCAATATTAACCCTTAACCCGCTATATAATATATAATGGACTGTTCTTTCTTTGAATTAAGACCATTCCATGTATGTGACAATGAAGTATCTATCAAGAATCACAATTAGCACATAGCATGATAAATACAGCTTCATTCTGACTTTGAACCTGCTTGCATATAGCTAAATATCAGTTTCGTTTATCAATTGTCCGTCGTTATTCTTTCTACATTATGTTTTAGTATATTTATAATGTAATATATTTAGCAATTAGTATGTTAACATAATTTGCTTTGAACTATCTAGTATTCAAATATTTATGAATAATGAACAGGTGTACACTATTTCTAAACCTCCTGACAACGAGGTTTATATATAACTTACATATTTTGAGAATTCTAACTCTATATGTTCCACTACTCCGGCCGATTAAAGGCTCTGGGTATTGTTTAACCACTTGCTGTTACTTGTGATACGCAGGCTTCATAACCGCTGCTCCCAACTAAATTCCATTATGTTTATTTCGCTCTTCGGAGCATTTAATTGTATTAAAACCGAGACTGCAATATTTCGTATGTGTCGTGCTCGGCCGTTTCCAAAGGTCCATTATCAGACTCGTTGTTATAGCACAGTGGCGTTGCTTGTGCAGTGTGGCGGCAGTAATTGTAATCAAACCGAGACTGCAATATTTCGTATGTGTCGTGCTCGGCCGTTTCCAAAGGTCCATTATCATACTCGTTGTTATAGCACAGTGGCGTTGCTTGTGCAGTGTGGCGGCAGTAAAACGTCTCTCCGCGCTTGCAATCAGTACTGTCATTCATTCGATCTTTGGAGATCGCTGAGCCCGATACTTATATTTAGTTATCGGTGGTACATTTTCAATTTCTTTTGTTTTCTTACTTAATTTTTGATTCGGTGGTTCCTCTACTCCGGCCGATAAAAGGCTCTGGGTATTGTTTAACCACTTATAGGATATGTTGTCTGCTATTTAATTTAGTCTTTTGGCTGTTACTTGTGATACGCAGGCTTCATAACCGCTGCTCCCAACTAAATTCCATTATGTTTATTTCGCTCTTCGGGGCATTTAATTTTATTAGATACTTGGACCATACGCCGTACGACATGGGGAAGCAAATAACTCCATGTCCACCGCCCTATGCATGCCATCTTCGGGATGGTTAAAATTGTGTACTATTGATTTTATGAATATTGAGTTCTGCTCAACCCGGGGCTAGAGAGCGTGAGCGGTAGCTAGCATATTTCACTACCGCTCATGAACAGTCTCAATCAAACCGAGACTGCAATGTTTCGTATGTGTCGTGCTCGGCCGTTTCCAAAGGCCATTATCATACTCGTTTCTATAGACACAATATAAACGGCTTCAATTCAGAACAAAAACCAAAGTGGAGAGTCGAAATAAGAGTTACCAAATCATAATTTATTTTACTCATATTCAGTCTCCTATATGTTATGTATCCGTGATTAAACCGTTACTTGTAACCGTCACATATACACTAGTGTATGACCTGAACCCATGGATAGGGATTGTATAAATAAGTGTGCAGTGTCATTTTGCCGTTATATGGCCGATTAATACCTTTAACCGGAGATAAGCGTGTGTCACTTACATACACCAATTATGCCGTTTTCTTTTGTTATCTCCTGAATACAGGTTTGATTGTACATGAAATATAGTATGAATTATGTTATACTTGCATCCTGACCACATTACGTTACTTACACAGATTTAATCGTTAAGGATGTTACGACATTGAAAGTTGACATGACCTTGATATTGCACGTAAATTAGGCGATACTTTCAACTGTTTAGACACCTAGTGTTGCATGACATTCGTTATCTCATTGGTCATAATCACGTTCATACAATCTGTATTTAATATAAACTTGTATTACATGCAAAACGTTTATCAGAAGAAGATATGACCCTATCATTTTGCAACGTACTGCATGTTTAGTGCTTGGCCCATTTACAGTTCGCCACTATGCTTACCTCTTTGATTGTGCTATGACAGGATAGATTGTAGACCCTATGATGACGTCTATCTAAATCCTTATAGGACGGTAGCGTTTGATGTTTGTCTTTAATCTTGTCTTGTAGTACCTTTAACAGTTTATTCTCCTGTTGCTATGGCTTCTGCCAAGTTACTGAGTACTTACTTTGTGGCTTTCTATGCTTTTGCTTTTTATATTATATATACATGATCATGTTTGTGTTTTACTTATATTGCCTATTAATGCTGCCTTGTTTGTTAGAGATTATAACCTGGCGGCGATAGCTCGGCCGTTTCCAAAGGTCCATTATCATACTCTTTTTTTACGTACACTGTCACGTTTATTGGGATGAAAATAGGGTAAGGGTGAGGTTTGGTGCACCCTAGAACCTAGTTTATACCCCCAGCGGCTTTCTTTGCCACTAACCGTTCCAAGGCGGTATAGTCCTAGCACTATTGCCAACCCTTTTGTGTTTGTGATGTCTTATCCTTCCCTTCATTCATCTTTAAATTCGTTATTTTTCTCTGTGTGTTTGTGGTTGACTGTCTTCCTTGAATGCTACTTTTCCTGTTCGATTGTTATATCTACTTTCAATGACGCCAATAGAAGTCGAATAAATGCGTTGTTCACTTCGAACTTGAAACCATCTACGCAAAATGTAAATGAAAGACACGAGACGAATACATCTAATACGCACATTTTATATCTTATTGTATTGTGTTTATGTCAGTGCCAACTAAATGCCATGTTGTTTTATTTGCCAATTGTTTTCTCGTTGAGGGCAAATCATGTTGTTAGAAACTGGGACCATACGCCGCTGGAAATAGACTGGTGTGAAAATGCCTCATTTAATGTTCGATGTTCGGGATGGCAAACATTTCTGTACTATTGACATTTTATTTATTGAGTTTTTCTCAACCCGGAGCTAGATGGCGTGAACGGTAGAAAGTACTTTTCACTACCGTTAATGAATAGTCTCGGTCAAACCGATACCGATACTGCAATGTTTGTGTGTATTTATCGTGTTCGGCGGTTTCAAATTTCTCCTTTCATGCTCGTTTTACTGAATCTAACACAAATCAATCTACTTTTCAGGTTTCAGAACCTGGTACACACGTGGCACGTTGTACCCGATACGAACGACCCACTTGTCTCTCAATGTAAAAGTACGGCTACAGCAGCCGGAAAGAAACGATTGATCCTCGATTCTCTTACTGGCTGTATGTATACCTGTTTTCAGTACATACGATATTTAACTTAGTTTAGTTCACTAGATAAACGATGAATGCTACAGCATACATATACATTTTTATTGTAAACATCATCCCACATAGCTTCTGTTTCGTATATCATGTAATGTATAGCAATTTATATTTTACCGGTAGCTTTAGAAGTTAGAACGTTAATTAAATTAAATATAGTTATTGTCGTTCCGGTTAAAGAGTGAAACACAACAGCAATCTATACAAATGTCATCAGTTCTGAGTTAAAATAAATCGTCATTTGCCTCTAAATGTAAAAGTACGGCTGCAAAAGTCGGAACAGTCGGAAGAAAACGCCTTTTCCTGAAAACTGGCCGTATGTATACCTTAGTTGAAATTAGAACGTTAAATAAATTAAATATAGTTATTGTCGTTCTGGTTAAAAAGTGGAACAAAATAGTCATAAAAATGTCATAAGTATTGAGTCAAAATAAGTCTTCATTTGAACTTCCGGGTCGTTTCTTTACTAAATTCTCAAAGGTACAGTATTGTTTAACAAAGGCATGAATTATATTCCTATTACTCGAGAGAATGAGAGACAACTCATATGGCCGTATATACCATGCTAAGACAAGTATCGATGCTTAAACATATTGCAACACTCTTAAGAATGTTGGTTGATAAACACGATGTTCTATATTTTGTCAACTACGCTTTTAGTTGACCTGACCAATTTGAAATGTGACATACAACTGATGTTGGACGCTCTTGGCGGAGACCCTTCAGAGGCCGCATGTGAAGCGGAATGCCACAAACTTCTTCAGCAGGGTCATGTATTAAATTATGGATGTGCTCTTGTCTGTCATGGGTAAGAAAAATCTAACCTTTAGCATCTGCATACGTTGAGCTTTCATTATGTGAACAAAAAGCGGTCGTTTTTTTTGGTGTTTTTTTTTTTTACCGATCCTTGTTGTAATTTTCATTTTGCAAATCATACCTCATGTAAAGGAGAATGCCACAAGCTTCTCCTTGACGGTCGCATCTTCAACTATGCATGTCTTTTAGTCTGGCATTGGTAAGACAATATACAATCTCACTTAGATAATTCACATATTTTGCAAACGACCATGATAGCAGATATATGTACAGTCAGCCTCCTCCACAAGTGACCATCTCTCTGAAGAGTCCACTTGCTATAGGAGAACATTGATTCAGTTCTCAAGTGAGACCTGCATGAGACCCTACAGAGGCCGTTTGTGAAGACGAATGCCACAAACTTCTTCAGCAGGATCATGTATTCAAATATGTATGTCCATTAATCTGTCATGGCTAAGACCATAAACAATTTCGCTTAGATAATTCGCGTGTTTTATACACGACCAGAACATACACTTCTCCAAGTTTGCTAAGCACAAAACCACTCATTTCCAACTTCATAATTCCACTCGAAAGACCGTGGTAAACTGTATGTATATGATATAAAAAGCCTAGAAAGCCACGAAGTAAGTACTACTCGCACGACCTCATTCAACATAATATGTCCTCATACATCTTCACCAGTCTATTAGATGCATTAACTTTATCAGTGGATACGCGTTGCTATAGGAACGCCTCTCCCACTCATATGTGGTTATCAACTACTCTGTCAGTGTAAATAGACGTATAACACTGACTAAATATAGATATATAGCATTCAAGGACGACAGTCAACCACAAACACAGACAGAAACAAAGGACACAACAAAGGACACATTTAAAGGTGAATAAAAGGCCAAATAAGACATCACAAATACAAAAGGGTTGACAATAGGGCTACCGCCTTGGAACGGTCAGTGGCAAAAAAGGCCTCTGGGAATTCAAACCAGGTTCTAGGGTGCACCAAACCTCAAACTTACCCTACTGTCATCCCAATAGAAGTACCTCCATTTTGTATTTCATAAAGACGCTCTATGCATGTATGCGGTATTATTGCAATACACATTTACAAGCTCCGTTTCGTTTCAGCCCATATTGACGTGTTGTAAAATCAATGTACTGGAACTACTTCTGTGCATAATCGTACGGAATTGGTGCAATGCGCAGTTTATTTCACAGAAAGTGTGTCATGTGATGTAAACGTCATTACGTAGGCGAACATAGCTGCGACGTTGTTTTTTTCTTCTTCAAAATGTTGTCTTTAAAGAAAACAAAACCTTGGTCATATTGGCCGTGTTGGCTTATCCAATCAGATTGCTTGAATTTCATATTGGCCGAGTTTTCTCATATTGGCCGAGTTTCTCTCCATATTGGCCTTGTTTTTACAATATGATGCGTGCAGTTTCCTGCAAACCACTGCAGATATTAAGTAGTTAATTAATAAAATACCATATAAGACGGCTTATTGTATCGGCCTATAATTGAATCAGTAATACTATTCAAATTTCGAACAGTAAGTCCATGTGAGTTTAGTCAGCTAATTTCTCGTTGATATGGAGACATATTTATACGTTAAGCTATCATAATAATGATTATAATAAACAAATCATTCAATTCAACATTAATGAAAACATACCTCCGTTTCATGGCAAGTATTCATTTTGCAAAGCGTGAGAGATGTTGCTCAATAAAACCGAGTCTGCTGCTTTTATCTCTTGCTTGTGTTTGTTGCTTCTAAGGGATCCCTTTTTCAGTATTTACTCATAAATAGTGCTGAAAACTGCAAAAAGACACATAGGGAAACACGTATTACATCCTTAATCGTATATTACGTTTGTCCTTATTGATCCGCTTACATATGCCTTTCATTCACAAATAGTACACTATCGAACCCATCGCAAAATTAATAATATTCATTATGTGTTGCCAATATATTACACACCAACTGATGTGAATAAATTTAATATGGTCATCACTATTTGTTCTTTAAATAAATAGGCGTACACCAATGTGGTTCATTTTGTAAACACGTGTGCCGAAAACAAGTTGAAATCATTTGTCATATTGTACAGTACTTTAACATATTTGACATGTTTACTTCTAAATAATTTGAAAATGTTTGTCCACCGTCGACAAGCATATACTAACCGTTGTATGTACCGGTAATAGATTTTTTTATTTCGGTAAAATTTTAACTTATCTGATTACATGATCTGAAAATTACATTTTATTTAGTACTGTCTCAAAACTGTAAGTGTTTTGTATGGTGGCATATTTCTGCCACGAGATAGCTAAATAATTATCATGATTATTTCGAGATAGTACCATGTATTTTTCCAGATAATAATGAATTTTCGCGAAAATCTTATACAATGTGTAGGATAAAATATCATGTTAAATGCCACGCTAATGCCCACTTCTGCCATCATGATTCAGGTTCCTAGAGAATTATCACGATACCCGTATCATGCTTTCTTCGAGATAGTAATTGAATTTTCACGAAAATCTCTCAGTTATCTTGTTAAACGCCGCAATACCACTGATCATGATAGTTCTGGTAATGTTATTCAGTTAACTATAAATATTTACGCGATAGTAACGTGAATCGCAGCAAGTTTTGTTAGATAAAATTGTTGAAAATTAAAGAGAAAAAGAAACATTATCGCGAAAAACACACGATAAATTATCTAGCTATCTCGTGGCAGAAATATGCAACCATAGTTTTGTTATGAAATATGTACTCGTTGCGCAAACGACATCAGGTTCGGATATAGGATTTTAGATTAGCGTGTTGGGAGGGGCAACTTTAAAATAACACAAAGAAAACACGTTTACATGCCTTTTCATAACTTCTCTGTTATAGGGTGTGGTGGAGGTGGGGGCAACTTAAACAACAAAATTTACAAAGAAATCATTAACAACGTTTAAATGCCTTCTCATAAATTCTAAGTTATAGGATGATAGTGGCGGGGGCAGATTACACTTATGCAATTATATAGATCAAAAACTCGTTTTCGGTATTTGTTGTTTTTTATCTATAAATGTTCATAAGTTTTCATACTTAACCACGGTGCACTATATTGAGTTTAACACAAGAAACTAACCCAACAAAAAACGGCAAAATTACACTAAAATAGATTATCATCAATTCGACGCCATAGTTTTGGGGATGGGTTTGGCTTGATATAGCCGTTTATATTGTGTCTTCTCAAAATATGTAATATATAGAGTTTCATAACCAGTGTTTTTGAAATACGGGAAATATCTACCGAGGTAGAGAAATGGCCCCGATATAAGAACGAGTGCGGAGATCGGGGCCATTTCTCTACCGAGGGAGATATTTTCAGTATCTCAAAAACACTGGTTATTAAACTATATATTACATAATTTAAAATCGATATTTTATTAATATTTCTAATGATTCACGCCTTTTTACACCAGTTTGCACGAGAACGCCAAGACGACGTTACGTCATACAAACTGGAACCGGAACTCTTCGTTAATTTCCGTAATCGTTATTTCGTAGTGGCGGAATCTGACGAAGACGTCCGTAAAACAATCGGAACGTCATTTGGCATTCCCGTCACTGACGGAAAAGGCCGAGCAATGTTCCGTACTGGGAAATATCTACCACAGGGAAATATTTCCCAGTAGAGCAAACGAGTAGATATGGCTTTTCTATTCCCAGTATTTCCTATACAAATCACAGACAAATATGTAATATACATACCTCGTCGTCAGTAGGTTTAGGAACGGTTTACATCTGTTGCGCAATGTAAATTGCGGGCTAGTTACTTTAATTTGGCTCTTTAATACGGTGACGTATTTCTAAAATATATTATGTTGATGCATGAATTTCTATATTTTTATTGTAACAGGAACCAGAATCGTAATTCTGCTTTTACGTGACGTCTATATCATATCTATATTTTGCGTCTGGTCTGCCTATATATGTAATGGTAATCTATTTACAATTTTAGGCTTGTTCACAAACTGTACTTATCATTAAAATGAACCCTATAATGTCAAATTGTATCAAAGTATAAGTACAATATCACTACTTTAACATATATATTTCAGATTCCAGAACCTCGTACACCTGTGGCACATTGTTCCAGACACCACTGACCCGTCGGTCTCTCAGTGTGGCAACGTCATGACGACAACTGCCGGAAAATAAACTTTAATCGAATAATAAATTGGATTTTATTAGAATAAACAGTTATCAATACAATACCGTCTTATTCCGATCGATAATTATTATAATGTTTATGATGTAGCGTTTTCTTAGTCTTGCAGTATATAATATTATAGTTGAATATTACGATAATATAACTAACACATTGATAACATGCAATGGTTGTAGGACAGGTTGAAACATATATGGTATGAATTATCAGTCGATCAACAAGGAAGATATGATCATTGAACTTTCTGTTGAAACGGTTATGGAAGCCACTATTCTGAGATCTTTGACGTCTCGGTTATAAATGACCAAATATGGAATATCACCATTTACTGATTTAGAAGGAAAAAATGACAGCAACTGAATGAAAAATATGTATACTTAATGGCAATACTGCTGTATATGACCGGAAATGATTTTGCATTCATTTGCAGTGATTTTCTTTGCTTAAAGGGACACACGGTAATCTTTATATTTTTTAAAACTCACGGCGTCCCGCTTGTTTTTCTGGATAACTTACATTTGTTCAATCATTATTATTAATTATAAGAATAGTAATAAGCAAATTGTATGTGCATTTTATTCAATTTTGATATGATTGCACCAATAATATATTAAAACTTAAAGTAAAATAGGACGAAAAAGTGAATACTTAATTTTTTATTTATTTAAATGTAACCAGGTTAAAAATAAACATGATCCTGGATATATAAGTCAAGACACCCATTTCAAACACTTCAAGATTGCCGTGTGTCCCTTTAAATGATATTTATCAATATTCCACATATGGTAATTTGGAACTGTGCCGTCATAGTTCTCAAACTGGATGCTCCATATACGTTTTAGAGAAACATATAACCTTAATATTGCGGTGTGCAAGTAAATAAAGCCATAACATATATATCGTAATGCACTAGTATAACACAGATGCAAACAAAGGCCAAATCAACGCTCGGCCTTTTCCGTTCAACTCGGTATGCAGTCCGAATTGCCTCGTCGCTTTCGGAAATCGAATACGAACACCGTCAGTAGCATTATAAACGAGAACTGGTCTAGACACGGGTTGATTTTCGAGAAAAATGGCAGAAATCGGTGCAGAAGAATCTAGCTTTGACTAAAATCTTTCCCCGACTGAGCAGCACATGACTGTTATATCCTGTCTGTTTATGGTAACACAAATGATGGAAAATAATGACCATGAGAATAAGCGTTTATGATGAAACATCATCACCATTTAAGGTGATGGTTTTTTAAAAGTTCAACTATTATATACATTGATCAGTTGATAACATGTAATGAATATACTTCAATGGTAAATCTTATTTAGCATATAACTTGCGGTGGAGGAGTATAGTAAAACGGATACTAATGATCATATAGAAAACACTGCTCCCAAACAGCCCCAAAACGCAATGGCACCCTAGATACGCACTGTACCAATAACTAAAATGCGAATTAAATTACCAATGAACACAATATAAAATGTGATGAAGACAGGGTTACGGACTAACAACGGTTATCAGGCAATACACATTACTGATTAGTTTAAATTTATTTTAACTTCTGCGACCACATTGACAAGACAATGTCAATAAAAATCAACATACAGAGAAATGTGCAAATATTACACTTAAATGTGTGTAGTTGTAAAGACATATAAAACATACACAACAGGAAACAACTCAGTGTGTATCCAAAATTGTACTGGAGAACTACAGCAGCAACTAAATAAAAAAAACATAAAAGGGTACGACCAAAATGCCTAAGGGACGAAAACACTTACCTCCCTTTTCAGAGTTTCAGAATATGTAATCATAGAGCCCCTGAGAGTGTCCCGTCATCGCACAAGAGACACGTGAAACGTAGTGAATGACTGTCAATCACGAATCATTTAGTGGGTTGCAATACTAAAGGGTCGTATCATTTTCTAACAAATTTCCTGGAAAAGTAGTCAGAAAACCCACTAAACTCATTTAACTTCCGAAGTTATATATCTCATCTCCTTAAAATAACGGCTGTGATATATCTAGTCAGAAAAAAATGTGGTCGTACTCCTCTAGTCAGTTTTCGTTAATTTAAAAACAAAAAAATAGAAAGTGTGTAAGAAAACTTTACTAAAACCGTTTACTTGTAATCCTGAACATCGTTACAAGATCTAACACCCTGTTGCATTAGCACACTGTACTCCTCATCTAAATGTGGATAGTTAAATAAGTATCAAAAAGGATCAATTAAGACTTATTATTTAAGTACAGTACTCACGGCGCAAGTGGACTGGACGCCACTGCTGATGCAAACCACAGGCATCTGTGTTGTTGTTTGCATGGATACGTCCATTAGAAGCTCGGTCTTCAAAAAAGGACACAATCATGCTGATAAACAATGCAATTTTCCAGCGATGGTGTCGTTAGATACGCAGATGTATAATATTCGAATAGGAAATGCAGATTTCACAGAACACATTTAACCAAAAACATTTAAACAAACAATCACAATGTTAATAAGAAGCAATGGATGTGACGTCACAAACACAAACGGGTTGACAATATGGCTACTGCCTCGGAACGGTCAGTTGCAAAAAGGACACTGGGGATTTAAACTAGAGTCTAGAGTGCACCAAACCTCTCTCTTACCTTCTGAATTCGCAGTATTTAAATATGGAATCGTCAGACACCAATGATATTGTTTGAGGCTTTGTCTGCAGGTCGAGAAAAACTTTAGTATAAAGCTCATTTCCACAAATGTGGCCTTTGCATTTCACGAAAATTTATTTGACATCCATGTAAAGATGTTTGTCATATAGACAGCACACTATCCTCTCCGTAATCTCCGTACTTTTTTGAAGATCATCCGAGCATTCATGCTGCTGTTCGAGCAATCCAAATTGACACAAACTCTCTGTGCTTTTTAATCATCTTCAATGGGACAGCCCTGCCTCTCCCTACAAAGCCATTGGTTGTAACACAGCTTGTAAAGCAATGTAGTGTGGGTAGTAAAGAGCAAATATCAGACCTTACTCTCTACAATTTGTTTCACATTCAACATCTCATTTTTAATCATTCAGTGCCAAACATGACATATGGTTGTATTGGTGAAACAAATTTTGAAAGCAGGATCAGTATGACTGTGTCAGGAGAATGCAAATCGATTGTTTCTGATGTTAGTGAGGATAGATTTATTCTGATGACTGCTTCCTCCTATGATGAAACAGATCTTCATGACCATCAGCAAAGAGAAATATGTCATCTACAATGGAAAGCCGAGGACATTTTTTATCCAGACAGATTAGGGTTCATGACCTTGAAGGTTTGATGCATATCTGTCCATTTTCCACAGGCCGAAAATTCGATTAATGAATTGTGTCGCATTGTCGCGATTACTCATGTAATTCTTCAAATTACAGTCAGTCTTCGTTTTGGACCCTGACAACAGAAAAGATGGGGTTTCACATTGTCTATTGCAAACAAATATTTGATAGATCTAGGGATGAAAGTGTCTCTAACGAAGTCGACTCAAGATACTTTGTTAAGTATGTCAAACACCATCTCTGCCAAATCAACAAACGTACCAGGAACTGAGGGCTGATTGTGATGTGTTGCTTTACCGTCACACATATACACATATTCAGTAGGTCGATGTGTAGCTGGCTCAATTGATATTTCTAAGCAGTGGAGCAATTTGGCTTTGTCAGTTCTAACTGAATTGTCATCAGCTGTTGCAAGGGACCATGGGACTGATCCTAGAGGATATGATAGCTTCAACTTCAGATCTGTCTTATACCTGATTAATAAGGAAACCAATTAACCAAATATAATGTGTTATAGATCGGTGCGGCGTGTCAATTAACAAGTAATTGACAAATATGTCATGGCCTTCTCAGCCTGATGCTGTGATAGTTCATCATCTACATCTCTCTATGCTGAAATGCGGACGATCGGAGGTAAAGCTCATAGTTATTGATATCAACTCGGAATTGGGTTCGTGAAACCAATGATAGATTCTGTGGCTCTTTTCAAGTCTTTCTCATTGTTCTTTGTTTGGGATGGATGCAGTTCTT
The DNA here is from genome assembly GCA_037043455.1 of Cyrtodaria siliqua. NCBI lineage: Eukaryota > Metazoa > Mollusca > Bivalvia > Adapedonta > Hiatellidae > Cyrtodaria > Cyrtodaria siliqua. The sequence goes on from JAWPHD010001749.1 coordinate 123,223, forward strand.
TGAGCAAAGAAATAACTTTTGATGCCATACTTGCCATCTGGCGAGTGGCCTCGATCAGCTTTGCTCTACATTGACGTGTAATGCACCAGTGATATTACTGGTATGCTGCATACTTTCTTCTGAATCCAATGATGTTACCCTGACAATTTGCCTGTTGATTGATAGTTTTTGACTTGTGGAAGAGGGACACTCATTCTCCTGTTTTGGAGAAGTTCATTTGACCCGGGTATGGGTTGTGTCAAGACTCAGGGTATGATTAAATATACTGGAATGTGTCTGGCATAGTTACAATGGACATTGGACAGTGAAGATAAATGCATGTCAAGGTCATTTCCGTTGTGTCTCTTTGATAAGAGTTCAAGTATTAATACTAGTATTGTCCAAATACTAGTAATCAGAATAAGGCAAGACTAACTTACATTGGATGGCGACAAAATATTCTTATTCTTTGGGGTTTGTCTCAAAAGCAGGATACATTGTATGGGAAGATGCCATAACTAGTAAAAAAAACTTGTCAATAACCGATAAGCTCCCAGTAGTTTATTGTGCAATTACTATTTTTCTGATTTATGAGCCATTTTAAAATATTTATTTATTATATATTTATTTCATTTTTAGACATTACATTTATTTATTTACTTACACTAATGAATTATGTAACATTTTTTAAAAAAAAAATCATAGTTAAATACCATACGAACACTTTTATTTCTGGAAACGTCCAATATTACATGTAACTTTAAATGGTAACGTAATTTTCGTGTTTATTTTACATATCGTATTTATTTATTGATTCACTCTTTTATATATTCATTTAATGCACACCATTTATTATTAAAATAGTCACGGTTTTAGTAAAGAATTAGAGCCTTTATTTCTGGAAACATTCAATATGTATGACAGTTAACTTTAAATGATAACGTAAATTTTGTGTTAATGTCACGTTACGTAAACTACATTGTCTTTTAGAAATTTCTTTTCTTCGCTAGATTTCGGTTTTTAATAAGTTTGATAAATAATATAAAATATACATACCGATTTGTTGCATATAAACAATTTTCGAGTATTACATTTTCAAAACATGATAATGGTAACGAATTTCAAATGGATGTCACGCCCTTATATCCCCACTCTCATTTGCTAAACATAATTCATTTGTAACAAATGCATACCCTTTCAGGAAAATATATCCTTCAAAATTCTCCCAGAGTGGGGATGGCCTCTTGGTAACTTACGATCTAGTTATTATTAACTGTATTTATGATTTTTTGGTAACCGATAGTGTAACGTAAACTACAGTATATTTTCATATTTGCATTATGTTGAAAAGGCTGTCTAGATTAAACAATTCATAAATAACATAATTATAGGCAGTATTTGTTGTTCATATCCACATGTTTTACTCAAATTCAAAGTATTGAAGGTGTTCTTGAATTGTTATGGTATCGTAATTGTCACGTGCGTTACACACAAACGCCCAAACGCTCAGATGGCACACATGTCCCATTTTGAAGCTTTTTTTATGAACTTTCAGAAAATCATAAACTACAAAATTCCCTCTTGGGGGTGGGGGTGTTAAGGGGGTCTATAGCCAGCTCAAGGACTATAACATAGGGAAAGGTATTTCATGAAAATAATTGCCCGGAATGATTTTTGATGCATCACTAGACCACCGTCATTTGTTGGTACGTTGTAGCATTTATAACACAAAACAAACAATTACGCAAAAACTAGTGCAGACAAGGAACACAAATTGATCAATCGCTAAAAAAAAAAATCGATATAAAATCGGTATAAAATCGATATAAAATCGATATAAAAGAGTATGAGACTGGACCTTTGGAAACGGCCGAACACGACACATACGAAATATTGCAGTCTCGGTTTGATTGAGACTATTCAGTGAACAGTAGTGAAATATGCAGTTGTTTTAAGATAGAATCCTAGTTTAGTAAAATATTGTATTACACATCTCAAAGTTAATTTATGTCCGACATAAGGTACTATATTTTACTGATTAATCGTGAGGTGCTTACAAATAGTTATTTTACAACATATTAAAAAAGAAATATGTTCTCAATAAGTCGATATAGTTCAAAGTTAGATGGCTTGACGATAAATCAAAGGTTTGTGTGTTCGAGTCCCGAGAGTGGAATTTTTTTTTAATTACAATGCTACCTATGTACAAGTACGATGAGCAATACTCAATGTCTAAAAAGTGGAGCACTGTGGTCTAGTGGTAGAGCGTTGGACCCATGATCCAAAAGTCGTGGGTTCGATTCCCGTCATTGCCATATGCGTTGTGTCCCTGAGCAAGACACTTTATTTGCATTGCTTAGTACTGATTCTACCCAGGAAGACATCGAGAGTGATTCAAATAAGTTCAAAGAGCTTTCGTTACAATCGATGTAAAACAAATAAGTTTAAACTATTGTCTAAAAATTAAATGATACCCTGCATTACAGTTGATCTCTTAAGTACCCCAGAACACAATGAGCTAGTGAACATGAAATTACAAATAAAGACACACCTACAAAGAGGGATGCACTTTTCATATACGTTACAAGTATGTAACTTTAACTGAAAAGTCATGTTACGAGGGAGATTCAATATATTCTGTCATGGTATTCGGAACTAACAGGTACTGGAAATATTTAAAAAAAATATTATCACAATCCTTCAAAGTATTCCCCCTGGACAGATACACACTTTCGGAATCGCTCTATCCATGACGTAATCGCAGCAAAGTAGTCTCCCCTTGGTATATGTTGAGACACTGAAATATTCCGACACCAAGGGCACTTCTGGAAGCATAGCGTCTACCAGAGAGGTTTTTCTTCAGCAAAGGGAATAGGAAAAAGTCACAGGGACTAAGGTCGGGAGAATAAGGTGGGTGTTCAAGATGTACCACTTTTTCTTGATCCAAGAAAGACTGCAAGGTTTTAGCTTTGTAAGCTGAGGCATTGTCATGAATCAGCAGGATGCCATTCAAAACTTTACTTGGGCGTTTTTTCTTGTATATTTTTGACTGATTTGAGAACTTTTCCTTGTAAAATTTGGCCGTGATGGTTTTTCCCTGTTTGCATGGAATTTGTACCACAGGGCCATTGGAATTAAAGAAAATTTCATACAAAACCTTTTTTAGCGCTTTTTGTTCGGTTTGCACTAACCGGTCTTGCCTGATGTTTACCCAACCATTGTTTATTGTTTATCCGCCGCTGGGGCTCAAAATAGTACACCCACTTTTCATCTCCAGTGAGCAACTCAAAACATTTTCCAGGATGACAATTTTCATATTTTTTAAGATTTTTAGCACATTTTAAGCGTTTGGCCTTTTGTTCAGTTGACAGCAAATGATGGACCCATCTAGCACAAAGCTTCTTTAATTTCAAACAGCTGGTCAAAATGTGATGAGTTGTGCCTTCTGAGATGCCCAGACTATTAGCTATCTTAGAAACTGTATACTGCCCATCTTCGTCTACCATGGCCTTCATTCACAGCATTAATGTTCTCCTTTGTTGCTGCAACAACAGGCCTGCCAGGACGGTTACGGTCTTTAATGCTAGGTTCACCCCCTTTAAATGTCTTAGCCCAACGCAAAACCTTTCTCATTGCCACGGCAGAACTGTCATGTACACGGCACAGTTCAGCATAAATCTCTTTTGCAGGTACTTTTAAAGCAACCCTGGCTTTAATGTAAGCCCCAATTTCATTTTTTTCTTCACTTTTCATGATAGCATTGAAAGATGAGTGCGCATAATATCACCGTCAATTGTTATCGGATTAAACCGCTATTTTGCATGTACGTAGTTAGTGAAATTGCCTTCAAATGCACGAGTTTTCAGTGCGGTAATGTAAGGTGGTTTCTACGGAAGCGCATTAGTGACAGAATATATTGAATGCCTCTCGTATTCGCTATCGAACTTCAAAACTGTCAATTTAGAAGGAAAAAAGCTATACACTTGCAAAGCTACTTGAAAGAGCTACATCTTCCAAATTTCGTCTTCTATATGTATTAGGTAGTGTCAAAGCATTTGTAAGCTGCCTTATTGCATACGCATTCACAAGCTCCGTTTACTTAATTATCAATGTAGCAGACACCGTCAATATTTGGCTATATTGACGTGTCATATTGACGGGTTGTAAAATCATTATACTGGAGCTAATATTGCATACACGCTAGGGATTGGTGCAATTCGCATTACATGTCACATGAAAATTGTCATGTGATGCAAACATTATAATAGTGTTTGTGTTTCATGGTGAAAACTGCGCACGTTGTGACGACAGTATACATGCTTTTGATGACAATTAAATATTAAAACATATTGTCTTGTTCTAATTAATTCCGCTAAATTAAAAATACATATACAAGAAAACTGTTATTAGATTTGTATTGGGATATATGTACTCGTTCTTCCGCATATATATACTGCGCTCCTTCATTCGCGTACATATTTGATTGACAGGTTGTGTGTGAACATTACAACTACGCGCGTGTAAAATTGAGTAGACCATGGTAAAACTGCCGAATCTGTCATTTATATCACGGCTGAAATATATAGGCATTTATAGCACGGTTTAGGCTCAGACCTTTAGGTTTATGAAAAAAATTATCATATTCAAGAACAAACGAAAACCATTAGAGCTATGGTACAAATGTTGTTATGGCGATAGGCTCAATATTTCGTTAAAAAAAGTAAAAATTATTAAAAGCAAAAACACAAAGATATATTAAAATAAAACACTTGTATTTAGGGTAGATGCATCAGTATACACTGACCACAGCGAGAACAGTTGTCATTCTCCAAAGCCTTTATGGGGAACATTGCTTTGACATTTGTTTTATTTAATAGATTATAGATGTTAATGTAAGGTGCATAAAGCTTCCATTTTTTCTAAACCATTTTTGACAGCATGGTTAGGTTAACATGTTGTCTACCTTTGCACCGCTCAGAGGTCGGAATATCAGGTGGTTGAATTTACTCGATGTAAGTTATAACCAATATCTTTTTCTGAAAACAAAACTGCGAAATATTATACAATTATTGCCTTTTGATGATGTCGATACATGGTTTTATCGACCCGAGAAAAGGCATATTGTCCGAGGACTTAGTCTCGGGTCGATAAAACCATGTATAGACCGAATTCAAAAGGCAACACTAGTTTTATTATAAAATCAAAAAATTAAAGAAATTTACCGCCGTAAATGTTGCCATTTTAGTACTATCAGCTTCTCCATTTTCTATTATTTTATTTTTTTCATCAAATGTCAAAAAACAAACCTGTCGGCTGACATTTTGTTGATCCCGATGACGTCATTCTATTGTTCATTCGTACCTATTCACGTTCGCTCGCGCATTTTTTTTTTAGCCACGCCTTTCAGTCAATACGAAAAGTCAATATACATTTCTCAGGTCAATACGTCTTTTTAGCAGGAATCATGTGACCAGCCTTGATCCAATAGAATTTCTTTAACTTTTTGAGATTACCCACACGTCTAAGATAAATTCACTCCACAATCTCAACCTACACATCTAAAATAATCCCTGTCCACTTCCTCCTCCCACACGTCTAAAACAGATCCACTCCACATACTTAACCCACACGTCTCAATTAGATCCTCCCAACATCCTTCACACGTTTAATACATATCCCCTCAACATCCTCCACCCAAAAATGACCCACATGTCTAAAATAGATTCACTCCACATCCTTGACCCACATGTTTTAATATATATCCACTCCACATCATCAGCCCATCCGTTTAAGGTAGATCCACCTCACATACTCCACCTACATGTCTCAGACAGATCCACCTCACATACTGCACCCTCTCAGTTAAATCCCCTCAACATCCTCCACCCACAAGCCTAAAATAGATACACACTACATCCTTGACCCACAAGTCTAAAATAGATTCCCTGCAAATCCTCCACATCCCCATCTAAGATAGATCCATTCCCCTTCGTCAGCCCATCCATGCGGTGGAAGGCAAAATGCGCATATGCTTAAACATGTAGAATTTTACACACCTATTGCAATATGATAAAACATAATACATGGACAAATTCATACATACCTGATGTATCGTTTCCATTTTATAATACGTTTTCACAAACATTAGGGTAACCCCTCGTAATTTTAGGGTTTGTAAACATAGCGGTGCCAGGTGTGATATTTATAAATCGGACATATTGCCCTAAATACATAATGTTGAGTGCATACGCATGATATGACTTTTTAAGCAATGGCATTAATTGGGTCATATTAAGAAATCAAATTACAGTGCAAAACATACATGATATTAAAGGATGAACGGTTTCGGCAAACACAAGTTGTAAATGCACAAGTTGCACAAGTTGTAAATGTTACGTTTAATTTGCCAACATTAAACGTAACACGTAGATCTACTAAGCATTTCATGATTTGTAAACATAAAATGATTAGTTCTGTAGCAAAGTCAATCTCTGACAATCCAACTTGGTATAATACTTTTATTAACAAATGCAGAGATTGTACGTATTTAATTTACAGCCGAACAAAAATGAATGTAGTATATTTGTACTTCAATAATCCGAGCCTTCTCTGACCTTACCAGCCTTTTTAAGATTTTGATATTTCATCTGGCTGTGTACCTAAAAAGCCACAAAATAAAAAAAATAAAAGTAGTTCAGGGTCAGAGAAGGCTCGGATTATTCTTCAACTCCACCAAAAATCTGTTTTCATCACCCTTTCTGTTGTTTTTTGTCTCTTTCATTGTATTTTCAAGACCTTGTTTGCAGTACAGTGTGGACCTACGATGCCATTGCGCTCGGACGCTGTGGTTTTTATAGGACCCTATATCTCATTTTTACTTAGATCGGCCTCCATGTTTTTAGCTGGAAGGATTCCCATCACATATTTTCATCGTGCGACAACCATTCCCACCCACAGAGTAAAATTTAAAAAAAATCAAAATAAAGGGAAAGGGAATATTAATAAATAACAAAAAAAACGAAAAAGAGTAAAACATGTAAGTGAATTGCAGGTTCAAGTACACACCAGTCACTTATCCTGCACCTCCACCCCTCCCCGTCACCCTAATAAAGAACGTGGCCAGTGATTGAAATGCGAACTCAGATATGTACATATATATATAAAAAATACCCAATCTCATTAAAATCAGATCCAAAATATTCGCTCCACTACTTTCCGCTATTTAGATCTGACAATATTACATACCGGGTCACCTCAGATTGACCTTTCATCTAATCAATATTCATGAGAAGATCAACTAAATACAACCAATGAAATCGCGCGTTTCATTTATAATTCACATGAAATTAAAACTTATTCTATTCGAGTGAACTGAACAAACGCAAATCTACATATCCGAATAAAGATAAAAGTCTTCGTGTGTTATTGCACGATACATTCAAAGAAATGCACTGAATGGTATGTTTTACATCAAGATGCGAAGAAAATCATGGACACTGTCGTGTATTTTTCCACCGAAATTATTACGACATAAAATAGCCTAAATAATAGGCAATATTATATGTGGCCCGTTTAGCTCAGTTGATAACGTGCTCGACTGCGGAATTACCATTATAATTTTAGTGTGTGGGTGTGGGTTCAATCCCACGAATCGGTAAAAATATTTGTACCGCTATTAAATTCCGACAAGTTTACAATCTTTTGTTTTCCAGTAAATATTCAATAATGGTTTGTGTATTATGTGTTTCAACGTAATTTGTTTGTGTTTTATAACATGTATAAGCTAAACGTTACGGGCATTGTCTCTTTCAATACCAAGCGTAGACTTTTACTGTTCAATGCGACATGCGCAGTGAAGCTGTCAATACCGAACAATTTTGTAGGTCAATCTGAGGTTACAGACCCGGTATGTAATATGGTCAGATCTAATGCCCCGGTCACATGAAGCTCCCGGGCAGTTTACGGGCCCCGTAAGGGCCAAAACCCTGAGAACCCGTGGGTAATCGCACGGCATGCCGCCGGGCGGGCCCGCACGATTTTTCGGAGATTTTTGGACCGTAGGGGCGCCGTCTAGCCCGTGGCTGAAAGTTGAGCATGCACAACTTTAAATGCCTCTGTCAGATGAGACCTACGGGTGGTCCCGGGCCCATGACTTGGGGAGCCGTACGGGTCTGTGGCCCGTGGGAAGTTCGTACGAAATACCCTCCTGCGATGTTGTGGTCACATGCATACGGGCGGTCTACGGGCATTCTACGGGTTCTCTGCGTCTTCTTACGATTCGTTGGCCACGGGATCGCAAGAACCCGTACGTGTACCCTACGGGTTCCGTAAGGTGCACGTGCGGGCTCCGTACAGGCCCGTGCGGATGCCGTACGGGCTTGAGAACACCTGTACGCAAACCGGCCGTAACCAGTCGTGACTGCCCGTGCTGGTTTCGAAGCCCCGTACGGGGCTCGCAATGGGCCTGTACGATTTTTTAAAGGCCGTGAGAGCCCGTAAGGGGCCGATAGGACCCAACAGACCTGCGGGCCCGTAAGGGACCCGTACGAGCCCCGCACGACTGTCTACGTGCCTTCTACGGGCCCAAAATCGTAGAAGACCCGTGTCTGAAAGTTGTGCATACTCAACTTTCAGCCATGGACTATACGGCGCCCCTACGGGTCCAAATATCTTCGAAAAATCGTGCGGGCCCGCACAGCGGCATGCCGTGCGATTACCCACGGGTTCTCAGGGATTTGGCCCTTAAGGGGCCCGTAAACTGCCCGGGAGCTTCATGTGACCGGGGCAAATTAATAGCGGAAAGTAGTGGAGCGAATATTTTGGATCTGATTTTAATGTGATTGCAAAATTACCAAGATGGATGCCTTCTACTCAATGATTATGTCCCCACAACTTCCATGTATATGAATTATGACGGTACTTGCAGTCTTCAAACTCGTTTGTTTTGTGTGTGGATTTCTTTTGGGTCGAGTGTTTAAGGCAGTTACATCGGGAAGCCTCACTTCTTTTTTGTGTGTTAACCTTCATTTAACCTGCGAATTTCGATAATTGATAATGAAATTCCTAGTCGTTATGGCATATTTAGGTAAGCAAAGGTTGCAAAAACGAAGAATTAGGCCATCCTTACAAAAGTGTTGGTTTGCTGTGCTCCGGCCAAAAACCCAAAATGTTTTAGGTGAGTAGGTAGGTAGGTGAATATTTGTTTTTTCCAAAAAACATAAGAAATTAAAGGAAAAATTCTTAAAATCTTAAAATAGCAAAAAAAATATTGTGGTAAGAGAATTGCAATAAAAAGTTTTGGGTAGGGCTATGTTTAGTGAGTAGGTCGAGCACAGCAAACCAAAATTTTTTTACGGATGACCTTATGTATATCTGACCTGATCGCTGAACGACATTTACACGCAACTAATAGCAAAAAGAAAAATCCGAAAACACGAGTCTCTTCTTCTCTCCGCTATCCTTCTATACTATCGTAATGGAAGTGCAAATCCCTGCATTGCAAAGCCATCACATCACGATTATACAGAAAAAAAAGTTCATCGCAACCCAAACTATTATTTACAGGCTTAAAACTATTCAAATTGCCAAAACATATCTGTTTTAATCCATTATATAACTATAAATGCATTGGTGGTCGCCCCTTCAACCAAAAACATAAACATCCCTTCATTGTTTTAATGAACTGTTCCGTAAGTCGTTCCATCCGCCATAATACAAATATTGTAAACAAAATTTACATGGGGATCCAGGTGGTAAAATGAACTTTTGTTGATTGTGCGACGATTTGTCAACCGATTTAGACGGCGTGGAAATCGCTAAAAGCGTCAAAAACCCATCTTTCTATTGATGTAAGTTTTAATATGAAATTTCTCGTAATGAAAACAAATATCGATTGAAAATCGTTCTCTGGACCTGGTGAAAAGCACAGTAGAGTTATTGCTCTTTGTAATGTTATATTTATACTTTTAATTTAACTATTGATGGGACTAAAACGAAACTTTAAACAGTGATAGATGGTCCAGTTTGAAGACTGCAAGTACTGCCACTCAATCTTCATTTCAGTTATAGTTATTGTCCTTTGTAGTTTATACATTTGACCTCATTTTAACAAACTTGAAATACATTGATCAAAATTATCATTTTGAAAATTAGGTGGTTTCTGAAAATTAAATCAAAAGTTTACGATTTACATTTACGGTTATGGTTTGGGTTAGCAATCAGCGCTGAACTACGAACTGCGCACAGTACTTTCGAAATTCTATATTAAAAAACATGTCGTTCTCTGGCCAGTGAAGAAATATCAACAAATTATGTATGTACTGCTAAAGCGTCATACAACTCAGTTATATCCAAATAAACGATAGCAAAATGTAATATGAAACTTTAACCTTTATGCAAAACAATTACTTGTTCTTATATTCACGTTTTGTACATAGTAAGTACCAGCGTCTTTTTCGTTGTGTTTATGTTCACTATCATAATCATGATGATGTTATAGAATCTAGTGCTCATTGTTCGGGATATTTTCCCTCGTTCTAGTAATAGGCCGTGTGTTCAGGAATATAGCCCTTGACCTTATTCATCGGAAGAGAATGCAACATCTGGCATCGAATATGAGCGTGGTTCTTGAGCATCACGTGACTTCTGCACGTCACACATGGTATCTTCGTGACAAAGACTTTAACCCCTGGCAGAGGTGGTTCGTCGTCAATATTGCCCTGTATATGACAAAAGGTTGAGTATATACAGAACTGTTATAACATAATAAAAGAGTACATGTTTAAATCTTCAACTTATCCATCTTAGTATAAGTCGGTGCTTGTCGGTGTGAGAGATTGTGCACCTTATTTAAGGTATATACGTAGCAGACTCGCGTTTTATTGAGTAAATAATGATAAACGCAATATTTGTTTGATCCCTTTTTAATACTTATTGTCATTTTCACTATTGTTTTTTAAGTGATGGTTGCAGTTGTAACATGTCGCTCCGACTACAAATCAGTAGTGTTTGTACTTACTAGTTCTTTTGGATCTTCAGTCCCCATCTGTGCAGTCTGTGCAGTTTGTGCAGTTTTAAAGTAGATAGTGCTAACACTGGTACTAGGGAACTCGAGAGGTCAAAACCTTATTTTACCTCTCATGAACAGTCTAAATAAAATATGTTGCTTTTCTCTCTTGTTTGTGTTAAACCCCAGCGTGTGGTTGATGCTACCACCATAGTGTATACACTGCAGATAGTTACTATTTTGTCTTCTGCAAGATAAGGGTTTCAGCATTCTGACCCATCACTGATCTTATTTTTACAGGTACAGTTATTAATAGATGCACCAGAATTCAAAATTTGACAGTTAGGAATACTAGTTTTGTTCTAGAAAGTATAGAAAATAAATGCATTATATCATTATTTTGAAATATCTGAAGAGTCATTAGTGTATTTACATGCCACATTTTATGGTTTAAAAATGCGTTATTATTTAGAAATTTGTGATTGAACCTCCCTGAGTAGCATATTGTATAAAATGATCAGAAAAGTTTCTCCATGTTCTCTGTGGCTATTTTAGCGTTTTTATACTCGGCCTTTGCCGTTAACTTTGTTGCTTCCAAAGAATCTCCTTTGAAGTATTCCCTTACATATAGCTTCTTAAACATTTTGTACATGTATGTGCTTGAACAATTGGTATTTAATAATGAAACATGCAACCTGCTGCATCGTTAGTAGTTTAGTACAAGTCACATGACAAACGGTGCGTAGTCCAGAGTATTGCATTTAGTACACGATAAACGGTGTGTAGTCCAGCGTATTGTATATATCACATGTCAAACGATGTGTAGTCAATGGTATTGTATATATCACACGACACACGGTTTGTAGTCCAGCGTATTGTATATAGCACATGTCAAACGATGTGTAGTCAATGGTATTGTATATATCACACGACACACGGTTTGTAGTCCAGCGTATTGCATAAAGGTTGTTTCCCATACGAGACACATACGAGAAATACTTAACTAAGTAAGGAAGTAATGGATAAAAAAGAGTATGATAATGGACCTTTGGAAACGGCTGAGCACGACACATACAAAATATTGCAGTCTCGGTTTGATTGAGACTGTTCATGAGCGGCAGTGAAATATGCTAGCTACCGCTCACGCCCTCTAGCCCCGGGTTGAGCAGAACTCAATATTCATAAAATCAACAGCTTATGTCTCAAACGAACATTTTGATGAAGGGATTACAGTGTATAATAATATGTTGCTTTCCTGTAAGTGTGTGTGTGGTGGTGGGTGGGGGTGGCCTATGTGAAGAAAACGTGGGTATTTGCGATGGCGCGCCATCGAAATCGTTCTAGTTTTATTTAAAAATGATGTCGCCTACTCTAGCTGAATAAATGGAATAGTCTATGGACCAATTTATTTCACATAAAAAAAACTTTGGGTAAAATTGTATCAAACGTTTTGGATATAAAGGAAACATCTTTTAGAGATGGCGGACCAATAGTCTTTATGTAAATTGCTATTCATAAACATTTGCGTTATAATAATTCCCTTTCCGCTATTCCAATATTTTGAAAGGGTTAAACTGGGCGTGAGCGGTAGCTAGCATATTTCACTACCGCTCATGAACAGTCTCAATCAAACCGAGACTGCAATGTTTCGTATGTGTCGTTTTCGGCCGTTTCCAAAGGTCCATTATCATACTCTTTATGTACACTTGTATGTAAAGCAGGACTGTCGTGAATTTGATATCTTTAAAGAACATTACCGATCGTGCAAACGTTCTGTCCGTCTCCAAATGCATGCAGGTGGCATCCCGTGTTTCCATCATATGTTTAAAACGGCGAACTAGTGTGTTTCCATGTCGTCTATATCGGATCAACTTATATTCCTCATCAACCACTCTATGAGCTTGCCTCGAAATATCCTCATCTTCTTCTGGTGATTCTGAATACTGAATATACATTTTGAAAGTATATTTACAAATGCATAAGTTGCTCGGAAAAAACATATATTTAAATTTACTGAAGTTAAACATGACAATACCTCCTTCAGGGTACCTCACCCCATTCCAAATAAAACGCTAATATTCAATCATTATATGCTCACGATCAATGAAAACACACCACAAACAAATCTTAGAATTTCACGCATTACATAATCCATATAACGAGTCAGGATTTAACATGTTTTACGTGCATATTTGGATTTAATGCATTCCACGTTGGTGTTATGAAATGCATGTGCACTTCCGGTTTCAGTTACATCGCACAAAGAAATCATTTTCTCAAAAGCATACATGGCATTATCATCATTATACTGTCAGACGTCAAACAATAAACACGGCCAGTGAAAACTAAATGGAATTTATTCCGAGACAGATTAATGCAGCTTGAAATTTAGTGGAACATTTTTCCTTTTATGGTTATCCGTGTTAAACAATGTTAAATGGCAAGATAAATAACTGCGTAACTGCTTGTCATAAAGGCAATAAAATGTGAGGCAAGTTAGCTAGTTAGGTATCTAGATCCAATACTTAAAAAATAGAAAATATTGGTTCAGCAGTTTTTACGAATAATGCAACATCATAAACATATGGAGTTAATACTGCGTTTTCATTGACTGTCAGTATTTAAAGTCAATAACACGGGAAAAGTATCGAGTTCCGTTTACAAGATAATCATCATGCATATGTCATTTTGATTGGCATGGTTGGAAAGAACAAGTGATTATATCATTCATAAATAACATTATAGGGGAAATATTCAGTAACGGCTGTGTCATCATTATATATTCTAAATCGTATTTTAAACATTTGTCACTGTCACATGTTAACACTGTATCATTTTTTTATCTAATATCAGTAGTGCTGTCCCTAGTCCACTAACGTTTCAAACACGTTAGAATAGTACATATTAATTTATAACGAATACAAAGGAGAGTAAATCAGGAGATTCAGCACGTGATTAGAAAATATATATATCATTTTATATATCACGATATAATTATATTGTGTTATCTGGTTATTATTACAAAAATAATACCATACAAACGTGCATAAGATTGTTAAAGTTAAATGTCATGAACAGAGACGTTTAGCCAATAGACGTCCCAAAACATGTTGGTGGTAATATCTATAAATCCAAAAGGGGATCCCTTGGAATCAACAAACACAAACAAGAAAGAAAGTAGCAAAGTCGTTTTTTTTAGTCTGTTCATGAGAGGTACACTTACTTAAAACACCTCTCAAGCCCCACCCACACCCCTCCTAACACCGGTTTAAGCGATATTCTACTTTAAAGCCGCACATACTGGGCTCGGTGATCCCAAAGGACCAGTAAGTAATAACACTACTGATATGTAGTACAAAACAGTTACCCGTAGAAGTAACTCTTCCAATTCATCCTCATCTTTGATGAATGTTCCCTCCATCCTTAGTCTCAGCACAATCTCATTAAAGGGGTCCCTCAATCTATGTAGACTCATCGGTTGCTTGTCCGTCCTCAGTGCCACCATACATCCAGATCGAAAAAACGTATGCTGTCCTGCTGAAGACAACTCTAGTGTGAAATTAGGCTGAATACAGTGTTGCGATCAAAATGAATGAATTTAACTTAGTGGTGTTTAACAGCCCATTAACAGTTTCGGCGATATCGAGCTTGGAACGGGGAATGGGCCGGTGATGATCAAAATATGACAATATAGTTACTAGAAATGGATAGCATGTTCTCGATCGTGAACATATTTAAATTAGTAAGCACATGTATGGTCAAAACAGCCGTTTTGTTGCAGCGTATTGAAAAGATATTCAAAATACGTCAAATATTCTAGAATTACTCTATTGATGCTTTTTTGCGCTCACAATGCGCCAACAGTATATTTGAATAAAAACTCATTCTTACCTGTCGATCTTTGTCGAATATTTTCCCGTACCTGTGCCTTTTCCTTCATGACCTCTTTTAGTTTGATAGCATTTGGGTCATTATGTGTTATGAGTGGCGCTTTGTCTAGTTTGCACCATTATAACAGTTGGAGCAGCTCCAGCTCGTGTTTCTTGAGTTTTACATTGCTCTTTGTCAGTGTACCTTTAACATTACAAATTGATGTTAAATACCAGAAAATATTCATTTCTACTCGGCTTTTTACCTATATTTATTGAAAATCAGTATATTATTTTGTTAATCTTAATGAAATGGTTGTCGCACTCCTATTGTTCAAATGGCCATTACTCAGGGTATTGCACTTAGGCTCGTACAATAAAAATCTGCGTAGATGCCTAGTTGGAATCTAATGGTTTCAACGTGCTTGTTCATATAGCTCAAAATGCAGTGAAATAGTGCTATATTACACTGTAATTCTGATATATTGTGATTCTTCTTCAGAATTATGGTCAATCCACATGTATACGTCATTTGTAATCGTTATTTAATTATTTTTTGTAAATATTAATAGATGTCCGGAAAAACATGTGTCAGCGGTCTTATTTACTGACATAGTTGTTTAAAAACACATTTGTGAATGAAATGGCTCTTGCACTTCTATTTTTGAAATACTACTTTTCTTAATGTAGTCAATAACTGAAACTTTAGAATAAATTGAAAAAGTGGATTTATTAACACAACAGACATATGCCTGTTTTTACACCAATGCAAATAAATTCAATCGAAATTCAATGATTTTGTGTTTGTGCACTTGTGTGTTGAAATAAATAAAAATGTTAAATAAAAAATATTAATTGAGTATAGTCAAATATGTGAGTCATTTGGACTGCTTTTTAAACCCTGACACATGTTTCTATGTGATTAGCTCACGTTATGCAACATGTTTATACTTTACTTTCTAAATGTTCACTATTGACATACCGTGTCCGTCGTTTGTCTTCTCTAGGAATTCGTTCTGCAATTTGACGTACAGACTGTTCAGAAATGGTACTTGATCTCCTATACCCATCTCTATTCGGTACCTCAGCTTCATCTGTACATACGCCCTAATAACATGAAGAATCTCGGGATTCTTCTTCTTTACTATTCTCCTGAAACGTTTTAGTGCAAATTGTAATGTATACTGAAAGAAATAAGTTTAGCACGGTCTTTTGCATATCTAGCTTAAAGAAACTGAATGTTTATTTTATAATGTGAAGCATTTGATAACTTTGGCATGTCAGAAGGTGTACTTGTTTTTCACTTATTATGTGTGACTCAAAGTAAGTCACTCCCATTTATATAAAACAACATTTTTCACATTAAAAATAAGAATATTATCAAGAACACTATTAAACTTTATTAAATAACTATTCTGCGTTTCGAGTGCTAAAAAACGCAAAAACAATTGACATTAACCTTGTCATTATAATGAAATTACGAACAAAAGTATTAAACTTTAAAATTATCTCCCTTGATATTGAAATAAGAACGAAATTTCTGTAAAGTGGGTAAATTAAAACATGTTGTTTCTTTTTTCGCAGATATCGTTTAAAAATAATATCCTGCATATACTTGTTAATTATGTTAATTATATTGTTAATATCGGTTGAAGCACATAACCTTGAATCTGCTCAATGGGATTTACCATGTTATTTACGAGCTAAACTTATTTCTTTCAGTGTATATCCAATGTAGTACGAATGCAATACATTTGAATTGTTGCGTATTAATCAAGGGAGAGTGAAGCACAAAAGCACCTGAAGTGTTCGAAAAGTTGCGATTTTTTATATATAAATATCAAAATACACCATTCTCTTCAATATTTACTTTTAAGGAACCTCGGTTAGTCGTATAATGTGTTTATTTCATTCAAATAAAACAAATTTGATGTTTTAGAATTGCTAATTTAGACAAAAAAATAGGATTTACAAAACTTGAAGAAGGAGGCCAGAATCTTCCAAAACAAATGGGCCAGTTGTCAGTAGAATAGAATAAAATAGAAGTTTGAAATACAACGGTTGCTTCGAATTGGGTTGTCTATCTGCCAATATACAGTATAAATAATGGAAAAATGTATTTCAATTTGTCAGTGGATAATTTACCTTTAACTACAGCATATTTTTTCAGTCATAATTAATTATCAAAGCGGAGGATTCCTCCGGATGTTTTACCGGATTTTCAACTATTTCTTTACCATTCTCGCCCTCGATCGATACTAGTATCATCTCTCGTGTTTGGCGCTTGGAAGTATGGGGGGGGAAAAGTAGTCCGGTCAGGTGATTTGCATATATATAGCTCGGGACCAAAACCCTGGTTTTGGGACCCAATCTAGACACGCCGGACAAAAACACCAAACTTTCCTCAAATGTGTCTTTTATATTTCCATGTATTTTTAAAAGGGTCCACAAAGGTTCGTGAATCCCTAAATGGATTAGGATTATATGCACACCGAGTTACCGCACCGCGGATGAAGTCCTGAAAAATCAGGAGGGCACCTGCCGAATATCAGTGATGAATTTGAAAAATTCGAAATGACGTCAGTATGTTTGTTTACCACTGCGAACGCCATTGTTTGGTTGGGTAAAAGCCGAGTCATCGAATTCACTGCCCACTTGTTTCGGAAAAAAATCTCCAAATGCCCGGACCGCAGTATTAACACATAGTTTATGTTATAACGAGCGGACGAGAAAAAGGGCGGGCAATGATACGTATGAATTATTTAACCGTTCCCTACTCCTACTATCGAATATATTCATATGGTTCTTTAACATGCCTAAGTACAAAGCGAAGTATCCTACTGGCGCCAGTGATATCCAGAAATAGTGATGTCTGGATTAAGAGTCGAACGTGTTATCCACTGCAGTGGGCCACCGTTGCTACAGATACACTACCAAGAATCTTTTACATATTAGCTATTTACTTGCGCTTTTGTATTAGTACGTGACCTGCTAACCATTTGAATATGCAACTGTAGTCATATACCTTTACCGAAACCATGTATTATTTTCGATTGCTTGACGCTATTTGCATATTGTAAACCATTAATTAGTAATATGTTCAGTAGTTCAGACTTAATAATAATCCATTCGATCTATGGTTGGTCCATTACCACGTGTCTTGTGTATGAAGCTGTTTAACCATGTATGACCTACGTTTTTTGACAATATAATCAATAGAGTTTAATAACCAGTGTTTTTGAGATACCGGAAATATCTCCCGAGGTATAGAAATGGCCCCGATATATGAACGAGTGCTTAAAGCGAACGTCATATTTTCTCATTTATTGCATACGAATTTACAATCTCCGTTTACTTTAAATGTAACAGGAAACCTGTAACAGGAAACGTCAATATTCGCCCATATTGACGTGTAGTAAAGTCATATTGGGTGTGTAATGTATATTCGTTCATGATTGGTGCAATTTTCTGTTCATGTCAAAGAAAGTATGTCACGTGATGGTGAAAATTAAATGTTACAACCTATTTTATTGTTCTAATTTAAAAGTTCGTATGCAATAAAAAGGTTATTAGATTTATATTGGGATATATGCACTCGTTCTTTGCACATAAATATTGCGCTCCTAAAGTCTCGCAATACTTATAGACGAAAGAACTCGTGCATATATCCCAATACAAATGTAATAACTATAAATATGCACCTGAATGGTCGCAAGCCAAGTGTGTACACCTCACAATCGTGCATGCAGCGTAAACTCTGCATGTGTGTCTGTCGGTCGAGCAGTATTTCCGTTATACCCACTACCTCCTTATTCTGCACCTCACACACATGTACCGCCTTCCTCGTGGTTGCATCTCGACCATGAGAACGTCGTGTGACCTCTCCATGGAAGTCGTACTGTCTTTTATGCACCCTTCTACCTGACTCGCTGAATAACGAATACGAGCAAAGTTTTACGCAACCGTAAAATAGCTGCCGAGAGGAAATAGCATATATCTGGGGAGGTACTGGAAACGAAGTTTAACATAGTAACATATCAAGTCACGTGTGTAAAAACAATGTTGAACAAAATAATGTTGACGTAAAAAAGCCACGACCGTTTTTTTCTCTTACCAGACACATTCTTCCCGAGTTTTACCAGCAGTTGTTCCTACCAAACATTTTGGATCAAGGTGGGCGACCTCGCTTCTCTCTGTTAAAATACATTGATTTGCCTTACATACTGATTACAATTCAACTTTGGATCACGACGTGCTAGAGGTACACATCAGCACAAAAATACAGGAGTTCACATGTAAAGGATGCGTGTGCGTTAGCGTGTGCATTACAACAGACGTCTCACTGCTACCATGTGTAATTAGAAGATTGCCTTATCAAAGTGAAAAACTCAAAGAAACTGTTCATTGCTACCTTACCATTACATGTGCAGTTATGAAAACCATATAGGCAGCGAATAAACCCATCGACTAGTGTATAACACGGCGGTATTTACGAGAATACTGCATTATAAATGGGTATTATTTCATAAAAAGGTATTATTCCATTAAAATACAGATTTGCACTAAATCCTTATTCCATTCCAATACTTGCGCTTCATTCAGTTTCATTATGCTTCGTAAAAAATCCCGGACGTAGAGATCCCTGACATATTGCCGCATTCTACACTTTAGTAGACTGCTCTACGAAAACGTCATTTGAGGCAATAAAACGGCAAGCTTTGAACATTGAAAAATATGTGTTTATATCATTCAAGTTTTTTAGACGGGTTCCCTAGGAATTGAAGTTGTAATGCATGCGGCTACATGATTCACAGTCTGTTAACCATAGACATATTCTAAAGCCATATAAGATTCACCTGCCTTCGGCAGCTGAATAAACAGTTGTAAATCCTGACAAAGATAATGTTACATATATGTCGTTTGCATTTTTTATTGCTTTTGCCTTCTCGTTTGTCTTTTTGCGTGTTTGTTTTTGTGTTTCGTGGTTGACTGTCGTCATTGAATGCTACTTTCACTGTCCGATTTTTATATCTTTCCTTTTTTTGCATATAAGAGCTTAAATATATCAATATACAGACAAATACGGGTGAAATGTAGTAAATGATATGCAAAACTCCGCCGTCAATGCATAGGAAACAATCTCGTTATAAGATGCACAGCAATTTTGTTATGTTCAAGATAAAGGGACACATGGCAATCTTGAAGTTTTTCTCAAGCATTAAACTTAGCCTCTCGTCATATTAATCCAGTACTATTTTGACTTTAAACGTGCTTGCATATATAATTAGATACAATTTTGTGATTTTAACTTGTCTTCGTTATTCTATCATATTCTTTTTTATGTTTGAATAAATTATTGGTGCAATATAATCAGTAGTTTGCAAAAACAATTTGCTTTAACGTATCCTTATAACTAATATTACTGACTTAACAAATGCAGTTCATGTAGGACGCCGCTAGTTTTGCAAAAATCAAGATTGCCATATTTCCCTTTAATGATCACTAATTAGAAAAGAAAACAATAAAATACAAAGAAAAATATTCATTGAAATTCTACGACAATAACACGAAATTATTTTTTACATTTTTACATTAATCCTTATATATCCTAATAATCCAGGAGTACTTGTAATATAATAAACTCTTTCAAAATTGGCCAATTTCTTTGAAAACAGGGCCATATTAATCATTTTTGTATATTAAATAAAATAAAATTTAACTCATCAGCTACAATTACGATTGCAAAGTAATCAATTTGGCGCTGCACGTCATCACCGTTGCAAATGGAAAAAACTAGCCTCAAAGGACGGTAGCGTTTGATGTTTGTCTTAAATATTGTCATACCCTTAACGTTTGTTCTCTTGCATTCTCTTGCATTTGCCAGTTCATTGAGTACTTGCACTGTGGCTTTTTATGCTTTATTTTTTATATTCATATATACATGGTAATCTAAGTGTTATACTTATTTTCCCTACTAATGTTACCGTGTTTGTTTGAGAATATAACCTGTCGGGGATTTATTTATTTACACTATCCAGTGTTGCTGGTATGACAATAGGGAAGAGTGAGCATTGGTGCACCCTAGAACCTGATTCAAACCCCAGCGGCCATTTTGCCACTGACCGTTCCAAGTCGGTAGCCGCATTGTCAACCCGTTTGTGTTTGTGCCTTTTCTTCCTTAAAGATGAATGGCCACCCTTTTTGTAGTATTATCAATTAACAAATTTATCTCTTAAACATCATATGAACATTTCTTGATAGTCCCGGAGAGAAAACATATATTTACATCCTCTACTATGTTGTATGTAAAAATAAGTAATACTTGCATAACGTAGATACTACTTTTATCACTGCGTGACTGCACGAGGAAATTAGGTAAATCTGAATTGTATAGCTGCACACCTATTGCCAGATAATTGATAATACAATTACCTGTGGAGTAATTTACCTGTTCAAAGTTTTCTACGTCATCAAATAAAATCTTATTCTCGCTTTTCACAGATATTGCAATGTGTGAATTGTAAATATCTAGCGTTGTGTATTATTTCTATTTAAATAAACATAAACATGTTCATGAAACAAAACATGGCCGGAGAACTTTAAATTAAAGGTTTACTATACCGGAGCCGCTGGAATTCATTGAAGTACACATCTTTGCAAGTCTCGAATGGCCAATACTCGGGATATTGGTACCGATGCTTGCTTGGGTCTATTATCACTTCTGCACTTCCACTGAAAAAAACACACATATAAATAGATTCGTATAGACATTATGTATTGTGAAGATGTATTTATATCAGGTTGTGTTTAAATTATTGGCATGTAAATAATGTTTATTAACTCATTACAGAAACCTTATATGTCCGAAGAACTTATTTTTGTAAGCCTGTTGTGTAATTGATTTGGGAATCCTGTCTGAAAATAAGAGCTTTTTTCGTTTTAAAACCATAGATGAAAAAGTATTCTTGTTTGTTTTAGTTGTGTATTACTACAAATGTGTAAATGAACTGCTCATAACGTGTATTTACAAAGTATTTTACAAAAATAGCTAGAACGAATTCGGCGTTGCGCCATCACAAAATACCCACGTTTTCTTCAAACAGGTCAATTCCCTTTAAAGGGACAATATCCGTAACTTTTCAAACTAATTACGTTGACAAACATAACCCACCAACTTTTATTGAATATTTACTAAATAAAAGCAAGATTGTTTGACGGAATTCAATAGCGGTACAAAAAAAGAAGTACCGCTTGGTGGGGTTGAACTCGTAACTCACACTAAAATAATCCGAGTTTTAAATAATAATATCTCTTTCATAGACAACTATACCAATTAATGTGCAAAAGTATAAAAAAATACATTAATTGAATTATTAGTGTATTTGATGGCCCTTCCTCCAGACCCCACCGATAACGTAGGAGGAAACAAATGTATACAGTGTAATCCCATCATCAGAATGTTTCATTTGAGACATAATTATCAAATTATCAAAACAAATATATATCCCCCCCTCCTCCCACACACATGCATAACTCCCGCCCTGGGCCCCGGGCAGACGTCCGAGTTCGAAATAATAAAATCGTTTGATATGTTGTTTAAGACGATTACATACACTAAGATATGTGCAAGAATATAGAAAAAATGACAGGGTAATTAAATGATTAGTGCATTTGATCATTTGACCCCCCTGAGGGACCCTGGGTATGGAGCCATCATCATAGTGTTTCATTTGAGGCATAATTACGAACAAAAAAGTACCCAATATCCCCTCCACCCCTCCCCCATCCCACTCCTGAGGGTCCCTGGGCTCGGAGCCAACAATAATGTTGCTCTTGCACGCCGTGTAACACTACAGCCTTGCCATTGTACTTAACCTAATAACAGTTTATAAGTGTAACACAATTAGAGTTAAAATACACCCCTCTTATAACAACTGATCATGCAATTGGAGTTTCCTAATACTGTCAGTTAGTTGTTGGTTAATCATCTGAACACCTCTTATTGTTTACTTGCGTTAAGCTTAGTTTCTCTGGAAGTCTGGGAGTTAAGAGGTATTGCCATATTAGGGGAGACCATTCGCTGAAAGGTCTTGTGGGTTATTAATGCATACAATGAGGTAATCACCGTGGCGTTAACCTGTAGATTCACAGGTCGATGTCCATATGTGAGATATGACTAACTGCCGAAAAGCAGTATGGGTAATCTTCAAGTATAATACTGAGCGCACGGAAAGTCTAGTAGAGAGTCGAGAGTCGGTGGTTAAAGAGTGGAGAGTCAGTCGATCTTGTAAGATGGATCCACGCAGTCTAAGACAGGGTGTGGGATAATTTAAACTATACTATGGAAGCCAGTATAGTAGGGCAGTCATCGTTACATACTAATTTGAAGATCTGGACAGTTGAACGATTCTAAATACTATTATACTTATGAACCTAAGACATTTAATAATAGGGACTATTTTAGTTAACAGATGGACGTACTAGAAAACCACTATCCGAAACGGATATGCATATATATATAACAGGATGTTCATAGCGTATTATGAATGTGTAATTATTCGGACTGTTTGGTATGTACCAATAAGTTATGGAAATCACAACGCGACCCCGTAGTGCTACAGGCTTAACTTGGTTGCCGTGACTCAGGACCCATTTACATTGTTAGGAGCTCGACGACTTCATGGGCATTCATTGACAATTCATATTTAAGGCGGCTATGGAAAAAGGAAATAGTGAAATTGGAAAATTCGGATTTATATATCCAAGGTGAGAATAATACCAGAATTATTTTTGTAAGTACCAAATTAGCAAGAAAAATGCATAAGCTGCCTTGTTGAGAATTTAATGTCAAATACGAGAAAATTTTAATTAAGTAAGAACATAATTATTTCAAACTGAGGTCGGTTCCGAAACAATTTAATATGGATGAATAGTGTTTAGAAAACTTAAATTTATTTTAAATTGGGTATTTACAATTAATTTCTTAAATTAAATATACGAGTGAGTATATAGTATATAAACTGTATTAAAGGAGAACTGCTGTCTTAACTTAATCTCTGTGGCTGTAGATGAAAATGAAGACAATTATTATATTGAACAATGTGTGAACAGCATAGTTTCAATGGTATTACACAAGTTTTGTATAATACATTATTAGCAATAGGAAATCAGATGAACATGACTGCCATTTAACTCGATAAATAAATGGTGCAATACAAAATTGACTGCCAGATAGATACTGGAGAAGGGTGTATCAAATAGTATAACATTATAATGGGGAATTGGTGAACGTATGACTTAAAGTAACAAGTCCGAACAAAAATAGTTTGCCAGAATGATAATCTTTAAAGAATAATATATATTTCGGAAAACAAAACAACACAAAATTGGTTTATAGATGATATGATAATTATGCGGCATCAGTTAAGATGTAATGTCAAGTTGATAAGTCAATAGGCATTGAGTATAGTGTTTTCCGGTAAAGAATGGATAAGTTTTCCTTTTACCTAAAATGGAATTATACACATGAGCAGTTGAATACTTTGCATAAGGCTGCACATAAATATCATCTTTTCATTTTGTTGTGCAAAATTATGGGTTCTGAGTACAGCTGGCTATAACTCCGTGGTGCCACTGAGTTCCGTCGGTGTGTTCTTGGGCAAGACACTTTTCCTTAGCCTCGTCCGTCGGATGGGGACGTAAACCGGGCGGTCCCGTGTATCGGTCTATCAACCGAGCACGTTAAAGAACCATAGGAATCTATTCGATAATAAGAGTAGGGCAGGTTCCCGGATTCCTATGTATCCTTCCCCTCTCTCTGGGGCGGCTCTAAATAACCTGTACTGTGTTGATGAGCCGTTAAACAACATTCAATAACTGCAAAGTTGAGTACGTTGCAGATACGATCAATTCAGTTATTGTCTCGTATGCCTTTAAATGCTACATCTCAGGAAACCAAATGGTATGAATCAAATATAAATGATAAAAACTATGCTGAGGCAGACAAGACAACAACACCATTAGACTAAAATGATCAATTAATTGGTTTAGATATCTTTATTCTGGCAGGATTATTGATAAGCATAAGAACAGATGATTTTAACTGGGGAATATAATAGGAAGATAGGTACAGGTATAACTGACCTGTTTGAAGGTGTTTTAACGCCTGATAGAAAAAATATCTTCAATAGTGAGATATTAAAGGGAAACCATGCATTTGTATTAGTTGGTTGCGTTAATCAACTGTATTCATAATGATGGGATGTATAATACATGTTATACTGTTTATTTGTACATAACGTTAAAGTAAGTTTATGTAATTAAAGGCAGAATATGTTTTATGACTGCTGATGAGGTATCACCTTTCTTAATTCGGTATTTTCTCATGCTATATATAAAGTCTAGATTT
This sequence comes from Cyrtodaria siliqua, assembly GCA_037043455.1. Classification (NCBI taxonomy): domain Eukaryota; kingdom Metazoa; phylum Mollusca; class Bivalvia; order Adapedonta; family Hiatellidae; genus Cyrtodaria; species Cyrtodaria siliqua. The sequence goes on from JAWPHD010001749.1 coordinate 148,484, forward strand.
GACCTTAGGAGAGCAAGTATTCTCCTGCATCGACGGGAAAGGAGAGATTACGAAGCGACAGACGCGTCGTGGAAGTTCATGAATTGAACTGGTGGCTTCATCAATTGATGTTGATACGGGGAAGTTAGACCTGTAGATATAACAATAAACTTGAATGTGTACATAGTTAGAGTTTGTTACTAGAATCAATAGATAAAATGTAGAGAGCGTGGACTTGTATCCAATGTATTCATGTATTTTGTTTATGAAGAATATACAGTATAATTCATCTATGGTAATGGGACATAACATCAAAAGACATCAAGATAGGAGGGTCTAATAAACATCAGTCTTATCTTGTTTTTGGCATCAGAAGTATATTGACCTTGAAATGGTAAATAAATACGGTGTACGAAATGTTAAAGGAGGACTGCGTTTATTGGAATTATTTGGGCGGTGAACAATTTCCAAAACAGCGAGGTATTCTGAGTGACGTAAGACTCAAAAATTCTCGGATTATCACGGGATCGAACATTGTACGTTGGATGGAGCCTAACCAGATTATCGATAACGGCGGAGCCATGTGGCGCTGCAGTGAAAGATGGATTATCATTGACATTAGAGAAAATACTCATTTATTTGTGTTAATATGTGAAAATATATAGCGACTCATTTAGTGTTATATTTACTGATTTAGACGTTGTGCAGTAATGGAAATATATATGAACGCTATGCAGAAATCACAGTGATTAACATTAGCAAAATATTTCATAGTAGGAAAGGAATATGTAACACTACAGCCTTGCCATTGTACTTAACCTAATATCAGTTTATATAGCACAATTAGAGTTAAAATACACCCCTCTTATAACAACTGATCATGCAATGGGAGTTTCCTAATACTATTCCTAGTTGTTGGTAAATCATCTGAACACCTCTTATTGTTTACTTGCTCTAAGCTTAGTTTCTCTGGAAGTCTGGGAGTTAAGAGGTATTGCCATATTAGGGGAGACCATTCGCTGAAAGGTCTTGTGGGTAATTTATGCATACAATGAGGTAATCACCGTGGCGTTAACCTGTCGATTCACATGTCGATGTCCATATGTGAGGCATGACTAACTGCCGAAAAGCAGTATGGGTAATCTTCAATTATAATACTGAGCGCACGGAAAGTCTAGTAGAGAGTCGAGAATCGGTGGTTAAAGAGTGGAGAGTCAGTCAATCTGGTAAGATGGATCCCCGCAATCTAAGACAGGGTGTGGGATAATTTAAACTATACTATGGACAGTTGAACGTTTCTAAATACTATTATACTTATGAACCTAAGACATTTAATAACAGGGACTATTTTAGTTAACAAATGGACGTACTAGAAAACCACTATACGAAACGGATATGCATATATATATATAACAGGATGTTCATAGCGTATTATGAATGTGTAATTATTCGGACTGTTTTATATGTACCAATAAATTATGGAAATCACAACGCGAAGTCCGGACCTTGTTATTAAATGTACCAAGCATAGCATACGACTCCGTAGTGCTACAGGCGTCATCACATGGTGAAGTCTTATCCTAAGTTTGGTTGAATTCTGTTCAGCGGTTTAGCAGGAGATGCGGTAACGGACGGACGAACGGAGGCGATTTTAATATACCCTTTTTTTCAAAAACGTGGGTATAATGATTCATAAACGCATTAAATGCATCTGAAGACCAAGTAATCGCGCATATTATGTTTATACAATGTATTTGCGGACACAACAGACACCAATGTATGTTTACATTCCTAAACGCAATGCCTTTGCAGACACAACAAACCCAAATGCATACATTTTATGTTTACATTCCTAAACGCAATGCCTTTGCAGACACAACAGACCCTAATGCATACATTTTATGTTTACATTCCTAAACGCAATGCCTTTGCGGACACAACAGACACCAGTGGGCTCCTATTCACTCCTAAAAATTCCTCATAATTGTCATTCAAATATCGGATGACGTGTAAAGGTGAGCATATTTGTAGAGGTCCGTGGTCCAATTCACGGCTGCGGCAAGGCGATTTTTGAAATGATAATTATTCTGAATAATTAATAATTTCATGTCCTTGTTAGAGTTAGACGCATCAGAGTAATTGTGAGAAAACAAAACGTTGTGTGTAGTCGCCTATCTGTGAAAAATCCAAAGTTGTTACTCAGTAGGTTTAAAGAGCTACTTGTTCGTCATAATATAACGTCATAATTGTCATTCAGATATCGGATGTCGTGGTGGTGTAATGGTGAGCATATTTGCCCTGAAAGCAAGATGTCCATTGTTCGAAAAAAATCTTCTGAATATTTTATAGTTGACCAGTTCTCATACTCTTGAATTTCCGGCCTAGAAAATTCAGTGGAAAGGAAAAACTATAAGCTTTTTTAAAGATGATCTAGCGTTCAAAAGTTATCTTAAGTTACCGAGAGGCAATCGTATTTATTTATTCAAACTCCGGACGACTAACCATATATTCCCCATTGAAACTGGCAAATTTACTATCACTGCGTATAACCTCAGACGTTGTGCACTTTGCAATTCAGATATTGGTAACGGATTCCATTGCTTATTAAACTGTCCACATTTTGATTAGACGCGTAAGCAGCATATTCCACATTATGTCTATAATCACACAAAGGCGTTAAATGCAGATAGCTTTCAACCCGTTCCAGATTCAACGTTAAGAAATATGTTTTTCTTCGTCAGAATTATTTTACAAAATGGCAGGTAACGTCGGACATGAGACGTCTTTCTTTCATTGACATTGCTTTCCCCCTTCATTCATATTTAATATAATTATGTTTTGAGTCTTTCGTATCGACTTCTTAATAACATGTGTATGTTTATGCAAGTAATTTTCTCTCTTCTTGTAACCCAGATAATACTGTCAACAGGTGTTTATTTATACCAATAGGTCTACTGTACCTTTAAATATAGTTGCTACATTACATTTAATTATATTAACCACTGAACCTTACTATTTGTATTTATCTGGACAGTTTAGACTGGACACTGAACTACTTTCAGTGTACATGTATGTTGTATGTACATTTACCATGTTTATAGTATGTGTATTAATGTGGTGTGATATGAATAGGTTACATAACCAGTTTGGTAGTTGCATGCACTTTGAACTCCCTTGTTCTTGAATTAGTTTCCGCCTAAAAGCCCTCTCTAATATCACTTTTGTCACAGCTGTCAGTGGAGTAGGTACTACCTCTCCAATAGTAAACATGTTGTTGATAGTTTGTACTATACAAAATAGAGAGTTACTTGCCTGTCTATACAGAGCAACTATATTGAGGCCATTGCCTGGTATGTATTGTTTTTATTTAATTTGTATTGTAATTGTGAAATGATGTATTTCGCTGGACACGCTGGAATGATGGAATAATTACTTTGTACATTTTTTGTGTTAAGCTATAATGTCATTTCTGTATAATTCCAGGCTGTTAGTTCCATAATAAAATATAAAAAACCTGCAAAGGAAGTAATTTTATCCATTACAAAACCCTGTCAACAATAGTACAATATGTGATTTGTTCTGTTACACACATTTAATTGTTACATTCCTAGACACGATGGTTTTGAGGTTTGGACTCTTGTGCGCATGTTTTATTTGTATATTTTGGACAAAATAGGCTTATGTATACTTACATTCCTGGACACAATGTCCATTGCAGGCACACTGAAATCAAACAATATTCCTTTGAAACTGATGATGAGGATTACTGAAGGTTAGAAAGTGTCAGGAAAAGAAGACCGAACGAAGACTTTTTTATTATTATGAAGTTGTGTAAAAGGTAAAAGCAGCTCAGAGAAGACTACAGTAAGCGATATTAAGCGAATAATATTTGGTACTTTTAGGGTCCTGTGATTAACACATTTGAGGATCTAGGAAACAGTGTAAATACTTTTATGGATCTAGGGAACATGGACAAAATACTTTAGGGGAACTTTGGCAAATACTTTATGGGATCTGGGGAACAACGGCCATTATTTTAAGTGATTTGGGGAACAAGGACACCCCCTGTGATGTCCTCAATAGTGTAAAATCCTGTCTCTTTGTGTTCCTCGTTTCAATATGATGTCATCGCGGTTGTATTGTCTGTGCTCCGAGAGTCGAATAATTTCTATAACAACATCTGGAAAAAAGTAAGATTATCATCATAAACATTTGAAAGTTTTTTTAAAAATAATACCGATAATAATAATAATAATAAAAACAATCAAGCATGTATACATGTAACTGTATATTGAAAAACGACAATAAACCATAATTATGTTGTTGTTTACACTACAAATAAGTATTCTATAATAAATAACTATTTTAGAACTAACCGCAAATATCTACAGTACTCACTTGTCTCCAATTGGTACTCAAGCAATTTTAAATGTGTTAAAGGCTCTTAACAACAAGCATATCATCGTTTTTACTAGCTTTTGTAAACGATGGTATGCTTGAGTCAAGAGCCGTGGTCAGCACGTGTTTACAGCGGACACACAAATTGTAAGGGACGAAAGAACGGACGGACGAATGTGCGGAAAATGCCAAAAGCAAAAGTAAAACATGTCTATAACTAATTTTGGTGTAACGAAACCTCAGGATTACACATGTCGGCACCGGAGTCATTCATTTCTTCCTATGTTCGAATTCTCGGTTTAGCGTGAATGGTCAAGATAAAGCAAAACGAATGACACCGGTACCGACATGTCTAACCTGGGATATAGCACACCGCGAAAAGTTCCTTTCTTGAACCATTCATATATAAAGTGTATGATACCTAAAAGTTGGCTTTTTTTTAAGTGAAGCAGATAAATTTTTCTAGGAGTCAGTATTTTACGGGGGACATATTTACGTGTGAGGGGGTTGTAATATTACTCACTTTGTCGAAAGCGTCATTCCATGACATAACAAAATATGACCGGGTGTCATTTTATTAAATAACATACATAGCAAAATGATTGAGGGGTCATTATTTTATGGGGGTCGATTTATTTCCTTACACCGGCAGCGAATAACTATATTGATGCACTGACTACATAACCCTGTGGTAAATTATATAGATTGTCTAATTAGATGGTCGTAGGTTCGACTCTCGAACAGGTTATAATGTTACAGTGTATGTGTGTGCATTTTTATATTGCTTTGTCTCAAGTAGGGGACTTATAGCATGCCTGCGAATTGCACCGCCTGCATTACTTTGGCAGTTTCGAGTGTTTAAGGCCGAGAATTTCCAGTAAAGCGGGCGTGTGCTAAAATGCTCGAATTGGTGTAGGTGGTCCTGTTTATGAACGTGTAAAGTTGCTTTTAAAAGAATTTGAAAGGAAAAAAAGAAAATCGTCGAACACGATAAATACAAACAGTATTGAAGTCTCGGTTTCAATGAGATATTTCATGAACGGTGGTGAAAATGCTAACTAACGTTCACACCACCTACTAGCCCCCGGTTGAACAGAACTCACTATCTAAGATGTCAATAGTACAAACATTTTAGCCAACCCAAAGATGATATGCATATGAAGGTGACTATGGAACCTTCAATGTTATATTTTCATACAAGTCCATGGCCAGCGGCATATGGTACCAGTTTCTAACAAAATGCTTTGCCCTAAAAATGAAAACAATTGGCGAAATAAACAAAATGAAATGTACTTGGGAGCAGAGGTTATGATAATATCACATGTCAACTGAACACCAGACAACATATCCTAAGCGTGATTAAACATTATTCACCTATCGAAGTACTACCGACATATGCACATCGAAATAAATAATAGTTCTGATTGCTAGCACGGGGAGACGTTTTACCACCGCCACAGTGTGAGAAATCCTCACAGTATGAGAACATAACCTTGCATAAAACTTGGGAATGCTCTTTGTTTGGTATTGAATATCTAGACGCAGATATCGTAATTTGAAAAATATGTGTCGCAAAAAAAAAGCTTGAAATACAAGCGTGCACCTTACCAAGCAGACATGCTTTGAAATATGCACAATCACAAGGTGGACATTTTCATCGTTTTTCAAGAATACTAATTACGTTTTAATTGTATAATACACCTATTAAACAAACAAATGAATAAGTGTGATTTTGTCATATGTTGGAATAGTAGTTTGAGAATGTACATGAAGCTTTTAGGGCTAACATTTAGAGACTGCATTAAGACGTTTAAATGTTCAGTTCTGCTTTATGCTAAGCCAACATTTAATGAAAAATAGTGAAAGCTTTCAAATATATTCTATATAATTTCTGAGAGATATTTTATATAATCACTAATTAAATCACAGTAAATAAATGTTAATATTATTGTTTATTTTCTGTTTTTCTATTGTTGTTTTGTGACGACGAGGGATTACGCTACTTGCATGTTGAAACTAAGTCTAGGATTTTTATGTTCCATTTGCTTTTTATGCAGCATATTTCTATCTATAAATCTATCTATATATCCCATTTCTGGTGCAATCTATGATTTTCGCCATATATCATCCAGATACCGGAAGGTGTCATTAAAGGCTTCAATTATATCTGCCTGTATATCTAGTGAAAGACACAACATGAAATCCATTATATGGTAATACAAAAACAAACCTGCGATAAGCATGATAAGAGGTGCAGAGTTCGTACCCATAGGGATGCCAACATTTTGCCTAAAAACAGTAGTTCCAAACCTGACAAAAAATATCATCTAATAGAAAAAATAAGTGCTTCATAGACTTCTTAGCAAGTCCGTATATAGTTGTTCAAACTGCAGTTAGTAAATACAAAACGCTTTAATATTGTTACATTCCAAAAATGTATTTTCTCTAGCAAAAGTGTTTTGAATGAAAGCAATAATTGTTTCTTTGATAAGGTGAAATAGCTACATCCTCAGTAGATTAAACTGGAGTATACGACTTAGTGCTCCCGAGATCCAGAGATATAACATTGACGAATACGTCAAACAATTATTACATTATTACATGTAGCTGATTTATCAGCAGTATCTGAAACGAATTTGTAATACAATTCTTGGATTCCCCCAATTTTAAATTATGAAACGAAACCCTTGATTTCGGATGAAGTAAATACGGGCTTTCTGTATAAAAGTTAATACGTGTATCCAATATAAGTGGTTTTAAAATTAACTTTTCCCAAACAGAAAGGGAGTTCGGGTCCGCATGTTCTCTTCGTCACCATTTTATTCTTAATACCTCAATAGATTCATGCATTAATATCAATCAGTGAAGGCAATCGATACTTCTTACCTTTCTTACCGGAAAGAGTATTACATATAGATATAAAATTCGAACAGTAAAAGTATCATTCAAGGACGACAGTCAACTACAAACACACACAAGAAACACACGTGTTTAGGAAAAACTGGATCAATGAATGTCATACAATACAAAAAACTATATTGATTGGATGTACGGGAGACTTTCTACGGTCGCCACACGGCACAAACAACACTATTGTGACATTAAATATAGATATAAAAATCGAACAGGAAAAGTAGCATTCAAGGACGACAGAGGTCGTCTTGTAGGCTGTCACAATCTTGAATATGATTAATCTCACGATACACCTTGTTATCATCCGCAAAGAGCTTAGCCGTATTTTCCACACTTGACAGCAGCTAAAAACAGCGGAGGACCTAGCAAAGATCCCTGCGGAACTCCACTGTTAACAGGTGGCCAATCTGAAGTATCATTTCTTAGTACGACTCTTTGCCTTCGATTGTATAAAAACATAGTAATCTGAGTGAGAATTTGAGCATTTATCCCATAGTGCTTGAGTATATAAATACGGCGTTGATGAGGCACTGAATCGAAAGCATTGACGAAATCCATATATATGACGTCTGTCTGAATTTTACTATCGAATGAATTATATACAGTGCAAATGCAATTTATGTAACGGGACGCCGCGAGTCCCTTTAAGTAGCATTTTTACATGTACATGTATTATATATAATATATTCATCCGGTTGATCAGCGACGTTACTTAACCTATGACCTGACTGATGAAAATGTTGGTACAAGTATTTTCTTTTTTTTCTCACTTTTTTGAACTACTTGTGTTGTATTTATGTTCACGAAATCGATATTTTGAAGACTGACTTTCTTGTCCAATATAGTGCATACCATAACGTGGTGCATGTCAAGTCAAACATGAGAAAAAACGTCCTATAGAAATCACAGAACCCAAAGTCAAAATGTCACCGTAGATCCGGATCTGTACCACAAACAATTAAAAAATTAACTATACAATGAAAAGGACAATACACAACACAAAGAGTCGTGAAGACAGAGTTACCGACTTGGAATGATCAGTAGGCAATATGGCCAACTGGTTAGCTAAATATATTTTAGTGTACAAACCTGGCTAGTATCGTGTCTTCAGCACTAAAATTGACAATACGGTGTAAATAAAGGTACAGCCCATCAAAAGAAAATCTCCACATCCAGAGAAACTAGGAAACGATACAAGTATATATTTTTGTAAAGGTGTATACAAAATATAATTAGAAATACCTCAGGATGTATCCAGAATTGTAATAAACAATCACAGCAGTTGCAGCAAATAAAAAGGCAATCTAGGGTACGGCCAGAAAACTCGAGGAACGAAGATTCATGTACCAACCTCCATTTTCAGGGTTTCGGAAGGTGCAATCAAGGAGTCCTACGAGGTTGTCCGGTCATCGATTAAAGGAAAAGTGAAGTGCAGCGACTGACTGTAGAGGGTTGAATCACCAAGCATGAAGTGCGCTGTAAGTAATACTAACGGATCGTATCTTTTTCTGACGGATTTCCTGATAAATTTCGTAAAGTGGTCAGGAAATACGTCAGGTCCCTTTAATTTCTGAAGTTAATAGATCACATCTCAATAGAATAACGGTTGTGATATTCCTAGTCGCAGAAAAGTTTTGAAGTTGGTGTTATCAGCAACAGGTTTTCGTTATGATAGAACTTTGAGAAATATCTACGTAGTTTATGATAATTGAAATCCTTAACATCGTTACATGCCCTAGCAAAACGAATAAGGTTGGAGATATAAACCTCGTATGATGAAGCACGAGGTAAGTCCCCGTCTATATGTGGATAGTTAAAGATGTCAAAGTTAAAGTTATCTTTCTTGTCATAGATTTTGATATGTATGTAATCATTTGAAATCGAGAGGTGAAGACTGAGATATGCTGCTATGGCATCCAAATTGTCGGCCTATGTCGTGAGCTCCGGTTGATAAATATTAGTGACCATATGAGCAAAGAACGGATTATCAATATTGAGAATGTCATCCAGATGACGAAATGTATTATTAAAATGTATCAATAATGTCTATCTGGCTAGCAGATAACAAATTCAAAATGAAATCTCTTTCATAACAGCATAAAAAACAAATCTTCGACAAGTGGTACACAATTAGTACCCAGGGGAATGATAGCAACCTGGCGGTAAACGGTTATACCGTATCTAATAAAGATGTTATTTAAAATGAAATATAAGTCCACATGTTAAACTTGTCATTAGAGGGGTTTGTTAAGAAAGCTCTGACATTATTTGAAGCAAGAAAATAGTCCCTTCCCTAGAAAATGTCTTCTGTATCAGCTCAATAAATTTATCTTTGATCAGGTTATGTGGTAGAGTGGTATATAGAATTGAAAAATCGTGGGTTCTTATAGTAGAGACATGAAAATGCTTACACCATAACTTATCAAGGTATTCTCCGGATTTTTTGATCGACCAAAACAGATCGATACCTGATTTTTGGAACACCTTTTCGCAATATGTTACAACATGTTCTTTAATCGCGGAAAAGCAAGAGGTCAACAGTTTTGACACATTAGTAGTGGTAAATGAACTATAATTTGATATTAAACTTACTTTGTGTGGGTTTTTGTGAAGTTTTGGAATTCAGTATATAGTAGGGATCTTATTCTGCTTAATATTTATAGAAATTAAACTTAGTCTCCGAAAATGACACATGCTGGGAAATGATATCATTCTCCACCAACATTATGTTGAGATAACAAGAAGCTCTCGCTAGTTTTGTATTCAAAGTAGTTATAAAGTGCAGTCGTCAGACAACAATGATATTGTTGGAGGCTTTTTTTGCAGGAACAAGAACACATTTAGTATGAAGATTCTGGATTCCCTTCCATAAAAAACGTGACATGAACGTCAGTCAACATTTGAAGCAACCATTATTAGCAGCTCATTTAATGTTGGATTTGCAGGATAAATAAAAATGGTATTAGTTAGTTAATATTAAAAAATCAAAATAATGTGCAAAACTTGGACGGTTTTGAAAGATGAACGTTCTCTACCAAACATAACATGGGACTGATAAGCATGTTCTCTCTTTTACTTTAACTATTTTGATAGGGAATTACTCATATATTGAAAAAAGAAAAAAAAGAAACGCATATTCAAAAAATTGCCTATACCACACTATTATATACATCTAATTCCGCGTAATATGCCAGATATAGCTCAACGTGTTTTATACAAAAAAGGGACTACAACTAATTGCAGAAAGGACAACTCTGTAGACATTTTAATCAAAGTATGCTTTGTTAAACAAAATTCATGAATGTTAAAATTTCGCTTGAAAAACTCAAGCCATTTTAGTATTATGTTTAATGTTAAGAGATTTCAAAGTTTAAAGCCTAAGTTTGCTCACATGCTTGAGCCAAATGCGAATTCTGTCGATAGGTGTAACCATTGGTGTGCTCTGTGCTGTCCTTTCCGAAAGGACAGGCCTAATGTCGCCCTGTACTATTCGATTCAGTAGCATATTAAACATCAATATATAGCGGGAAAAAACAAAATGCGTTTCTTTTTTCTTTCAGTAAATATGCTTACGCATGCATAGAAAATCTGATAAAGTCGTCATGACATTCTAAACTTATCTCAGTGTGCACCTAAAATGTTCTGTTCGTAACCTGTCGTGACCGTCTCGAGTCCATAATTAGTTCTCCGTCGTAGGATCGTACGATTTGCTAGCTATTTAAGACGACCACCTTCAGTAATCTGCCACTTCTTCTTCTCTCGGATATACTGAACAGGTTTGTAATTCGTTCTTTGAAATTTTAAATTAACCAGCATGTATTAAAGGAATTTTTACATGCTATGTGTATGTAATGCATATCTATCTCTTTCATGTTTGAGAAATACGGATTTGTTAACGAAACAACCCGTTATTATCGTGTTTTTTTTATCAGATACGATGATGAATTAATAAGTGTAAGCGATATTTCTTACAAGAAGAATAAACTATCATTTCCACACATTTCCCTTAGTTTAAACCTGATGAAAGTTAACTGGCTGAAAACATTTTTATTTAAATGTATTTTAAAGTTTCGATCACTCAATTATTGGTGATCGGTGTATTCACGCCGTAATAGGACTTTTATTGTCAATTCTCAGCAAACCGTACAGATATAAACGTAAATATGCATCAAGATTGATTTTTAAGAGAACATAATTAAGGAGTTTATACAATATTGACGAAATGGTAAAGGGAGAAACTTTAATCTGAGGGTCTTTCGTTCTAATATTGGATGAAAAAAGTGTGATTGCCATGTGTCCCGTTTAAACCTTGAGAAGACATTACTATCTTTACATGATATGTGTGTGTAATGCAAGTTTATCTCTTTACGTTTAAACAAAACGGATTAGTCAACGAAACAAGCCGTTCTTATCGGTTGTTTTTTCATCAGATACGATGATGAATTATTAAGTGTTTGCGATATTTCTTACAAGAAGAATAAAATATCTTTTATTTCTACACATTTCCCTTAGCTAAACCTGATGAAAGTTAACTGGCTGGGGCTAAATGTTTTAAAGATATGCTCTTGTTTTGGTTTCGAACAGCAAATTAATGTTGATCCGTTTATTAACTCCGTAATAGGTCTGTGAGGGTCGTTGTGGGCCAAACCGTACATATATATATGTAAATATACATCAATTTCGTTTTTAAAAGATTAGAATAAACATTTTTCAAAATAAACAAATGCATGTATCATAATGACAAAAAATGTATAAATGGGGAGGTTTTCTTCTTTACACTTTTTTTCTTTACAATTTTTAAAGGAGTTTATGTTGACGAAATGTTAAAGGAATACACTGCAATCTGAAGGTCGTTTGTTCTAACTTTGGATGAAAAAAGGTGTGATTGACATGTGTCCCTTTAAAACTTTGAGGAGACATTTAAACAGTCTTCAAATATTCAGTTGTTTAGTTTTGATTGTTGTAGGCCTTCATTGATCAAAGATATTTTTTCTCCGAAACTCAGCATAATATTTACCTAAATATATATCCAAAATGAATTATGATACATAGATAATAAAATGTTAACATATTGAACGTAAATGTGAATAGGTTTATATAAGATCAGCATATACTTTAGGTATATATATTCAAAATGAATTATGTTACATAAATGTTAACATATTGAACGTAAATTGATACTGTAAAACTGCTTAATTACGGTAATATCAACTGGATGGAAATGTTTCACTGGCATGTTGTGTTATATATATTAGTATTTTATATATCATTAATGTTCTTTAGTAAATGACAAAAATACGGCTCTTTCATCAATTAGTTTGTCATGAAAAGACTTGTAGAGTTGTTGCGGGGTCTGTTGTATCAAGTCGATTTGCCCTGAAGCCACACTTATCGTGTTTTGCCACTACTAAAACGGCATCTGAACAATTAAAGGGTCATGATGAAAGTCTGAAAACAAATGACAAAATTAACATAGCAAAAAGCTCTGAGCTGCATTTATTGACAGAAATGGAATTAAAACTGGCACACGTTTCCGTCTTTACATTTTTGATATATATTGTATGACATAAATTTATAAAAAAAAACACAAAAAAACAACAGTAATATATATCTACGGGATTGTGGATATGTGGAACACACTGCATGCATAACCAGCTATGTTCTTTTTTTAATTTTAGGTGTCAACATGAAATTACTTCTGCTGTGTCTCCTCCCCCTGGCGATGGGTGTGCCTGCCGTGGATAAACGTTTGCTGCTGGACACACTCAACCTCGGCTCCCTCTGTATGAACAATTAGTTATCCATTTTTGCCTTGATGACTGTTTCTAGAGTTCGGCCATCGACATTTCTCAATAATGAGGAAAACCATAGTTGTGATATAATACGTATTACTTTCACAGTCCATTTCCTTTTTAGATTAGATTAAAATTCATATTATTCTGATGTTAAGATATATCAAATACTGTATTTACATGTATGTACAATACACAAGTCGAACATGAAATATACCATTTATTGATCACAATTCACCACAAACACGCACAGAAACAAACAACACTTACAATGATGATTAAAAGGCAAACTATGACATAACAAACATAAAAGGGATACAGCCTTGGAAAGGGTTAGTGGCAAGAAAAGATCACTGGGGGTTTAAAACCAGGTTCTAGGGTTTACCAATCCTCATAATTTTCATTCGGATAAACTAACGTAGTCAGAAAAACAGAGTTGAAATCACCTATAAGCAAATACCTGGTGTTAAGAAAAGTGCATATTGCTACAATATAAAAAAAACAGAAATGACAGATATTCTCTAAGTCTGTACTAAAACAGCTATATTATATATTCTGTGATGAATTATAGAAATTTCCCAGTTTGAGAAAATCTATGACATATCTCTTCCTCTACAGTGCTATATATAGTTTATATTACTACCATATCATCCTTTATTTGTAAATAGTTTTATCTTTATATATTCACATTAATTTTTAATTACTACTTCATTTCTTCATCTTTCATCAATTTTTGCGCACAATATGACCTATTTATGTGTCGACGTGCCGTAAAACACCATTCATTCATTCTACTGTGCTATCTCGCCTAGTGTGCAAGATAGCAAAGTAGCGAGAATTTAGGAACTACTTTCTCAGCTAGTTGAAGACTGTTAAAACTTCTGAATTTTAAGAAGTAAATGTTCCTGAAATGCATATGCAACCAAAAAATACTGGAAATGCCCGCTTAACCCCAGCCATCATCGTCTACAGGACGGTTCCAGCCTGTGCCTGTGCAACAATATCGTGACGTCACACAACGCGAGTGACGCCACGATATTTATGTGTCGCCAAAGAAGTGACATAAGAAGGAATACGTGTGTCAAAATACGATTGGAAAGAAATTCATCACAGAATATATAATATATAGTTTAATTAACATTGTTGTCATGATACGGGAAATAATTCCCTCGTGAGAAAGATTCTTGCGATATAGAAACTCGTTCGCAAGGGCACTCTTTCTATATCGCAAGAATCTTTCTCACTCGGGAATTATTTCCCGTATCACAATAACAATGTTAATTAAACTCTGTTTCTTGATCATCACGACATTATCAGTTATGTTAATACATGCAACTTTCACTTGCAATTTACTTAAGGCGAAACATTTAAATTGATATAGTTGTGTAAAACCGAAATTTATTTATTACAGTCGATCTTGACGCATTGAAGTGTGACATACAGCTAATGTTGGACGTTGTTGGAACCGATCCTACCGAGGTCGCCTGCGAGCAAGAATGTCATGTGATATTACAGGAAGGTCATGTCCTCAACTATGCATGTCCAATTGTCTGTCATGGGTATTACATTTTATCACATAACATACGGTTTGGGAGTGAAATAACATCATCAATATTTTCGATACTCCTCTAGTGATATAACGTATACAAAAGAGGTCCGAATTATCTTTCGGTATTTTCCGTTCAGCTCGGTGTGCATCGGAATTGTGTCGTCGATTTCCATAACTGTTTAACATTCCGGATTACGGAAATCGACGAGCTAGTTCCTTTATTCGGTTTTGTACGGAGAAGGCCGAATCAACATACGACGACATATTTGTAGGAGCTACAACCAGACATGTTCCTTATGAGGCTTTTTTGAGTAATGTAATATCAATTCAATAATAGGACTGCCTCCTAGCGAGGTCAACTCCAAACGTCACTGGACTGAAAATGAAAATACATTATGGACCAGACATTGACCTTAAAAATTTAGACCTAACATTTGTTTTTGTGCACACACTATCTTAATGCACGATATATAAAAATATACAGTTACATCTCATTGTTAAATTAAATTAAATTGTTAAATTCATTAAATTGTTAAGACCTTGGAATGAACAAAATAAGTACATAACATTGCCATGTGACTTTGAACTTGTAGGTAACCATTAGTTTAGTGTTAAACAACACTTATTGGGGTTGGATACAAGATTTGAGATTTGTGGGTGGGAAGGGTGGGGACGAGTGGAGGAATTGAATTGAATTGAATGTTGTTTAACGGCTCATCAACACAGTATAGGTTATTTAGAGCCGCCCCAGAGAGAGGGGAAGGATACATAGGAATCCGGGAACCGTGCCCTACTCGTATTATCGAATAGATTCCTATGGTTCTTTAACGTGCTCGGAGGATAGACCGATACACGGGACCGCCCGGTTTACGTCCCCATCCGACGGACGAGGCTAAGGTAAAGTGTCTTGCCCAAGAACACACCGACGGAACTCAGTGGCACCACGGAGGATTGAACCCGGGGCCTCCGGTTACAAATCCGCCGCGCTACCGACTGCGCCACGACGAGTGGAGGAGGAAGGGGCGCAACTTGTTTAAAACAAGAGGCCAAAAAAGAGGCCCAAGAGGGCCTGTATCGCTCTACTGGCTATATAAAGTTGACACTTGGGTCACCATTAGACAAACTTGGTACATGACCATAACCCAATCTGGCTAGCTTTCAAACTAGACCGGGCAGTCACTAATATGCATGTTTGGTACAGATATATTAATAAATGAAGGTGCTAGTGTTTATAATGCAGAATATGGCATTTTTCAGCAAATCAAGGGCTATTATTCCGGCAAAAATAATCCGATCTGGCTGGTTTTCGAACTTGTCTGAGCTTTCATTGAAATAGAGACCATGGCAATGTGTGGTAAAGATCCGATTAATAATGAAGGTCCTATCGTGTTCACAAGACAAATTTACAGATGACAACGGACGATTACGGACGACGGACAACTAACCATCCAATAAGCTCTGCTGGCCTTAAAGAGCTACATATGAAGGCCCTTTCGTGTTAAAGAGGCCAAATTATAGCATATCTCGGAAAATCAAGGGCCATAACTCAGGTCTAAATGGACCAATCCGGCTTGTTTTCAAACTCCTCCGAGGTTTCATTGTTATCAACAATCTGGTAAAAATCGTGTTAACGAGACCAAATTATAGCATATTTCAGGAAACCAAGAGCCATAACTCCATAATGGTCCGATATGGCTGTTTTTTTAACTCTTCCAAGATTGCATTGCTATTAACAGTCTGTGCAAGTTTGGTGAAGATAAAATAATAAATCAAGGTGCTAGATGGCATTTGTCAGCAAAACAAAGGCCATAACTCTGGTATTACTAATCCGATCTGGCAGGTTTTCAAACTTGTCTGAGCTTTTATTAATATTAACAATATTTGGTAAAGATCAAATAATAAATGAAGGTGTTAGAGTGGTCACAAGGCAGAAAATGGTATTTTTCAGCAAAACAAGGGCCATAACTCTTGTGATACTGATGCGATCCGGCAGTTTTCCGAACTTGTACGAGCTTTCATTAATATTAACAATCTGTGCAAGTTTGTAAAGATAATTCAACAGGCCATAACTCTGGTGTAGCCAGTCCTATATATATGGTTTTCAAACTTCTTTCCTCAAGCTTTCTTTAATATCAACAATCTGTACAAGTTTCTCAAAGATTAAATACAAAACGAAGGTGCTAGAGTGTTCATTTAGAGCTAAAAATTGTATTTTTCAGCAAATCAAGGGCCATAACTCTGGTGTTACTAATCCGATATGCCTGGTTTTCTAACAAGTCTGAACTTTCATTGATATAAAGACACTGGCAACGTTTGGTAAAGATCTAATACAAAATGAAGATGCTAGTGTACAGAATGCTAAAAAGGCATTTATCCGTAATTCAAGCGGCCCTAACTTACTGGTCTGAAATAGCTGGTCTTCGAGCTTGTCCGGGCTTTCATCAATATCAACATTCTGAACAAGTTTCGTAAAGATCAAGCATAAAATGAAGGTGGTGGAGTGTACAAAATGTCCAATATGGATGTTTTCTGCAAAACAAGGGCCATAACTCTGTTTTTCTAATCTGATCTGTCAAACTTGTCTAAACATTCATTGATATAAAAGTACTGGAACAGTTTGGTAAAGATCAAATGCAAAATGAAGATGCTAGAGTTTTCACAAGGCTAAATATGGCATTTTTCCGTATTTCAAGGGGCCATAACTCCGGTGTTACTGGTTCGAAATAGCTGGTTTTCGAACTTACATATCAAACAGGCACTCATGTAAGATGCTCTATTTATACTTCCACTTATATATACTGTGTAACATATTCATACGTAAATTGTCCATTTATTTGGTAAAAATCTTGGTTAAATAAAAGGAAAAACGCATATTATCAGCAAAGCATACTCAAATGTTGCTGAATTAGACACGAATCAATATACATTTCAGGTTTCAGAGCCTGGTACACTTGTGGCACGTTGTACCCGACACGACCGACCCATCTGTCTCTAAATGTCACAGTTCAGCCACAGCCGTAGGAAGGAAACGAGTTCTCCTCGACACCCTTTCTGGCCGTATGTATACCTTAGTTTAGTTCACCAGATAAACGATCAATGCTACAGCATAAATATACAGTTTTGTTATAAACATCATCACACATAGCTTCTGTTTCGTATCTCATGTAATGTATAGCAATTTATATTTTACCGGTAGCTTTTGAAGTTAGAATTCTAAATAAATGAAATATAGTTATTGTCGTTCCGGTTAAAGAGTGAAACACAACAGCAATCTATATAAATGTCATCAGTTCTGAGTTAAAATAAATCGTCATTTGAACTCTCGGGTCGTTTCTTCACTAAATTCTCAAAGTACAGAATGAAATAGTATTGTTTAAGAAAGGCATATATTGTATCCCTATTTACTCTAGTTAATGAGAAACAACACATATTTCCGTACATAGACAAGTATCGATGCTTAAATGATTTGCAACACACTTAAGAACTGTTTACTGGTTGATAAACACGATGTTCTATATTTTTGTCAACTACTCCTTTAGTTGACCTGAGTAGTTTGAAATGTGACATACAACTGATGGTGGACACCCTTGGCGGAGACCCTATAGAGGCCGCATGTGAAGCAGAATGCCACAAACTTATCACGGAGGGTCATCTCTTCAACTATGCGTGTGCTTTAGTCTGTCATGGGTAAGACACTATGCAATATATAGTTCAAGTATTTTGTGAACGACCAGAGCAGATATATGTACAGTCCACCTACTCCACAAGTAACCATCTCTCTTAATAGACCACTTGCTACAGGAAAACATCGATTCAGTTCTCACGTGTATTAATCATCCCCACCTTTTTTCAAGAAAAAGTGGGTTCATGTATTCCTGTCCGTCCGTCCGTCCGTCCGTGTTTAATGTTGCGTAACTCCTCCTAAACCACTAAGCGTAATTCAACCAAATTTAGTGTATGACTTCCCCACATCATGACAACTTGCAAGAGCAACATTACGTTTGACTCCGTCCCAAGGTACCCGCTCCAAGGGTCAAAAGGTCAAATACACTAACAATTCAACTACACTATTATTTTTTTATTATTTTTACATACAAATTGGTATTCATACCCATCTATATAAGATACACAACATATCAAACGGGTTTTTTATTTCAACCTCCGATGTGCGACCGGTGGTTGGGCGAATGTCATCGGAGGGCGTGGGGATGAGGGTCAAATCTTCTTCTTTTTTTTATTATGTCTTATAAATTCAACCAAACTTTGTGTAGTACTTCACCACGTCATAACGACGTGCAAGATGAACATTATTTTCGACTTCTCCTTGACGGTCACATCTTCAACTATGCATATCCTTTAGTCTGTCATGGGTAAAATAATATACAAACTCGTTTATATGTGCGGAGATAATTCGTGTATTTTGTAAACGACCCGAAAATATATATACTGACTGTCAATGAAAACGCACCATTAAATTGATACGTTTATCCTTTTGGATTGTTTGCAAACCATTTGGAATAAAACTGCTGAAACAATATTTTCTATTGTTTAAAGTATTGAATCTTGAAACCTAACAGGGCTCAAATTGACTGGCGACGTTTTGCCAGTAGCATTTGTTTGTAACTTGTATAACGAAAAGGTTAGCTGCGATTTATATGGTTTTGTGTGTGAGTAAATACAAATATGTAAACATAGTAAAAAGCAGAAGATGATTCATCATTAACAAACATGCTAGACTCCATATGTGTCATACAAACACAAAGACATATCAGGAAAACTTAAACATATTAAAACACCATTGATAAGAAAGCAATTGTTTCAAAAAAAAGGCAGACATGGTATTCTAAATTAAACACGTAAGGTATTTTGATGCACTTGCAAATTGTTGCCAGTACTTGAAAAGTTTACTTGCATTCTGAAAATGTCACTTGTATTTTGCAAGTACGCCGACTTTAATTTGAGCCCTGCCTAATTTGTCTCACTTGTTTATTGGTAGGCTTTTATGACAAGCAGTTACGCAGTTATTTACCTCGTCAGATAACATTGTTTACTACGGATAATCATAAA
The DNA here is from genome assembly GCA_037043455.1 of Cyrtodaria siliqua. Classification (NCBI taxonomy): domain Eukaryota; kingdom Metazoa; phylum Mollusca; class Bivalvia; order Adapedonta; family Hiatellidae; genus Cyrtodaria; species Cyrtodaria siliqua. The sequence goes on from JAWPHD010001749.1 coordinate 168,182, forward strand.
AAGGAAACTGTTCCTAACTAATTAAATTTCAAACTGCATTAATCTGTCTCGGAATAAATTCCATTTGGTTTCATTTGCCTTTTTAGGCGTAGGTTTACCTGGGCCTATTGCCATCATCCTCATTTTCAAAATGGTGACATCCCATTATAGTTGAGCCCCATCTAGCGACAAGTTTAAAACAGTACTTGTCTAGAGCATTAGCGACGCTTGCTTGTTTTCAAGGCAAACGTTTGTATTTATAATCAAGCGTCCAGATGATCACGACCAGTACAATCAGTTGCTGGTAATGACTGACTGAATATAATATTATCACAAACATTTGACATACCAATATAACATTCCTCGGTGATGTAGAGGTTAGTATAAGTTCCCTAAGTGTAAGTTTTGATTTCAATGCACGATATCAAGGGTTCGATTCCCGGTGCAAGCGAAACAAATATTGCTTGCCCTTTTTTATTTAATGCATATTCAATAAATCAATAAAACTAAAGTAGATCGGTAGGAATTTGTTTTCAATCAATTATATTCAATAATAGGAAAGTTGTTCCTTAACATGCTTAATGGTTGTGTTCGTATTCAAAGAAATTTTATATTAATGAACACATATATCACGAACAAAACTTTATGTATTGCAATAAACAGTTTTGGGTCAGGAAGGTGTGTGTGTGTATGTGTGTGTGTGTGTGTGTGTGTTTCTTGAGATGACCATGTCGAACAATAATCTCGTATATGTTTCCATGTTTCTCCAATTATTAATAATTTATTTTCTCTTTACGAGGGCTGGCTCAGTAAATAGCGCTTTTGGACTTGTAACTCTTATAGACTTGTACGATATAACTAAAAAAAAAATACTGTACAGCACATTTTCTTGGTGGTTGTTAAGTATTAAGCATAATCGCTCGTGTGTGTTTTGTATTAATAACTTCCTTTAAATTAAGGTTTATAGTCCTCCACCAATTAAACCAAAAGGATACCCTTATGGTATAGGCAAAATACAGTCTGGACTTTCTATTTCAGTAATACCGACCAAGTGTATCATAATATGCACTACTATAATTATTTGCTGTATTCTGTTTTTCTCTGTACTGTTTGGTTAATTCTTTTAAATGCAAAATGGTCAGCGGCGACTTGATGCTGTGCACCAATTTTTCATTTTGACTTTGAACCTGCCGGCATATTAGTTAAACATGGTTTTCATTGGTTTGTCGATTTCTACCTTAGATGTTTTATATTATTGGTGCAATACAATCAATAGTTAGTAATATGTATACATAAGACATATTAAAAGATCGGACAGGGAAAGTAGCATTCAAGGAGGACAGTAAACCACAAAACACAGAAACAAACACGAAAACAGACAAACAAGAAGGCAAAAGCAATAATAAATCCAAACGACATCACAAACACAAAAAGGGTTGACAATAGGGCTACCGCCTTGGAACATTCAGTGGCAAAGTAGGCCACTGGGGTTTTAAACCGGTTCTAGGGTGCACCAAACCTCACACTTACCCTACTGTCATCCCATTAAAACAGGACAGTGTAAATAAAGAAATCCCCGCCATGATCTAATATCTAACCAACAAGGCAGCATCAATAGGCAATATAAGTAAAACACAAATATGCTCGTGTAAATATAATACAAAAAAACAATAGCCTAGAAAGCCACAATGAAGGTACTCAATGACTTTGCAGAAGCCAGAGCAGTAAGAAATAAACCATTAAGGGCACGACAAGAAAGATCATGGACAAACATCAAACGCCACCGTCCCAATGGGCTTTAGGTAGGCGTCATCATAGGGTCAACAGCCTGTCCGGTCATCGTACAATTAAAGAGGAAAGCATAGTGGCAAATTGTAAAAGGGTCCACCACCAAGCATGCAGTACGTTGCAAAATGATAGGGTCATAACCTTTTTTGATAAACTTTTTAACAAGTTTAACAAAGATAGTATGAAAGTGATCATGACCTAGAATCTTACGAAGTTTATAAATCACATCACCATAGAAGTCAGGTTGTGATAGTCCTTGTCAGTTACTTTGAACTATTCTAATATATATTAATATTTGTTTTGAACTATGCAAATAGTTATTAATTTGGTGTTGAACTATGCAAATATTTATTAATATTGGTGTTGAACTATGCAAATGACGAGACGCCGCGACTTTATGTAAAAATCAATATTTTTTAGTGTCCCTTTAAAAAAATAAATTTTCTCTTTCCTTTTGTGGTCTCCGAATGAATACAGGTTTGACTGTACTCTAAATGTATAATGACGTATTGTATACCGTCATACTGTCCACTTTAACTTGCTTTCAGCTAATCATATAGTATTCTACGTCATTGAACGTTGACAAGGCACGCAATAAAGGGAGATACATTCAACTGTTTAAAACGGACACCTGTCCACGACATGTTTCTTCAAAGTTCTGTAAACGACATTGACTAAATAATGAAACTGTTCACTGACGTAGTGATGTTAACGTAAGCATATTCAAAAAATCGCTTCACATATTCAATGACATCAATCGACGTCGACGTTATTCTTGGACAAAACAAAATGTTCAACCAACATTAAAATGAAAGAAAAGATACGAACTGCATCCAGTGTTATAGAAATAATCCATAGCAAAAATACGTATCTTTTGAGTTATGACTGGATTTTCGACTTAATATGTCTTTTGACAATCGACTAATGACGTATGATGTTGGTATTTTATTTGTAATTTATATTGTGTGACCGTTTTTCAATGGATAAAGTTTGCAAACTTATGACTGACGTTGTCTATTTTAAATCTAGAACTATCACCGAAGTGGATGAATACCCCCGTTTTTTTATCATATGTATATGAAGTTTGAAAACAACCCATTTAAAACTGTGTGAGAAATGCAAGTAATAAAATGCGTCAGGCGACGCGCAGCGACTCGACGTGACGGGAGAAAAAGTGCTACGCGACGAGACGCGACGGGAAGTTACTGACAGCTGATTCTTTTATAGCCACCATTTCACATTGTGAAAACGGAGGTATAACAACATGTGTCCAAATGTCCATAATGTCTGACCCTGCATCTTCTAAGGTTCATACTACACAATACAAATTTACTATGGTAGCTATATATAAATAACATGTACTGGGCCATTCTAAACAGAAAGTTTCCAAGCTGAAAGTCACTGATTTTATTAAACACAGTTATTTTGCCCACATATAAAAGTACACAATCTGGTTTGTTTTTAAAGCTGAGTGATGTCATACATTGCACTATTTTGAATATTAACTCAATCCGGGGCTAGTGGGGCGTGAACGGTAGCAAGCATATTTCACTACCGTACATGAACAATCTCAATCAAACCGAGACTGCAATAGTTCGTATTTATCGTCTTAGGCCGTTTCAAAAGGTCCACTAGCTGTCATACTCTCAATATAGAGCTTAAAACCAAAATTGTTACTATTTTTGAACATTCGTGAAAACTGTCGTATTTTGGTGGCAGAATCGTTTTATTGCTGCACATCAAATGTCAGACTGTGCTCAACCCAATCAAATGATATTTAAGCAATCCATTATTAAAATATACTATTACTTTTTATGGCGCAAGACTGAACGTACCATAGATTTTAAGGAAGCTGTGTAATGACCCCTACTAGGACTTAACCGTCAATGTGCGCAATCAGATACATGTTTGATGATATATGCAAATTTGATAACGTATTGTATTTTTTGTTTGTGTGTTGTTTGCAATCACACGATTACTTTCCTTAGATTGTTATACATCCATCGATGCTGCAGCGTTTGATTCATTCTATTAATGCATTATTTTGTAAGTTTGGTCACACATATAGTGACATATTACGGGAATACAACTACTGTAATAATAACCTGTTTGTACTTGTAAAGTGTAATATATACTGACAAGCGGATCCCTTGGAAGCAACAAACACAAACAAGAGATAAAAGTAGCAGACTCGGTGTCTGTTTATGAGAGGTAATGCGAAGTGCAACACCTCTCACTTTAAAGACACAACGACTGGGCTTGATGATCCCAAAGGACAGTAAGTAATAACACTTAGAATTTGTAGTCATGGAAACCTTGTACGGCTGTGAAGCAGCACTAAACAAACGCTAATTAGAATGTAAAGAAATACTGAATACCTTAGAAGAAACAAACAAAACAAGAGATAAAAGTACATTTATTTAAAGCCACAAAGACTGAGCTTGATGATCCCATATGATTACAAATTAATTTGTACCACACAGTCCGAGAAATCAATATGTGACACATAGTAGTTTACCCGTTTACATTTGAATGTGTTATGATTTGCAGCAAGAGGTTGAGGAGATATTATTTAAATATCATGGTGACAACAACATATTTCTCAACCCGGGGATAGAGGGCATGAGCGGTAGCTAGCATATTTCGCTACCGCTCATGAACAGTCTCAATCAAACCGAGACTGCAATATTTCGTATGTGTCGTTTTCGGCCGTTTCCAAAGGTCCATTATCATACTCTTTTTTCTCCTTGGTGTAATTTCCATAAAATATTGACATGTGACGAACACCTCATTGAAGGTTCCATTCTCATTGCCATATGCATATAATCTTCGAGATGGCTCACTTTCTGTACTATTGGCATATTAGATATTGAGTGCTGCCCATCCCGGGGCTAGAGAGCGTGAGCTGTAGCAAGTACTTTTCACTACCGGTCATGAACAATCGCAGTCAAACAGAGACTGAAATATATCTTATATTTATCATAGTCTCCATTCATACTTTTTTGAACTCTGAATGATATATACTTTCTATCTGATAAAACGAAATCAGATGTGTATGTCCTGTAGATCGTAACAAGTAGTTAACCGTTTACATTCACAATAATATTATAAAAAAATAAATCTTATGCATTTGTTTCCTTCAAAGAATATTATATAACAAGAAATTACGATCAATATCATCTGTTAGATATTGTCAAGTTTTGCTGAATCTAACACAATCAATCTACATTTCAGGTTTCAGAACCTGGTGCACGTGTGGCACGTGGTACCATCTGGCACTCAATGTAACAGTCCATCCACAGCGGTCCTAAAGAAAAGGGCGTTACTCGGCGACCTTAACGCCTGTATGTATGAACGACCAATGCTGCAGCCTGAATTTAAAGTGTTGTTTCAAACTAGTCTCGGCCTGGGCAGATTATACCAAATAAAGTGTCCACGAGCGATTTCATTCGCGCGTTTTTTCCACGCACATAGAGTCGAAGTATGCATGATGTCATGTCGTAAATAAACGTGACAATGTCACTTGTTGATGCACTTAATCATGCACCATTTACACTTTTGACATCTCTTTGGCATTGACATTGCTGTTTCTCACAAGTTAAAAGCAAGAAATTAACAATTAATTAACTTAAAAATACCTTTTATAAAAGTCTCATTTAATCTCTCCAAGTCCCGCCAAAATAGGGGCAATTTCAAACTTCCGTTTTCCCCAGGCTTTCGTTGCGCCGAAATCAGAGGCAGGCCGAGTGACCAAGGCTAGTTTCAAACATCATCTCACAATTATGATAAGATGTAATATGTATCCATGATTTAAAGGTACATTTAGAGTGAAATCGTTCAGATAATGTAAATATACCTATTATCATTCTGATGTATATAAAAAGAATGGACATAAAGAGCTCATATCTCTTGACTGAAACATGTCTTCATTTGCACTCTAACGTCTTGTAATCTTCAAATTATCAAGACTACATAATTAAGTAGTTTTTATCAACAAAGACATTATTCCTATTCCAATATTTTCTAGTGAATGTGAGACAATATGTCCTCGTAAGAAAAGTATTGACGCTTAAACATGTTACAAAACTCGTTATAACGCTGTGTTGTTTGATACACATGCTGTTCACTGTATCTCTCAACTACGATTCTCAAAACTATACATTACACAATAAGACACTTATGAATCCTTACACATATTTCAACACACCTATTGTCACTATATTGGTGGATACATGCGATGTTCACTGTATCTCTCAACTACCCTTTCAGTTGACCTTTCCAATTTGAAATGTGACGTACAACTGATGTTGGACGCCCTTGGCGGAGACCCTTCAGAGGCCGCATGTGAAGCAGAATGCCACAAACTTATCCTGCAGGGTCATCTCTTCAACTATGCTTGTACTTTAGTCTGTCATGGGTAAGACAATATACAATAGGTAGTTCAAGTATTTTGTGAACGACCAGAGAAGATATATGTACAGTCAACCTACTCCACAAGCAACCATCTCTCTTAAGAGTTAAGAGACCACTTGCTATAGGAGAACATCGATTCAGTTCTCACGTGTATTAATTATCCCCACCTTTTTTCAAGAAAAAGTGGGTATCATGTATTCCTGTCTATCTGTCCGTCCGTACGTCCGTGTGTAATGTTGTGCAACTCCTCCTAAACCACTAGGCCTAACTCAACTAAATTTAGTGTATGACTTCCCCACATCATGACAACTTGCAAGAGCAACATTATTTTTGACTCCGGCCCAAAGGTGCTCGCCCCAAGGGTCAAAAGGTCAAATACACTAACAATTCAACTACACTATTATTTTTTTATTATTTTTACATACAAATTGGTATTTATACCCATCTATATAAGATACACAACATATCAAACTTTTTTTTATTTTAACCTCCGATGTGCGACTGGTGGTTGGGCAAATGTCATCTGAGGGCGTGGCGGGGAGGGTCAAATCTTTTTTCTTTTTTTATTATGTCTTATAAATTTAATCAACCTTTGTGTAGTACTTCACCACATCATAACGACGTGCAAGAGCAACTTTTTTTGACTCCGCCACAAGGTGTAAAAGGTCAAATACACTAACAATTCAACTACACTATTATTTTGTATTAATTTTACATACAAATTGGTATTTATAACCATCTATATAAGATACACAACATATCAAGCGGGTTTTTTATTTCGACCTCCTATGTGCGACCGGGGCTTGGGCGAATGTCATCGTTGGGCGTGGGTCAAATCTACTTATTTTTTATTATGTCTTATAAATTCAACCAAACTTTGTGTAGTACTTTGAAACATCATAACGACATTATTTTTGACTCCGGCCCAAGGGGGCCAGCCCAAGGGTAAAAGGTCAAATACACTAAAAATTCAACTAATTAACCACACGGAGCTATGGGAGATAATCCATGCATATCTGACTTGCACTTCAAAATGGTGGGGATCTTCGATGGCTCATCATCGATTACATCTAGTTTAAATTAAAATGCACCAATATTAACCCTTAACCCGCTATATAATATATAATGGACTGTTCTTTCTTTGAATTAAGACCATTCCATGTATGTGACAATGGGGTATTCGCAGGCTGATCTGAGTTCACAATGGACGAAAATGCTATTATAGTCGACGTGCTTAGCGGGTTAAGGGTTAAAAGAGCTCATGTGTTAATGAGACACGCAGAAATATTGAAGTATCTATCAAGAATCACAATTAGCACATAGCATGATAAATACAGCTTCATTCTGACTTTGAACCTGCTTGCATATAGCTAAATATCAGTTTCGTTTATCAATTGTCCGTCGTTATTCTTTCTACATTATGTTTTAGTATATGTATAATGTAATATATTTAGCAATTAGTATGTTAACATATTTGCTTTGAACTATCTAGTATTCAAATATTTATGAATAATGAACAGGTGTACACTATTTCTAAACCTCCTGACAACGAGGTATATATATAACTTACATATTTTGAGAATTCTAACTCTATATGTTCCACTACTCTGGCCGATAAAAAGCTCTGGGTATTGTTTAACCACTTATAGGATATGTTGTCTGCTTTTTAATTTAGTCTTTTGGCTGTTACTTGTGATAAGCAGGCTTCATAACCGCTGCTCCCAACTAAATTCCATTATGTTTATTTCGCTCTTCGGGTCATTTAATTGTATTCAAACCGAGACTGCAATATTTCGTATGTGTCGTGCTCGGCCGTTTCCAAAGGTCCATTATCATACTCGTTGTTATAGCACAGTGGCGTTGCTTGTGCAGTGTGGCGGCAGTAATTGTAATCAAACCGAGACTGCAATATTTCGTATGTGTCGTGCTCGGCCGTTTCCAAAGGTCCATTATCATACTCGTTGTTATAGCACAGTGGCGTTGCTTGTGCAGTGTGGCGGCAGTAAAACGTCTATCCGCGCTTGCAATCAGTACTATCATTCATTCGATCTTTGGAGATCGCTGAGCCCGATACTTATATTTAGTTATCGGTGGTACATTTTCAATTTCTTTTGTTTTCTTACTTAATTTTTTATCGGTGGTTCCACTACTCATGCCGATAAAAAGCTCTGGGTATTGTTTAACCACTTATAGGATATGTTGTCTGCTATTTAATTTAGTCTTTTGGCTGTTACTTGTGATACGCAGGCTTCATAACCGCTGCTCCCAACTAAATTCCATTATGTTTATTTCGCTCTTCGGGGCATTTAATTTTATTAGATACTGGGACCATACGCCGTACGACATGGGGAAGCAAATAACTCCATGTCCACCGCCGTATGCATGCCATCTTCGGGATGGTTAAAATTGTGTACTATTGATTTTATGAATATTGAGTTCTGCTCAACCCGGGGCTAGAGGGCGTGAGCGGTAGCGAGCATATTTCACTACCGCTCATGAACAGTCTCAATCAAACCGAGACTGCAATGTTTCGTATGTGTCGTGCTCGGCCGTTTCCAAAGGTCCATTATCATACTCGTTTCTATAGACACAATATAATCGGCTTCAATTCAGAACAAAAACCAAAGTGGAGAGTCGAAATAAGAGTTACCAAATCATAATTCATTTTACTCATATTCAGTCTCCTATATGTTATGTATCCGTGTTTAAACCTTTACTTGTAACCGTCACATATACACTAGTTTATGACCTGAACCCATGGATAGGGTTTGTATAAATAAGTGTGCAGTGTCATTTTGCCGTTATATGGGCGATTAATACCTTTAACCGGAGATAAACGTGTGTCACATACATACACCAATTCTGCCGTTTCCTTTTGTTATCTCCTGAATATAGGTTTGATTGTACATGAAATATAGTATGAATTATGTTATACTTTCATCCTGACCGCTTTACGTCACTTACACAGATTTAATCGTTAAGGATGTTACGACATTGAAAGTTGACATGACCTTGATATTGCACGTAAATAAGGCGATACTTTCAACTGTTTAGACACCTAGTGTTGCATGACATTCGTTAGCTCATTGGTCCTAATCACGTTCATACAATCTGCATTTAATATAAACTTGTTACATGCAAAACGTTTATCAAAAGAAGATATGACCCTATCATTTTGCAACGTACTACATGTTTAGTGCTTGGCCCATTTACAGTTCGCCACTATGCTTTCTTCTTTGATTGTGCTATGACAGGACAGATTGTAGACCCTATGATGACGTCTATCTAAATCCTTATAGGACGGTAGCGTTTGATGTTTGTCTTTAATCTTGTCTTGTAGTACCTTTAACAGTTTATTCTCCTGTTGCTATGGCTTCTGCCAAGTTACTGAGTACTTACTTTGTGGCTTTCTATGCTTTTGCTTTTTATATTATATATACATGATCATGTTTGTGTTTTACTTATATTGCCTATTAATGCTGCCTTGTTTGTTAGAGATTATAACCTGGCGGCGATAGCTCGGCCGTTTCCAAAGGTCCATTATCATACTCTTTTTTTACGTACACTGTCACGTTTATTGGGATGAAAATAGGGTAAGGGTGAGGTTTGGTGCACCCTAGAACCTAGTTTATACCCCCAGCGGCTTTCTTTGCCACTAACCGTTCCAAGGCGGTATAGTCCTAGCACTATTGTCAACCCTTTTGTGTTTGTGATGTCTTATCCTTCCCTTTATTCATCTTTAAAGTCGTTCTTTTTCTGAGTGTGTTTGTGATTGACTGTCGTCCTTGAATGCTACTTTTCCTGTTCGATTTTTATATCTACTTTTAATGACGCCAATAGACGTCGAATAAATGCGTTGTTCACTTCGAACTTGAAACCATCTACGCAAAATGTAAATGAAAGACACGAGACGAATACATCTAATACGCACATTTTATATCTTATTGTATTGTGTTTATGTCAGTGCCAACTAAATGCCATGTTGTTTTATTTGCCAATTGTTTTCTCGTTGAGGGCAAATCATGTTGTTAGAAACTGGGACCATACGCCGCTGGAAATAGACTGGTGTGAAAATGCCTCATTTAATGTTCGATGTTCGGGATGGCTAAAATTTCTGTACTATTGACATTTTATTTATTGAGTTTTTCTCAACCCGGAGCTAGCTGGCGTGAACGGTAGAAAGTACTTTTTACTACCGTTAATGAATAGTCTCGGTCAAACCGATACTGCAATATTTGTGTGTATTTATCGTGTTCGGCGGTTTCAAATTTCTCCTTTCATTCTCGTTTTACTGAATCTAACACAAATCAATCTACTTTTCAGGTTTCAGAACCTGGTACACACGTGGCACGTTGTACCCGATACGAACGACCCACTTGTCTCTCAATGTAAAAGTACGGCTACAACAGTCGGAAGGAAACGAGTTCTCCTCGACTCCCTTTCTGGCCGTATGTATACCTTAGTTTAGTTCACTAGATAAACGATCAATGCTACAGCATACATATACAGTTTTGTTGTAAACATCATCACACATAGCTTCTGTTTCGTATATCATGTAATGTATAGCTATTTATATTTTACCGGTAGCCTTTGAAGTTAGAACGTTAAATAACTTAAATATAGTTATTGTCGTTCCGGTTAAAGAGTGAAACACAACAGCAATCTATACAAATGTCATCAGTTCTGAGTTAAAATAAATCGTCATTTGAACTCTCGGGTCGTTTCTTCACTAAATTCTCAAAGTACAGAATAAAATAGTATTGTTTAAGAAAGGCATATATTATATCCCTATTTACTCTAGTTAATGAGAAACAACACATATTTCCGTACATAGACAAGTATCGATGCTTAAACGAATTGCAACACACTTAAGAACTGTTTACTGGTTGATAAACACGATGTTCTATATTTGTGTCAACTACTCCTTTAGTTGACCTGAGTAGTTTGAAATGTGACATACAACTGATGGTGGACACCCTTGGCGGAGACCCTACAGAGGCCGCATGTGAAGCAGAATGCCACAAACTTATCACGGAGGGTCATCTCTTCAACTATGCGTGTGCTTTAGTCTGTCATGGGTAAGACACTTTGCAATATATAGAGCAGATATATTTACAGTCCACCTACTCCACAAGTAACCATCTCTCTTAATAGACCACTTGATATAGGAGAACATTGATTCAGTTCTCACGTGTATTAATTATTCCCACCTTTTTTCAAGAAAAAGTGGGTATCATGTATTCCTGTCCGTCCGTCCGTCCGTCCGTCCGTGTTTAATGTTGCGTAACTCCTCCTAAACCACAAAGCGTAATTCAACAAAATTTAGTGTATGACTTCCCCACATCATGACAACTTGCAAGAGCAGCATTACTTTTGACTCCGCCCCAAGGTACCCGCTCCAAGGGTCAAAAGGTCAAATACACTAAAGCTTTAACTACACTATTATTTATTTTTTATTTTTACGTACAAATTGGTATCCATACCCATCTATATAAGATACACAACATATCAAACGGTTTTTTTATTTCAACCTCCGATGTGCGACCGGTGGTTGGGCGAATGTCATCGGAGGGCGTAGGGTTGAGCATCAAATCTTCTCTTTTTTTTGTATTATGTCTTATAAATTCAACCAACTTTTGTGTAGTACATTCACCACAATATAACGACGTGCAAGAGCAACATTTTTTTGACTCCGCCCCAGGGGTCAAAAAGTCAAATACACTAAAAATTCAACTGCACTATTATTTTGTATTATTTTTACATACAAATTGGTATTCATACCCATCTATATAAGATACACAACATGTCAAACTTTCAACTTCTTTTCTTTTTATTATGTCTTATCAATTCAACCAAACTTTGTGTAGTACTTCACCACGTCATAACGACGTGCAAGTGCAACATTATTTTCGACTTCTCCTTGACGGTCACATCTTCAACAATGCATATCCTTAAGTATGTCATGGGTAAAATAATATACAAACTCGTTTATATGTGCGGAGATCATTCGTGTATTTTGTAAACGACCCGAAAATATATATACTGACTGTCAATGAAAACGCACCATTAAATTGATATGTTTATCCTTTTGGATTGTTTGCAAACCATTTGGAATACAACTGCTGAAACAATATTTTCTATTGTTTAAAGTATTGAATCTTGAAACCTAACAGGGCTCAAATTGACTGGCGACTTTTTTCCAGTAAATACAAATATGTAAACAAAGTAAAAAGCACAAGATGATTCATCATTAACAAACATGCTAGATTCCATGTGTGTCATACAAATACAAAGACATATCTTAAACATATTAAAACACCATTGATATGAAAGCTCATGTTTCAATAAAAAGGCAGACATGGTATTCTAAATTAAACACGTAAGGTATTTTGATGCACTTGCAAATTGTTTCCAGTACTTGAAAAGTTTAATTGCATTCTGAAAATGTCACTTGTATTTTGCAAGTACGCCGGCTTTAATTTGAGCCCTGCCTAATTTGTCTCACTTGTTTATTGGTAGGCTTTTATGACAAGCAGTTACGCAGTTATTTACCTCGTCAGATAACATTGTTTACTATGGATAATCATAAAAAGGAAACTGTTCCTAACTAATTAAATTTCAAACTGCATTAATCTGTCTCGGAATAAATTCCATTTGGTTTCATTTGCCTATTTAGGCGTAAGTTTACCTGGGCCTATTGCCATCATCGTCATTTTCAAAATGGTGACATCCCATTATAGTTGAGCCCCACCTAGCGACAAGTTTAAAACAGTACTAGTCTAGATCATTAGCGAGGCTTGCTTGTTTTCATGGCAAACGTTTGTATTTATAATCAAGCGTCCAGATGATCAAGACTAGTACAATCAGTTGCTGGTGATGACTGACTGAATATAATAATATCATTTGACATACCAGTATAACATTCCTCGGTGATGTAGAGGTTAGTATAACTTCCCTAAGTGCAAGTTTTGATTTCAATGCACGATAGCAAGGGTTCGATTCCCGGTGAAAGCGAAACAAATATTGCTTGCCCTTTTTTATTTCATGCATATTCAATAAATCAATAAAACTAAAGTAGGTCGGTAGGAATTTGTTTTCAATCAGTTATATTCAATAGTAGGAAAGTTTCCTTAGCATGCTTAATGGTTGTGTTCGTATTCAAAGAAATTTTATATTAATGAACACATATATCACGAACAAAACTTTTTGTATTGCAATAAACAGTTTTGGGTCAGGAAGGTGTGTGTGTGCGTGTGTGTGTGTGTGTGTGTGTGTTTCTTGAGATGACCATGTCGAACAATAATCTCGTATATGTTTCCATGTTTCTCCTTTTGGACTTGTAACTCTTATAGACTTGTACGATATAACTAAAAAAAAAATACTTTACAGCACATTTTCTTGGTGGTTGTTAAGTATTAAGCATAATCTCTCGTGTGTGTTTTGTATTAATAACTTCCTTTAAATTAAGGTTTATAGTCCTCCACCAATTAAACCAAAAGGATACCCTTATGGTATAGGCAAAATACAGTCTGGACTTTCTATTTCAGTAATACCGACCAAGTGTTTCATAATATGCACTACTATAATTATTTTCTGTATTCTGTTTTTCTCTGTACTGTTTGGTTAATTCCTTTAAATGCAAAACTGTCAGCGGCGACTTGATGCTATGCATCAATTTTTTCATTTTGACTTTGAACCTGCCGGCATATTAGTTAAACTTATGGTTTTCATTGGTTTGTCGATTTCTACCTTAGATGTTTTATATTATTGGTGCAATACAATCAATAGTTAGTAATATGTATACTTAAGTTACTTTGAACTATTCTAATATATATTAATATTGGTTTTGAACTATGCAAATAGTTATTAATTTGGTTCTGAACTATGCAAATATTTATTAATATTGGTGTTGAACTATGCAAATTAGTAGACACAAATGACGAGACGCTGCGACTTTTTGTAAAAATCAATATTTTTTAGTGTCCCTTTAAAAAAACATATTTTCTCTTTCCTTTTGTGGTCTCCGAATGAATACAGGTTTGACTGTACTCTAAATATATAATGACGTATTGTATACCGTCATACTTTCCACTTTAACTGCTTTTAGCCCATCATATATTAGTCTACGTCATTGTACGTTGACAAGGCACGCAATAAAGGGAGATACATTCAACTGTTTAAAACGGACACGTGTGCACGGCATGTTTCTTCAAAGTTCTGTAAAAGACATTGACTAAATAATGAAACTGATCACTGACGTTGTGATGTTAACGTAAGCATATTCAAAATATCGCTTGACGTATTCAATGACATCAATCGACGTCGACGTTATTCTTTGATCAAACAAAACGTTCAACCAACATTTAAAATGAAAGAAAAGATACGAACTGCATCCAGTGTTATAGAAATAATCCATAGCAAAAATACGTATCTTTTGAGTTATGACTGGATTTTCGACTTAATATGTCTTTTGACAATCGACTAATGAAGTATGATGTGGGTATTTTATTTGTAATTTATATTGTGTTACCGTTTTTCAATGGATAAAGTTTGCAAACTTATGACTGACGTTGACTATTTTAAATCTAGAACTATCACCGAAGTGGATGAATACCCCCGTTTTTTATTATGTGTATATGAAGTTTGAGAACAACCCATTTAAAACTGTGTGATAAACGCAAGTAATAAAATGCGTCAGGCGACGCGCAGCGACTCGACGTGACGGGAGAAAAAGTGCTACGCGACGAGACGCGACGGGAAGTTACGGACAGCTGATTCTTTTATAGCCACCATTTCACATTGTGAAAACGGAGGTATAACAAAATGTGTCCAAATGTCCATAATGTCTGACACTGCATCTTCTAAGGTTCATACTACACAATACAAATTTACTATGGTAGCTATATATATATAACATGTACTGGGCCATTCTAAACAGAAAGTTTCCAAGCTGAATGTCACAGATGTTATTAAACACAGTTATTTTGCCCACATATAAAAGTACACAATTTGGTTTGTTTTTAAAGCTGAGTGATGTCATACATTGCACTATTTTGAATATTAACTCAATCCGGGGCTAGGGGGGCGTGAACGGTAGCAAGCATATTTCACTACCGTACATGAACAATCTCAATCAAACCGAGACTGCAATAGTTCGTATTTATCGTGTTAGGCCGTTTCCAAAGGTCCACTAGCTGTCATACTCTCAATATAGAGCTTGGACCAAAATTGTTACTATTTTTGAACATTCGTGAAAACTGTCATATTTTTTTGGCAGGATCGTCTTATTGCTGCACATCAAATGTCAGACTGTGCCCATACAAATCATATGATATGTAAGCATTACATTATTAAAATATACTATTACTTTTTATGGCGCAAGACTGAACGTACCATAGGTTTTAAGGAAGCTGTGTAATGACCCCTACTAGGACTTAACCGTCAATGTGCTCAATCAGATACATGTTAGATGATATATCTGCACATTTGATAACGTATTGTATTTGTTTTGTGTGTTGTTTGCAATCAAACGATTACTTTCCTTAGATTGTTATACATCCATCGATGTTGCAACGTTTGATTCATTCTATTATTGCATTATTTTGTAAGTTTGGTGACACATATGGTGACATATTACGGTAATACAACTACTGTAATAATAACGTGTTTGTACTTGTAAAGTGTAATATATACTGACAAGCGGATCCCTTGGAAGCAACAAACACAAACAAGAGATCAATGTAGCAGACTAGCTGTCTGTTTTTGAGAGGTAATGTGAAGTGCAACACCTCTCACTTTAAAGCCACAACGACTGGGCTTGATGATCCCAAAGGACAGTAAGTAATAACACTAATGATTTGTAGTCATGGAAACTTTTGACGGCCGCGAAGCAGCACTAAACAAACGCTAATCAGAATGTAAAGAAATACTGAATCCCTAGGAAGAAACAAACAAAACAAGAGATAAAAGTACATTTATTTAAAGCCACAAAGACTGAGCTTGATGATCCCATATGATTACAAATTAATTTGTACCACACAGTCCTAGAAATCAATATGTGACACAGTAGTTTACCCGTTTACATTTGAATATAATCTTCGAGATGTATTATTTAAATATCATGGTGACAACAACAGACTTCTCAACCCGGGGCTAGAGGGCATGAGCGGTAGCTAGCATATTTCGCTACCGTTCATGACCAGTCTCAATCAAACCGAGACAGCAATATTTCGTATGTGTCGTTTTCGGCCGTTTCCAAAGGTCCATTATCATACTCTTTTTTCTGCTTGGTGTAATTTCCATAAAATATTGACCTGTGGCGAACACCCCATTGAAGGTTCCATTCTCATTGCCATATGCATATAATCTTCGAGATGGCTCACTTTCTGTACTATTGGCATTTTAGATATTGAGTTCTGCCCATCCCGGGGCTAGAGAGCTTGAGCTGTAGCAAGTACTTTTCACTACCGGTCATGAACAGTCGCAATCAAACCGAGACCGAAATATATCTTATATTTATCATGGTCTCCATTTATACTTTTTTGAACTCTGAATGATGTATACTTTCTATCTGATAAAACGAAATCAGCTGTGTATGACCTGTAGATCGTAACAAGTAGTTAACCGTTTACATTCACAATAATATTATAAAAAAAAAATCTTATGCAGTTGTTTTCTTCAAAGAATATTATATAACAAGAAATTACGATCAATATCATCTGATAGATATTGTCAAGTTTTGCTGAATCTAACACAATCAATCTACATTTCAGGTTTCAGAACCTGGTACACGTGTGGCACGTGGTACCATCTGGCACTCAATGTAACAGTCCATCCACAGCGGTCCTAAAGAAAAGGGCGTTACTCGGCGACCTTAACGCCTGTATGTATAAACGACCAATGCTGCAGCCTGCATATGAAGTGTTGTTTCAAACTAGTCTCGGCCTGCCAAGACAGTATCATGCTTTGAATTACTTGCAGATTTCGGTCTGGGCAGATTATACCAAATAAAGTGTCCACTAACGATTTCATTCGCGCGTTTTTTCCACGTACATAGAGTCGAAGTATGCATGATGTCATGTCGTAAATAAACGTGACAATGTCACTTGTTGATGCACTTATTCATGCACCAGTTACACTTTTGACATCTCTTTGGCATTGACATTGCTGTTTCTCACAAGAAATTAACAATTAATTAAGTTGAAAATACCTTTTATAAAAGTCTCATTTAATCTCTCCAAGTCCCGCCTAAATAGGGGCAATTTCAAACTTCCGTTTTCCCCAGGCTTCATCGCGCCGAAATCAGTAGCAGGCCGAGTGACCAAGGCTAGTTTCAAACTTCATTTCACAATTCTGATAAGATGTAATATGTATCCATGATTTAAAGGTACCATTTAGAGTGAAATCATTCAGTTAATGTAAATATACCTATTATCATTCAGATATATATAAAAAGAATGGACATAAAGAGCTCATATCTCTTAACTGAAACGTCTTCATTTGCACGCTAACGTCTTGTAATCTTCAAATTATCAAGATTACATAATTAAGTAGTTTTTATCATCAAAGACATTATTCCTATTCCAATATTTTCTAGTGAATGTGAGACAATATGTCCTGGTAAGAAAAGTATTGACGCTTAAACATGTTACAACACTCGTTATAACGCTGTTTTGTTTGATACACATGCTGTATCTCTCAACTACGATTCTCAAGACTATACATTACACGATCAGACACTTATGGATCCTTACACATATTTCAACACACTTATTGTCACTCTATTGGTGGAGACACGCGATGTTCACTGTATATCTCAACTACCCTTTCAGTTGACCTTTCCAATTTGAAATGTGACGTACAACTGATGTTGGACGCTCTTGGCGGAGACCCTACAGAGGCCGCATGTGAAGCAGAATGCCACAAACTTATCAAGGAGGGTCATATCTTCAACTATGCATGTGCTTTAGTCTGTCATGGGTAAGACAATATACAATAGGTAGTTCAAGTATTTTGTGAACGACCAGAGCAGATATATGTACAGTCCACCTACTCCTCAAGTAACCATCTCTCTTAAGAGACCACTTGCTATAGGAGAACATCGATTCAGTTCTCACGTGTATTAATTATCCCCACCTTTTTTCAAGAAAAAATTGGTATCATGTTCTCCTGTCCATCTGTCCGTCCGTACGTCCGTGTGTAATGTTGCGTAACTCCTCCTAAACCACTAGGCCTAACTCAACCAAATTTAGTGTATGTGGTTGGGCGAATGTCATCGGAGGGCGTGGGGGGAGGGTCAAATCTTTTCTTTTTTTATTATGTCTAATAAATTCAAACAACTTTTGTGTAGTACTTCACCACATCCTAACGACGTTATTTTTAACTCCGCCTCAAGGGGGCCCGCCCCAGGGGTCAAAATATCAAATACACTAAAAATTCAACTACACTATTATTTTGTATTATTTTTACATACAAATTGGTATTTTTACCCATCTATATAAGATACACAACATATCAAACGTTTTTTTTATTTCAACCTCCGATGTGCGACCGGGGCTTGGGCGAATGTCATCGTTGGGCGGGGGGTCAAATCTTCTTTTTTTTTATTATGTCTTATAAATTCAACCAAACTTTGTAAAGTATTTTGAACATCATAACGACGTGCAAGAGCAACATTATTTTTGACTCCGGCCCAAGGGGGCCAGCCCCAGGGGTCAAAGGTCAAATAAACTAAAAATTCAACTAATTAACCACTAGACGGAATTCAACCAAATTTAGTGTATAACTTCCCCACATCATGACAACGTGCCAGAGCAACATTTTTTTTACTCCGCCCCAAGGTGCCCGCCCAAGGGTTTAAAATGTCAAATACACTAAAAAGTCAAAATTTTCGAGGACGTCTTTTCCGACTACTGTTGCTAGGGAGCTATGGTATTTTTTGTTATGATGTATGGCAGATACAAACTTTGGGGGTTGATTGGCATGTTGCCAGGGATGTGCATGAGACTTTGAGAAATGTTGATGCAATGTCGGAATACGGAGCAATGCGAGATACTCCATGCAAATCTGACTTGCACTTCAAAATGGTAGGGATCTTCGATGACTCACCATCGACTACATCTAGTTTAAAATAAAATGCACCAATATTAACCCTTAACCCGCTATATAATATATAATGGACTGTTCTTTTTATTAATTAAGACCTTTCCATGTGAGTGATGGGTTATAAGAGTTACCAAATCATAATTCATTTTACTCATATTCAGTCTCCTATATGTTATGTATCCGTGATTAAACCTTCACTTGTAACCGTCACATATACACTAGTTTATGACCTGATCCCATGGATAGGGTCTGGACAAATAAGTGTTTAGTGTCATTTTGCCGTTATATGGCCGATTAATACCTTTAACCGGAGATAAGCGTGTGTCACTAACATACACCAATTCTGCCGTTTCCTTTTGTTATCCCCTGAATACAGGTTTGATTGTACATGAAATATAGTATAAATTATGTTATACTTTCATACTGACCACTTTACGTTACTTACACTGATTTCATCGTTAAGGATGTTACGGTATTGACAGTTGACATGACCTTGATATTGCACGTAAATAAGGCGATACTTTCAACTGTTTAGACACCTAGTGTTGCATGACATTCGTTAGCTCATTGGTCATAATCACGTTCATACAATCTGTATTTAATATAAACTTGTTACATGCAAAACGTTTATCAAAAGAAGATATGACCTTATCATTTTGCAACGTACTGCATGTTTAGTGCTTGGCCCATTTACAGTTCGCCACTATGCTTTCCTCTTTGATTGTGCTATGACAGGACAGATTGTAGACCCTATGATGACGTCTATCTAAATCCTTATATGTTTGTCTTTAATCTTGTCTTGTAGTACCTTTAACAGTTTATTCTCGTGTTGCTATGGCTTCTGCCAAGTTGCTGAGTACTTACTTTGTGGCTTTCTATGTTTTTGTTTTTTATATTATATATACATGGTCATGTTTGTGTTTTACTTATATTGCCTATTAATGCTGCCTTGTTTGTTAGAGATTATAACCTGGCGGCGATAGCTCGGCCGTTTCCAAAGGTCCATTATCATACTCTTTTTTTACGTACACTGTCACGTTTATTGGGATGAAAATAGGGTAAGGGTGAGGTTTGGTGCACCCTAGAACCTAGTTTATACCCCCAGCGGCTTTCTTTGCCACTAACCGTTCCAAGGCGGTATAGTCCTAGCACTATTGTCAACCCTTTTGTGTTTGTGATGTCTTATCCTTCCCTTTATTCATCTTTAAAGTCGTTCTTTTTCTGAGTGTGTTTGTGATTGACTGTCGTCCTTGAATGCTACTTTTCCTGTTCGATTTTTATATCTACTTTTAATGACGCCAATAGACGTCGAATAAATGCGTTGTTCACTTCGAACTTGAAACCATCTACGCAAAATGTAAATGAAAGACACGAGACGAATACATCTAATACGCACATTTTATATCTTATTGTATTGTGTTTATGTCAGTGCCAACTAAATGCCATGTTGTTTTATTTGCCAATTGTTTTCTCGTTGAGGGCAAATCATGTTGTTAGAAACTGGGACCATACGCCGCTGGAAATAGACTGGTGTGAAAATGCCTCATTTAATGTTCGATGTTCGGGATGGCTAAAATTTCTGTACTATTGACATTTTATTTATTGAGTTTTTCTCAACCCGGAGCTAGCTGGCGTGAACGGTAGAAAGTACTTTTTACTACCGTTAATGAATAGTCTCGGTCAAACCGATACTGCAATATTTGTGTGTATTTATCGTGTTCGGCGGTTTCAAATTTCTCCTTTCATTCTCGTTTTACTGAATCTAACACAAATCAATCTACTTTTCAGGTTTCAGAACCTGGTACACACGTGGCACGTTGTACCCGATACGAACGACCCACTTGTCTCTCAATGTAAAAGTACGGCTACAACAGTCGGAAGGAAACGAGTTCTCCTCGACTCCCTTTCTGGCCGTATGTATACCTTAGTTTAGTTCACTAGATAAACGATCAATGCTACAGCATACATATACAGTTTTGTTGTAAACATCATCACACATAGCTTCTGTTTCGTATATCATGTAATGTATAGCTATTTATATTTTACCGGTAGCCTTTGAAGTTAGAACGTTAAATAACTTAAATATAGTTATTGTCGTTCCGGTTAAAGAGTGAAACACAACAGCAATCTATACAAATGTCATCAGTTCTGAGTTAAAATAAATCGTCATTTGAACTCTCGGGTCGTTTCTTCACTAAATTCTCAAAGTACAGAATAAAATAGTATTGTTTAAGAAAGGCATATATTATATCCCTATTTACTCTAGTTAATGAGAAACAACACATATTTCCGTACATAGACAAGTATCGATGCTTAAACGAATTGCAACACACTTAAGAACTGTTTACTGGTTGATAAACACGATGTTCTATATTTGTGTCAACTACTCCTTTAGTTGACATGAGTAGTTTGAAATGTGACATACAACTGATGGTGGACACCCTTGGCGGAGACCCTACAGAGGCCGCATGTGAAGCAGAATGCCACAAACTTATCACGGAGGGTCATCTCTTCAACTATGCGTGTGCTTTAGTCTGTCATGGGTAAGACACTTTGCAATATATAGAGCAGATATATTTACAGTCCACCTACTCCACAAGTAACCATCTCTCTTAATAGACCACTTGATATAGGAGAACATCGATTCAGTTCTCACGTGTATTAATTATTCCCACCTTTTTTCAAGAAAAAGTGGGTATCATGTATTCCTGTCCGTCCGTCCGTCCGTCCGTCCGTGTGTAATGTTGCGTAACTCCTCCTAAACCACAAAGCGTAATTCAACAAAATTTAGTGTATGTCTTCCCCACATCATGACAACTTGCAAGAGCAGCATTACTTTTGACTCCGCCCCAAGGTACCCGCTCCAAGGGTCAAAAGGTCAAATACACTAAAGCTTCAACTACACTATTATTTTTATTTTATTTTTACGTACAAATTGGTATCCATACCCATCTATATAAGATACACAACATATCAAACGTTTTTTTTATTTCAACCTCCGATGTGCGACCGGTGGTTGGGCGAATGTCATCGGAGGGCGTAGGGTTGAGCATCAAATCTTCTGTTTTTTTTGTATTATGTCTTATAAATTCAACCAACTTTTGTGCAGTACATTCACCACATCATAACGACGTGCAAGAGCAACATTTTTTTGACTCCGCCCCAGGGGTCAAAAAGTCAAATACACTAAAAATTCAACTACACTATTATTTTGTAGTATTTTTACATACAAATTGGTATTCATACCCATCTATATAAGATACACAACATATCAAACTGTTATTTCATTTCAACCTCCGATGTGCGACCGGGGCTTGGCCGAATGTCATCGGAGGGCGTGGGTCAAATCTTCTTTTCTTTTTATTATGTCTTATCAATTCAACCAAACTTTGTGTAGTACTTCACCACGTCATAACGACGTGCAAGTGCAACATTATTTTCGACTTCTCCTTGACGGTCACATCTTCAACAATGCATATCCTTAAGTATGTCATGGGTAAAATAATATACAAACTCGTTTATATGTGCGGAGATCATTCGTATATTTTGTAAACGACCCGAAAATATATATACTGACTGTCAATGAAAACGCACCATTAAATTGATATGTTTATCCTTTTGGATTGTTTGCAAACCATTTGGAATACAACTGCTGAAACAATATTTTCTATTGTTTAAAGTATTGAATCTTGAAACCTAACCGGGCTCAAATTGACTGGCGACTTTTTGCCAGTAAATACAAATATGTAAACAAAGTAAAAAGCACAAGATGATTCATCATTAACAAACATGCTAGATTCCATATGTGTCATACAAATACAAAGACATATCTTAACCATATTAAAACACCATTGATATGAAAGCTCATGTTTCAAACAAAAGTCAGACATGGTATTCTAAATTAAACACGTAAGGTATTTTGATGCACTTGCAAATTGTTGCCAGTACTTGAAAAGTTTACTTGCATTCTGAAAATGTCACTTGTATTTTGCAAGTACGCCGGCTTTAATTTGAACCCTGCCTAATTTGTCTCACTTGTTTATTGGTAGGCTTTTATGACAAGCAGTTACGCAGTTATTTACCTCGTCAGATAACATTGTTTACTATGGATAATCATAAAAAGGAAACTGTTCCTAACTAATTAAATTTCAAACTGCATTAATCTGTCTCGGAATAAATTCCATTTGGTTTCATTTGCCTTTTCAGGCGTAGGTTTACCTGGGCCTATTGCCATCATCGTCATTTTCAAAATGGTGACATCCCATTATATTTGAGCCCCATCTAGCGACAAGTTTAAAACAGTACTAGTCTAGATCATTAGCGACGCTTGCTTGTTTTCAAGACAAACGTTTGTATTTATAATCAAGCGTCCAGATGATCAAGACTAGTACAATCAGTTGCTGGTGATGACTGACTGAATATAATATTATCATTTGACATACCAATATAACATTCCTCGGTGATGTAGAGGTTAGTATAACTTCCCTAAGTGCGAGTTTTGATTTCAATGCACGATATCAAGGGTTCGATTCCCGGTGCAAGCGAAACAAATATTGCTTGCCCTTTTTTATTTAATGCATATTCAATAAATCAATAAAACTAAAGTAGGTCGGTAGGAATTTGTATTTAATCAATTATATTCAATAATAGGAAAGTTGTTCCTTAACATGCTTAATGGTTGTGTTCGTATTCAAAGAAATTTTATATTAATGAACACATATATCACGAACAAAACTTTTTGTATTGCAATAAACGGTTTTGTGTCAGGAAGGTGTGTGTGTGTGTGTGTGTTTCTTGAGATGACCATGTCGAACAATAATCTCGTATATATTTCCATGTTTCTCCAATTATTAATAATTTATTTTCTCTTTACGAGGGCTGGCTCAGTAAATAGCGCTTTTGGACTTGTAACTCTTATAGACTTGTACGATATAACTAAAAAAAAATACTGTACAGCACATTTTCTTGGTGGTTGTTAAGTATTAAGCATAATCGCTCGTGTGTGTTTTGTATTAATAACTTCCTTTAAATTAAGGTTTATAGTCCTCCACCAATTAAACCAAAAGGATATCCTTATGGTATAGGCAAAATACAGTCTGGACTTTCTATTTCAGTAATACCGACCAAGTGTATCATAATATGCACTACTATAATTATTTGCTGTATTCTGTTTTTCTCTATACTGTTTGGTTAATTCTTTTAAATGCAAAACTGTCAGCGGCGACTTGATGCTGTGCATCAATTTTTCATTTTGACTTTGAACCTGCCGGCATATTAGTTAAACTTATGGTTTTCATTGGTTTGTCGATTTCTACCTTAGATGTTTTATATTATTGGTGCAATACAATCAATAGTTAGTAATATGTATACTTAAGTTACTTTGAACTATTCTAATATATATTAATATTGGTTTTGAACTATGCAAATAGTTATTAATTTGGTGTTGAACGATGCAAATATTTATTAATATTGGTGTTGAACTATACAAATTAGTAGACACAAATGACGAGACGCCGCGACTTTTTGTAAAAATCAATATTTGTTAGTGTCCCTTTAAAAAAAAAAAATCTCTTTCCTTTTGTGGTCTCCGAATGAATACAGGTTTGACTGTACTCTAAATATATAATGACGTATTGTATACCGGCATACTGTCCACTATAACTTGCTATTAGCTAATCGTATAGTATTCTACGTCATTGAACGTTGACAAGGCACGCAATAAAGGGAGATACATTGAACTGTTTCAAACGGACACGTGTGCACGACATGTTTCTTCAAAGTTCTGTAAAAGACATTGACTAAATAATGAAACTGTTCACTGACGTAGTGATGTTAACGTAAGCATATTCAAAAAATCGCTTGACGTATTCAATGACATCAATCGACGTCGACGTTATTCTTGGACCAAACAGAACGTTCAATCAACATTAAAATGAAAGAAAAGATACGAACTGCATCCAGTGTTATAGAAATAATCCATAGCAAAAATACGTATCTTTTGAGTTATGACTGGATTTTTGACTTAATATGTCTTTTGACAATCGACTAATGACGTATGATGTAGGTATTTTATTTGTAATTTATATTGTGTGACCGTTTTTCAATGGATAAAGTTTGCAAACTTATGACTGACGTTGACTATTTTAAATCTAGAACTAGCACCGAAGTGGATGAATACCTCCCTTTTTATCATGTGTATATGAAGTTTGAGAACAACCCATTTAAAACTGTGTGAGAAATGCAAGTAATAAAATGCGTCAGGCGACGCGCAGCGACTCGACGTGACGGGAGAAAAAGTGCTATGTGACGAGACGCGACTGGAATTTACTGACTGCTGGTTCTTTTATAGCCACCATTTCACATTGTGAAAACAGAGGTATAACAAAATGTGTCCAAATGTCCATAATGTCTGACCCTGCATCTTCTAAGGTTCATACTACACAATACAAATGTACTATGGTAGCTATATATAAATAACATGTACTGGGCCATTCTAAACAGAAAGTGTCCAAGCTTAAAGTCACTGATTTTATTAAACACAGTTATTTTGCCCTCGTATAAAAGTACACAATCTGGTTTGTTTTTAAAGCTGAGTGATGTCATACATTGCACTATTTTGAATATTAACTCAATCCGGGGCTACGGGGGCGTGAACGGTAGCAAGCATATTTCACTACCGTACATGAACAATCTCAATCAAACCTAGACTGCAATAGTTCGTATTTATCGTGTTACGCCGTTTCCAAAGGTCCACTAGCTGTCATACTCTCAATATAGAGCTTGAACCAAAATTGTTACTATTTTTGAACATTCGTGAAAACAGTAATATTTTGGTGGCAGAATCGTCTTATTGCTGCACATCAAATGTCAGACTGTGCCCATCCCAATCAAATCATATGCAAGCTATCCATTATTAAAAATATTTAAAATCGAAAAATATACTATTACTTTTTATGGCGCAAGACTGAACGTACCATAGATTTTAAGGAAGCTGTGTAATGACCCCTACTAGGACTTAACCGTCAATGTGCACAATCAGATACATGTTAGATGATATATATGCACATTTGAGAACGTATTGTAGTTTTTGTTTGTGTGTTGTTTGCATTCACACGATTACTTTCCTTAGATTGTTATACATCCATCGATGTTGCAACGTTTGATTCATTCTATTAATGCATTATTTTGTAAGTTTGGTGACACATATAGTGACTTATTACGGTAATACAACTACTGTAATAATAACGTGTTTGTATTTGTAAAGTGTAATATATACTTACAAGTGGATCCCTTGCAAGCAACAAACACTAACAAGAGATAAAAGTAGCAGACTCGCTGTCTGTTTATGAGAGGTAATGTGAAGTGCAACACCTCTCACTTTAAAGCCATAACGACTGGGTTTGATGATCCCAAAGGACAGTCAGTAATAACACTAATGATTTGTAGTCATGGAAACTTTTTACGGCCGCGAAGCAGCACTAAACAAACGCTAATGAGAATGTAAAGAAATACTGAATCCCTAGGAAGAAACAAACAAAACAAGAGATAAAAATACCTTTATTTAAAGCCACAAAGTCTGAGCTTGATGATCCCATATGATTACAAATTAATTTGTACCACACAGTCCGAGAAATCAATATGTGACACGTAGTAGTTTACCCGTTTACATTTGAATGTGTTATGATTTGCAGCAAGAGGTTGAGCATATATTATTTAAATATCATGGTGACAACAACAGACTTCTCAACCCGGGACAAGAGGGCGTGAGCGGTAGCTGGCATATTTCGCTACCACTCATGAACAGTCTCAATCAAACCGAGACTGCAATATTTCGTATGTGTCGTTTTCGGCCGTTTCCAAAGGTCCATTATCATACTCTTTTTTCTGCTTGATGTAATTTCCATAAAATATTGACTTGTGGCGAACACCTCATTGAAGGTTCCATTCTCATTGCCATATGCTTATACTCTTCGAGATGGCTCACTTTCTGTACTATTGGCATTTTAGATATTGAGTTCTGCCCATCCCGGGGCTAGAGAGCGTGAGCAAGTACTTTTCACTACCGGTCATGAACAGTCGCAATCAAACAGAGACTGAAATATATCTTATATTTATCATGGTCTCCATTCATACTTTTTTGAACTCTGAATGATATATACTTTATATCTGATAAAAACGAAATCAGCTGTGTATGTCCTGTAGATCGTAACAAGTAGTTAACCGTTTACATTCACAATAATATTATAAAAAAAAAATCTTATGCATTTGTTTTCTTCAAAGAATATTATATAACAAGAAATTACGATCAATATCTTCTGTTAAATATTGTCAGGTTTTGCTGAATCTAACACAATCAATCTACATTTCAGGTTTCAGAACCTGGTGCACGTGTGGCACGTTGTACCATCTGGCACTCAATGTAACAGTCCATCCACAGCGGTCCTAAAGAAAAGGGCGTTACTCGGCGACCTTAACGCCTGTATGTATGAACGACCAATGCTGCAGCCTGCATATAAAGTGTTGTTTCAAACTAGTCTCGGCCTGCCAAGACAGTACCATGCTTTGAATTACTTGCAGATTTCGGTCTGGGCAGATTATACCAAATAAAGTGTCCACTAACGATTTCATTCGCGCGTTTTTTCCACGCACATAGAGTCGAAGTATGCACGATGTCATGTCGTAAATAAACGTGACAATGTCATTTGTTGGTGCACTTATTCATGCACCAGTTACACGTTTGACATCTCTTTGACATTAACATTGCTGTTTCTCATAAGTTAAAAGCAAGAAATTAACAATTAATTAACTTGATAATACCTTTTATAAAAGTCTCATTTAATCTCTCCATGTCCCGCCAAAATAGGGGCAATTTCAAACTTCCGTTTTCCCCAGGCTTTCGTCGCGCCGAAATCAGAATCAGGCCGAGTGACCAAGGCTGGTTTCAAACATCATCTCACAATTATGATAAGATGTAGTATGTATCCATGATTTAAAGGTACCATTTAGAGTGAAATCGTTCAGATAATGTAAATATACCTATTATCATTCAGATGTGTATAAAACGAATGGACATAAAGAGCTCATATCTCTTAACTGAAACATGTCTTCATTTGCACTCTAACGTCTTGTAATCTTCAAATTATCAGGACTACATAATTAAGTAGATTTTATCAACAAAGACATTATTGCTATTCCAATATTTTCTAGTGAATGTGAGACAATATGTCCTGGTAAGAAAAGTATTGACGCTTAAACATGTTACAACACTCGTTATAACGCTGTGTTGTTTGATACACATGATGTTCACTGTATCTCTCAACTACGATTCTCAAAACTATACATTACACGATAAGACACTTATGAATCCTTACACATATTTCAACACACTTATTGTCACTATATTGGTGGATACACGCGATGTTCACTGTATCTCTCTACTACCCTTTCAGTTGACCTTACCAATTTGAAATGTGACATACAACTGATGGTGGACGCCCTTGGTGGAGACCCTACAGAGGCCGCATGTGAAGCAGAATGCCACAAACTTATCATTGAGGGTCATCTCTTCAACTATGCATGCTCTTTAGTCTGTCATGGGTAAGACACTATGCAATATTTAGTTCACGTATTTTGTGAATGACCAGAGCAGATATTTTACAGTCCACCTACTCCACAAGTAACCATCTCTCTTAATAGACCCCTTGCTATAGGAGAACATCGATTCAGTTCTCACGTGTATTAATTATCCCCACCTTTTTTCAAGAAAAAGTGGGTATCATGTATTCCTGTCCGTCCGTCCGTCCGTCCGTCCGTGTGTAATGTTGCGTAACTCCTCCTAAACCACAAAGCGTAATTCAACCAAATTTAGTGTATGACTTCCCCACATCATGACAACTTGCAATAGCAACATTACTTTTGACTCCGCCCCAAGGTACCTGCTCCAAGGATCAAAAGGTCAAATACACTAAAAAAACTACACTATTATTTTTTTTTATTTTTACGTACAAATTGGTATTCATACCCATCTATATAAGATACACAACATATCAAACGGTTTTTTATTTCAACCTCCGATGTGCGACCGGTGGTTGGGCTAATGTCATCGGAGGGCGTGGGGTTGAGGGTCAAATCTTCTCTTTTTTTTTGTAGTATGTCTTATAAATTCAACCAATTAGTGTGTGGTACTTCACCACATCATAACGACGTGCAAGAGCAACATTTTTTTTTACTCCACCCCAGGGGTCAAAAAGTCAAATACACTAAAAATTCAACTACACTATTATTTTGTATTATTTTTACATACAAATTGGTATTCATACCCATCTATATAAGATACACAACATATCAAACTGTTATTTTGTTTCAACCTCGGATGGGCGACCGGGACTTGGGCGAATGTCATTGGAGGGCGGGGGTCAAATCTTCTTTTTTTTTATTATGTCTTATCATTTCAACCAAACTTTGTGTAGTACTTCACCACGTCATAACGACGTGCAAGAGCAACATTATTTTCGACTTCTCCTTGACGGTCACATCTTTAGCTATGCATATCCTTAAGTCTGTCATGGGTAAAATAATATACAAACTCGTTTATGTGTGCGGAGATCATTCGTGTATTTTGTAAACGACCCGAAAATATATATACTGACTGTCAATGAAAACGCACCATTAAATTGATATGTTTATCCTTTTGGATTGTTTGCAAACCATTTGAAATACAACTGCTGAAACAATATTTTCTATTGTTTAAAGTATTGAATCTTGAAACCTAACAGGGCTCAAATTGACTGGCGGCTTTTTGCCAGTAAATACAAATATGTAAACAAAGTAAAAAGCACAAGATGATTCATCATTAACAAACATGCTAGATATCATATGTGTCATACAAATACAAAGACATATCTTAAACATATCAAAACACCATTGATATGAAAGCTCATGTTTCAAACAAAAGGCAGACATGGTATTCTAAATTAAACACGTAAGGTATTTTGATGCACTTGCAAATTGTTGCCAGTACTTGAAAAGTTTAATTGCATTCTGAAAATGTCACTTGTATTTTGCAAGTACGTCGGCTTTAATTTGAGCCCTGCCTAATTTGTCTCACTTGTTTATTGGTAGGCTTTTATGACAAGCAGTTACGCCGTTATTTACCTCGTCAGATAACATTGTTTACTATGGATAATCATAAAAAAGAAACTGTTCCTAACTAATTAAATTTCAAACTGCATTAATCTGTCTCGGAATAAATTCCATTTGGTTTCATTTGCCTATTTAGGCGTAAGTTTACCTGGGCCTATTGCCATCATCGTCATTTTCAAAATGGTGACATCCCATTATAGTTGAGCCCCATCTAGCGACAAGTTTAAAACAGTACTAGTCTAGATCATTAGCGACGCTTGCTTGTTTTCATGGCAAACGTTTGTATTTATAATCAAGCGTGCAGATGATCAAGACTAGTACAATCAGTTGCTGGTGATGACTGACTGAATATAATAATATCATTTGACATACCAGTATAACATTCCTCGGTGATGTAGAGGTTAGTATAACTTCCCTAAGTGCAAGTTTTGATTTCAATGCACGATAGCAAGGGTTCGATTCCCGGTGAAAGCGAAACAAATATTGCTTGCCCTTTTTTATTTCATGCATATTCAATAAATCAATAAAACTAAAGTAGGTCGGTAGGAATTTGTTTTCAATCAGTTACATTTAATAATAGGAAAGTTGTTCCTTAGCATGCTTAATGGTTGTGTTCGTATTCAAAGACATTTTATATTAATGAACACATATATCACGAACAAAACTTTTTGTATTGCAATAAACAGTTTTGGGTCAGGAAGGTGTGTGTGTGTGTGTGTGTGTGTGTGTGTGTGTGTGTGTGTTTCTTGAGATGACCATGTCGAACAATAATCTCGTATATGTTTCCATGTTTCTCCAATTATTAATAATTTATTTTCTCTTTACGAGGGCTGGCTCAGTAAATAGCGCTTTTGGACTTGTAACTCTTATAGACTTGTACGATATAACTAAAAAAAAATACTGTACAGCACATTTTCTTGGTGGTTGTTAAGTATTAAGCTTAATCTCTCGTGTGTGTTTTGTATTAATAACATCCTTTAAATTAAGGTTTATAGTCCTCCACCAATTAAACCAAAAGGATACCATTATGGTATAGGCAAAATACAGTCTGGACTATCTATTTCAGTAATACCGACCAAGTGTATCATAATATGCACTACTATAATTATTTGCTGTATTCTGTTTTTCTCTGTACTGTTTGGTTAATTCTTTTAAAAGAAAAACTGTCAGCGGCGACTTGATGCTGTGCATCAATTTTTCATTTTGACTTTGAACCTGCCGGCATATTAGTTAAACTTATGGTTTTCATTGGTTTGTCGATTTCTACCTTAGATGTTTTATATTATTGGTGCAATACAATCAATAGTTAGTAATATGTATACTTAAGTTACTTTGAACTATTCTAATATATATTAATATTGGTTTTGAACTATGCAAATAGTTATTAATTTGGTGTTGAACTATGCAAATTAGAAGACACAAATGACGAGACGCCGCGACTTTTTGTAAAAATCAATAGTTTTTAGTGTCCCTTTAAAAAACATATTTTCTCTTCCTTTTGTGGTCTCCGAATGAATACAGGTTTGACTGTAGTCTAAATATATAATGACGTATTGTATACCGCCATACTGTCCACTTTAACTGCTTTTAGCTAATCGTATAGTAGTCTACGTCATTGAACGTTAACAAGGCACGCAATAAAGGGAGATACATTCAACTGTTTAAAACGGACACCTGTGCACGACATATTTCTTCAAAGTTCCGTAAAAGACATTGACTAAATAATGAAACGTCTCAAACATAATGCTACAATCTACTGTGCGAACAAAAAGTTTCACTGGTGCTCTGATAATGTAAAATCATTAGGAATGGTGATTCATACTGACAAATCAAAAAACTTCCAATCAAATTTAATACCTAAGATAAATGCTTTTTGTAATTGTTTGAAACAATGGCAGCACAGAAAGCTGACACTCCTTGGGAAAATTACTGGTGCTAAAATCCTTTGCTTTGCCCAAGTTGATTTACCCGTTGACAGTACTTCCGAACCCTCCAAAAGAATATATAAAAAGTCTAAACGACACCATGTTCAATTTTTTATGGGATAACAAACCTGATAAAATTAAAAGAGAAGTAATTACTCGAGGGTATGAAGATGGAGGACTGAAAATGATCGATTTAAATAAATTTTTGATATCTCTAAAAGCTGGCTGGATAAAACGAATATTTGACTCTGAAAATAACGGCAAATGGAAGATTTTTTATGCCGATAAAACTTCAAATTATGGTAGTAAATTGTTATTTGAATGTAACTTAAATAAATCAGATATGAAAGTGTTAATTCCAAACACGGGTTTTTTGCAAGACGTTGTAATTGCATGGCAACACATTCACTTTCAAAATCAAACAAACGTAATAGGTAAAGAAATCATTTGGAATAACTCAAACATAAAAGTAGGAAATAAAACAATTTTCAAAAAGTCCTGGTTTGATAGAGGAATACAATTTATAGAACAATTATATGATTATAGAAAAAAAGAGTTTTACACTTTTAAAGATCTAGCTGATATATATGAGATCTCTAAACACGATTTCTTATTTTATATGTCTATACTATCAAGTATACCAAAAGATTGGAAATCAAAATTAAAGTTAGAAAATATAAATATAAAAAGAGATGAGACACTCCTAAACAAATTGTTAAAGGCTAAACGGGCCAATAAATTTTTATATCAATATCAAATGAATATTGACAGAAAAATAGAAATTAAATCAGAGAAAAAATGGGAAGCTTTTACAAATACTACATTAACCTGGAAAAAAATATATATGCTGCCAATGAAAGCAACTATAGATACGAAACTCCGAGAATTTCAATATAAATATTTAATGCGCATAGTACCGACAAATAAATTTTTATTCAAATGCAATATTGTTCAGTCCAATCTCTGCGACTTTTGCAGTATGCATATTGAATCTGTAAATCACTTGTTCTGGGAATGTAATATTGCTCAAACGTTTTGGTTGGAGTTAAAAACATACATTTCCGGCTTAAACCTATTCATAGATTTGAACTTTGACACTATATCTTTTGGCATAACAGATTTTTCTATCAATAACACTATAAAAAACTTCTTGATTATTAGTGGAAAGTATTTTATTTTTAGAAATAAATGCACAAACACCATTCCTAAATTTATTTGTTTCAAGACTTATCTATACAGACGAATCGAAATTGAAAAATGTATAGCACTTGCGAACGATAAATTAGAGACCCATGAGACAAAATGGCGAAACTTTATTAACTGA
Source organism: Cyrtodaria siliqua (assembly GCA_037043455.1). Taxonomy (NCBI): domain Eukaryota; kingdom Metazoa; phylum Mollusca; class Bivalvia; order Adapedonta; family Hiatellidae; genus Cyrtodaria; species Cyrtodaria siliqua. The sequence goes on from JAWPHD010001749.1 coordinate 201,857, forward strand.
TCGATTAAGTATAATTATTAGACACCAAATTAGACAAACCGAAACTCTACTTCTATCATCGTACATTTTCACTTCTTCCATCTGTATTATGTGTCTGTCTTACTTCTCTTCCTTTCTTCTATGAACTATTTTCTTCATCTACTCTCTACATAACTAAACTGTTTCACAGGAAATCTTTGTTGGTTAAGTCTATGAACATGTCATGAATAAAATACTGTTTGATAGAATATATGTATCTTGATAATATCGTTATGCATTATTGTATGATATGACTTACAAATGTTTTCTTGTGAAATAAAATATTAAATTATAAAAAAAAAATAATGAAACTGTTCACTGACGTAGTGATGTTAACGTAAGCATATTCAAAAAATCGCTTGACGTATTCAATGACATCAATCGACGTCGACGTTATTCATGGATATAACAAAACGTTCAACCAACATTAAAATGAAAGAAAAGATACGAACTGCATCCAGTGTTATAGAAATAATCCATAGCAAAAATACGTATCTTTTGAGTAATGACTGGATTTTCGACTTAATATGTCTTTTGACAATCGACTCATGACGTATGATGTAGGTATTTTATTTGTAATTTATATTGTGTGACCGTTTTTCAATGGATAAAGTTTGCAAACTTATGACTGACGTTGACTATTTTAAATCTAGAACTATCACCGAAGTGGATGAATACCCCCGTTTTTTATCATGTGTATATGAAGTTTGAGAACAACCCATTTAAAACTGCAAGTAATAAAATGCGTCAAGCGACGCGCAGCGACTCGACGTGACGGGATAAATAGTGCTACGCGATGAGACGCGATGGGAAGTTACGGACAGCTGATTCTTTTTTAGCCACCATTTCACATTGTAAAAACGGAGGTATAACAAAATGTGTCCAAATGTCCATAATGTCTGACCCTGCATCTTCTAAGGTTAATACTACACAATACAAATTTACTATGGTAGCTATATATAAATAACATGTACTGGGCCTTTCTAAACAGAAAGTTTCCAAACTGAAAGTCACTGATTTTATTAAACACAGTTATTTTGCAAACATATAAATGTACACAATCTGGTTTGTTTGTAAAGCTGAGTGATGTCATACATTGCACTATTTTGAATATTAACTCAATCCAGGGCTAGCGGGGCGTGAACGGTAGCAAGTATATTTCACTACCGTACATGAACAATCTCAATCAAACCGAGACTGCAATAGTTCGTATTTATCGTGTTAGGCCGTTTCCAAAGGTCCACTAGCTGTCATTCTATCAATATAGAGCTTGAACCAAAATTGTTACTATTTTGAACATTCGTGTAAACTGTCATATTTTGGTGGCAGAATCGTCTTATTGCTGCACATCAAATATCAGACTGTGCCCATCCCAATCAAATGATATTTAAGCAATCCATTATTAAAATATACTATTACTTTTTATGGCGCAAGACTGAACGTACCTTAGATTTTAAGGAAGCTGTGTAATGACCCCTACTAGGACTTAACCGTCAATGTGCACAATCAGATACATGTTTGATGATATATATGCACATTTGATAACGTATTGTATTTTTTGTTTGTGTGTTGTTTGCAATCACACGATTACTTTCCTTAGATTGTTATACATCCATCGATGTTGCAACGTTTGATTCATTCTATTATTGCATTATTTTGTAAGTTTGGTGACACATATAGTGACATATTACGGTAATACAACTACTGTAATAATAACGTGTGTGTACTTGTAAAGTGTAATATATACTGACAACCGGATCCCTTGGAAGCAACAAACACAAACAAGAGATAAAAGTAGCAGACTCGCTGTCTGTTTATGAGAGGTAATGTGAAGTGCAACACCTCTCACTTTAAAGCCACAACGACTGGGCTTGTTGATCCCAAAGGACAGTAAGTAATAACACTAATGATTTGTAGTCATGGAAACGTTTTACGGCCGCGAAGCAGCACTAAACAAACGCTAATCAGAATGTAAAGAAATACTGAATCCCTTAGAAGAAACAAACAAAACAAGAGATAAAAATACATTTATTTAAAGCCACAAAGACTGAGCTTGATGATCCCATATGATTACAAATTAATTTGTACCACACAGTCCGAGAAATCAATATGTGACACATAGTAGTTTACCCGTTTACATTTGAATGTGTTATGATTTGCAGCAAGAGGTTGAGGAGATATTTAAATATCATGGTGACAACAACAGACTTCTCAACCCGGGGCAAGAGGGCGTGAGCGATAGCTAGCATATTTCGCTACCACTCATGAACAGTCTCAATCAAACAGAGACTGCAATATTTCGTATGTGTCGTTTTCGGCCGTTTCCAAAGTTTCCATAAAATATTGACTTGTGGCGAACACCTCATTGAAGGTTCCATTCTCATTGCCATATGCATATAATCTTAGAGATGGCTAACTTTCTGTACTATTGGTATTTTAGATATTGAGTTCTGCCCATCCCGGGGCTAGAGAGCGTGAGCAAGTACTTTTCACTACCGGTCATGAACAGTCGCAATCAAACAGAGACTGAAATATATCTTATATTTATCATGGTCTCCATTCATACTTTTTTGAACTCTGAATGATATATACTTTATATCTGATAAAAACGAAATCAGCTGTGTATGTCCTGTAGATCGTAACAAGTAGTTAACCGTTTACATTCACAATAATATCATAAAAAAAAAATCTTATGCATTTGTTTTCTTCAAAAATATTATATATCAAGAAATTACGATCAATATCATCTGTTAAATATTGTCAGGTTTTGCTGAATCTAACACAATCAATCAACATTTCAGGTTTCAGAACCTGGTGCACGTGTGGCACGTGGTACCATCTGGCACTCAATGTAACAGTCCATCCACAGCGGTCCTAAAGAAAAGGGCGTTACTCGGCGACCTTAACGCCTGTATGTATGACCGACCAATGCTGCAGCCTGCATATGAAGTGTTGTTTCAAACTAGTCTCGGTCTGCCAAGACAGTATCATGCTTTGAATTACTTGCAGATTTCGGTCTGGGCAGATTGTACCAAATAAATTATCCACTAGCGATTTCATTCGCGCGTTTTTTCCACGCACATAGAGTCGAAGTATGCATGATGTCATGTCGTAAATAAACGTGACAATGTCACTTGTTGATGCACTTATTCATGCACCAGTTACACTTTTGACATCTCTTTGGCATTGACATTGCTGTTTCTCACAAGTTAAAAGCAAGAAATTAACAATTAATTAACTTGATAATACCTTTTATAAAAGTCTCATTTAATCTCTCCAAGTCCCGCCAAAATAGGGGCAATTTCAAACTTCCGTTTTCCCCAGGCTTCGTCGCGCCGAAATCAGTAGCAGGCCGAGTGACCAAGGCTAGTTTCAAACATCATTTCACAATTCTGATAAGATGTAATATGTATCCATGATTTAAAGGTACCATTTAGAGTGAAATCATTCAGTTAATGTAAATATACCTATTATCATTCAGATATATATAAAAAGAATGGACATAAAGAGCTCATATCTCTTAACTGAAACGTCTTCATTTGCACGCTAACGTCTTGTAATCTTCAAATTATCAAGATTACATAATTAAGTAGTTTTTATCATCAAAGACATTATTCCTATTCCAATATTTTCTAGTGAATGTGAGACAATATGTCCTGGTAAGAAAAGTATTGACGCTTAAACATGTTACAACACTCGTTATAACGCTGTTTTGTTTGATACACATGCTGTTCACTGTATCTCTCAACTACGATTATCAAGACTATACATTACACGATCAGACACTTATGGATCCTTACACATATTTCAACACACTTATTGTCACTCTATTGGTGGATACACGCGATGTTCACTGTATATCTCAACTACACTTTCAGTTGACCTTTCCAATTTGAAATGTGACGTACAACTGATGTTGGACGCTCTTGGCGGAGACCCTACAGAGGCCGCATGTGAAGCAGAATGCCACAAACTTATCAAGGAGGGTCATATCTTCAACTATGCATGTGCTTTAGTCTGTCATGGGTAAGACAATATACAATAGGTAGTTCAAGTATTTTGTGAACGACCAGAGCAGATATATGTACAGTCCACCTACTCCTCAAGTAACCATCTCTCTTAAGAGACCACTTGCTATAGGAGAACATCGATTCAGTTCTCACGTGTATTAATTATCCCCACCTTTTTTCAAGAAAAAATTGGTATCATGTTTTCCTGTCCATCTGTCCGTCCGTACGTCCGTGTGTAATGTTGCGTAACTCCTCCTAAACCACTAGGCCTAACTCAACCACATTTAGTGTATGTGGTTGGGCGAATGTCATCGGAGGGCGTGGGGGGAGGGTCAAATCTTTTCTTTTTTTATTATGTCTAATAAATTTAAACAACTTTTGTGTAGTACTTCACCACATCCTAACGACGTTATTTTTAACTCCGCCTCAAGGGGGCCTGCCCCAGGGGTCAAAATATCAAATACACTAAAAATTCAACTACACTATTATTTTGTATTATTTTTACATACAAATTGGTATTTATACCCATCTATATAAGATACACAACATATCAAACGTTTTTTTTATTTCAACCTCCGATGTGCGACCGGGGCTTGGGCGAATGTCATCGTTGGGCGAGGGGTCAAATCTTCTTTTTTTTTATTATGTCTTATAAATTCAACCAAACTTTGTGTAGTATTTTGAACATCATAACGACGTGCAAGAGCAACATTATTTTTGACTCCGGCCCAAGGGGGCCAGCCCCAGGGGTCAAAGGTCAAATAAACTAAAAATTCAACTAATTAACCACTAGACGGAATTCAACCAAATTTAGTGTATAACTTCCCCACATCATGACAACGTGCCAGAGCAACATTTTTTTTACTCCGCCCCAAGGTGCCCGCCCAAGGGTTTAAAATGTCAAATACACTAAAAAGTCAAAATTTTCGAGGACGTCTTTTCCGACTACTGTTGCTAGGGAGCTATGGTATTTTTTGTTATGATGTATGGCAGATACAAACTTTGGGGGTTGATTGGCATATTGCCAGGGATGTGCATGAGACTTTGAGAAATGTTGATGCAATGTCGGAATACGGAGCAATGCGAGATACTCCATGCATATCTGACTTGCACTTCAAAATGGTAGGGATCTTCGATGACTCACCATCGACTACATCTAGTTTAAATTAAAATGCACCAATATTAACCCTTAACCCGCTATATAATATATAATGGACTGTTCTTTTTTTGAATTAAGACCTTTCCATGTGAGTGATGGGTTATAAGAGTTACCAAATCATAATTCATTTTACTCATATTCAGTCTCCTATATGTTATGTATCCGTGATTAAACCTTTACTTGTAACCGTCACATATACACTAGTTTATGACCTGATCCCATGGATAGGGTCTGGACAAATAAGTGTTTAGTGTCATTTTGCCGTTATATGGCCGATTAATACCTTTAACCGGAGATAAGCGTGTGTCACTAACATACACCAATTCTGCCGTTTCCTTTTGTTATCCCCTGAATACAGGTTTGATTGTACATGAAATATAGTATAAATTATGTTATACTTTCATACTGACCACTTTACGTTACTTACACTGATTTCATCGTTAAGGATGTTACGGTATTGACAGTTGACATGACCTTGATATTGCACGTAAATAAGGCGATACTTTCAACTGTTTAGACACCTAGTGTTGCATGACATTCGTTAGCTCATTGGTCATAATCACGTTCATACAATCTGTATTTAATATAAACTTGTTACATGCAAAACGTTTATCAAAAGAAGATATGACCCTATCATTTTGCAACGTACTGCATGTTTAGTGCTTGGCCCATTTACAGTTCGCCACTATGCTTTCCTCTTTGATTGTGCTATGACAGGACAGATTGTAGACCCTATGATGACGTCTATCTAAATCCTTATAGGACGGTAGCGTTTGATGTTTGTCTTTAATCTTGTCTTGTAGTACCTTTAACAGTTTATTCTCGTGTTGCTATGGCTTCTGCCAAGTTGCTGAGTACTTACTTTGTGGCTTTCTATGTTTTTGTTTTTTATATTATATATACATGGTCATGTTTGTGTTTTACTTATATTGCCTATTAATGCTGCCTTGTTTGTTAGAGATTATAACCTGGCGGTTATATCTTTACTTACACTGTCACGTTTATTGGGATGAAAATAGGGTAAGGGTGAGGTTTCGTGCACCCTAGAACATAGTTTATACCCCCAGCGGCTTTCTTTGCCACTAACCGTTCCAAGGCGGTATAGTCCTAGCACTATTGTCAACCCTTTTGTGTTTGTGATGTCTTCCCTTCATTCATCTTTAAAGTCGTTCTTTTTCTGTGTGCGTTTGTGGTTGACTGTCGTCCTTGAATGCTACTTTTCCTGTTCGATTTTTATATCTACTTTTAATGACGTCAATAGACGTCAAATAAATTCGTTGTTCACTTCGAACTTGAAACCATCTACGCAAAATGTAAATGAAAGACACGAGACGAATACATCTAATACGCACATTTTATATCTTATTGTATTGTGTTTATGTCAGTGCCAACTAAATGCTATGTTGTTTTATTTGCCAATTGTTTTCTCGTTGAGGGCAAATCATGTTGTTAGAAACTGGGACCATACGCCGCTGGAAATAGACTGGTGTGAAAATGCCTCATTTAATGTTCGATGTTCGAGATGGCTAAAATTTCTGTACTATTGACATTTTATTTATTGAGTTTTTCTCAACCCGGAGCTAGATGGCGTGAACGGTAGAAAGTACTTTTCACTACCGTTAATGAATAGTCTCGGTCAAACCGTTACCGATACTGCAATATTTGTGTGTATTTATCCTCCTTTCATGCTCGTTTTACTGAATCTAACACAAATCAATCTACTTTTCAGGTTTCAGAACCTGGTACACACGTGGCACGTTGTACCCGATACGAACGACCCACTTGTCTCTCAATGTAAAAGTACGGCTACAGCAGCCGGAAAGAAACGATTGATCCTCGATTCTCTTACTGGCTGTATGTATACCTGTTTTCAGTACATACGATATTTACCTTAGTTTAGTTCACTAGATAAACGATGAATGCTGCAGCATACATATACAGTTTTATTGTAAACATCATCCCACATAGCTTCTGTTTCGTATATCATGTAATGTATAGCAATTTATATTTTACCGGTAGCTTTTGAAGTTAGAACGTTAATTAAATTAAAAATAGTTATTGTCGTTCCTGTTAAAGAGTGAAACACAACAGCAATCTATACAAATGTCATCAGTTCTGAGTTAAAATAAATCGTCATTTGCCTCTAAATGTAAAAGTACGGCTGCAACAGTCGGAACAGTCGGAAGAAAACGCCTTTTCCTTGACTCCCTTACTGGCCGTATGTATACCATAGTTGAAATTAGAACGTTAAATAAATTAAATATAGTTATTGTCGTTCTGGTTAAAAAGTGGGACAAAATAGTCATAAAAATGTCATAAGTATTGAGTCAAAATAAGTCTTCATTTGAACTTCCTGGTCGTTTCTTTACTAAATTCTCAAAGGTACAGTATTGTTTAACAAAGGCATGAATTATATTCCTATTACTCGAGAGAATGAGAGACAACTAATATGTCCGTATATACCATGCTAAGACAAGTATCGATGCTTAAACATATTGTAACACACTTAAGAATGTTTTTTTGGTTGATAAACACGATGTTCTATATTTTGTCAACTACGCTTTTAGTTGACCTGACCAATTTGAAATGTGACATACAACTGATGTTGGACGCTCTTGGCGGGGACCCTACAGAGGCCGCATGCGAAGCAGAATGCCACAAGCTTCTCCTTGACGGTCACATCTTCAACTATGCATGTCCTTTAGTCTGTCATGGGTAAGACAATATACAATCTCACTTAGATAATTCACGTATTTTGCAAACGACCATAGCAGATATATTTACAGTCAGCCTCCTCCACAAGTGACCATCTCTCTTAAGAGATCACTTGCTATAGGAGAACATCGATTCAGTTCTCAAGTGAGACCTGACGGAGACCCTACAGAGGCCGCTTGTGAAGACGAATGCCACAAACATCTTCAGCAGGATCATGAATTCAAATATGTATGTCCATTAATCTGTCAGGGGTAAGACCATAAACAAATTCGCTTAGATAATTCGCGTGTTTTATACACGACCAGAACATACACTTCTCAAAGTTTGCTAAGCACAAAACCACTCCTTTCCAACTTCATAATTTCACTCGAAAGACCGTGTTAAACTGTATATATATATGATATAAAAAGCCTAGAAAGCCACAAAGTAAGTACTACTCGCACGACCTCATTCAATATAATATGTCCTCATACATCGTCATCAATCTATTAGATGCATTAACTTTATCAGTGGATACGCGTTGTTATAGGAACGCCTCTCCCACTCATATGTGGTTATCAATAACTCTGTCAGTGTAAATAAACGTATAACACTTACTAAATATAGATATATAGCATTCAAGGACGACAGTCAACCACAAACACACACAGAAACAAAGGACACATTTAAAGGTGAATAAAAGGCCAAATAAGACATCACAAACACAAAAGGTTAACAATAGTGCTACCGCATTTGAACGGTCAGTGGCAAAAAAGACCGCTGGGGGTTTAAACCAGGTTCTAGGGTGCACCAAACCTCACACTTACCCTACTGTCAACCCAATACAACGGGACAGTGCAAAAAAATAAACCCCCGCCACGAACATTCAAGAACGATCAACAACAAACACACGCAGAATCAATGAACAAATTTAAAGATGAATGTATTTGATCAAGACGCTCTATGCATGTATGCGGTATCATTGCAATACGCATTTACAAGCTCCGTTTCGTTTCAGCCCATATTGACGTGTTGTAAAATCATTGTATTGGAACTGCCTCTGTGTATAATCGTACGGAATTGGTGCAATGCGCAGTTTATTTCACAGAAAGTGTGTCATGTGATGTAAACGTCATAGTGTTTTCGTTTCATTGTGAAAAATGTCCACAAAGTTTCGACAGTATATTTATTTCAAGCAAATTCAAGTACTTTTTATGGAAATTAAATGTTAAAACCAGTTGTTTTGTTCTACATATTCGTTTTTATTTTAATATTGTATATGCAATAAAAAGGTTATTAGATTCGTATTAGAATATATGCAGTTGTTCTAACGCGTTTACATATTGTTACGCGGAAGAACTCATGCATATATCCCGCCACAAATATTATGACGTTATTAATTAAGTGTTTTCATATTGGCACAGTTATTGGTCCAAAGGCCGCGGGCCAATATGACAATCCGAGGACCAATACCTGGGCCAATATGAAAACACTTAATTAATGACATTTTTATTAATTAACTACTTAATATCTCTCTGTATTCCTATGTTTTAAAATCATTTACATGTAAGAAAAAAACAAGATATATATGTTCAATATAACATTTAATTAACAAGTATCTGATTGAAATAAATCCACCACTGTTACCGCTCGATGGCGCGTGGGAAAATCATACACGAACGTGATAATATCTATATTTCAGCGAAGCCGATGTTACCGAATTTACAAATAATCAAACCTTAATTATTTTGATTGTCTACATTACGTAGGCGAACATAGCTGCGACGTTGTTTTTTCTTCTTCAAAATGACTTCCGTAAAGAAAACAAAACCTTGGTCATATTGGCCGTGTTGGTTTATCCAATCAGATTGCTTTAATTTCATATTGGCCGAGTTTTCTCATATTGACCGAGTTTCTCTCCATATTGGCCTTGTTTTTACAATATGATGCGTGCAGTTTCCTGCAAACCACGGCAGATATTAAGTAGTTAATTAATAAAATACCATATAAGTACAACTTGCATATGGCTAATTGTATCGGCCTATTATTGAATCAGTCATACTATTCAAATTTCGAACAATAAGGCAATGTGAGTTTAGTCAGCTAAATTCTCGTTGATATGGAGACATCTTTATACGTTAAGCTATCATAATAATGATTATAATAAACAAATCATTCAATTCAACATTAATGAAAAAATACCTCCGTTTCACGGCAAACATTCATTTTGCAAAGCGTGAACCTCTCAATAAAACCGAATCTGCTGCTTTTAACTCTTGCTTGTGTTTGTTGCTTTTAAGGGATCCCTTTTTCAGTATTTACTCATAAATAGTGCTGAAAACTGCAAAAAGACACATAGGGAAACACGTATTACATTCTTAATCGTATCCTTATTACGGTTGTCCTTATTGATCCGCTTACATATGCCTTTCATTCACAAATAGTACACTATCGAACCCATCGCAAAATTAATAATATTCATTATGTGTTGCCGATATATTACACACAAATTGATGTGAATAAATTTAATTTGGTCATCACTATTTGTTCTTTAAATAAATAGGCGTACACCAATGTGGTTCATTTTGTAAACACGTGTGCCGAAAACAAGTTGAAATCATTTGTCATATTGTACAGTACTTTAAAATATTTGACATGTTTACTTCTATATAATTTGAAAATGTTTGTCCACCGTCGACAAGCATGTACTAAACGTTATATGTACCGGTACTGTCTCAAAACTGTAAGTGTTTTGTATGGTGGCATATTTCTGCCACGAGATAGCTAAATAATTATCATGATTATTTCGAGACAGTACCATGTATTTTTCGAGATAATAATGAATTTTCGCGAAAATCTTATACAATGTGTAAGATAAAATATCATGTTAAATGCCACGTTAATGCCCACTTCTGCCATCATGAATCAGGTTCCTAGAGAATTATCGCGATACCCGTATCATGCTTTCTTCGAGATAGTAATTGAATTTTCACGAAAATCTCTCAGATATCTTGTTAAACGACGCAATACTACTGATCATGATAGTTCTGGTTTCGCGATAAATAATGTTATTCAGTTAACTATAAATATTTACGCGATAGTAACGTGAATTTTCGAATAAATTGTCATAATTATTACGAAAACAAAATTTCAAATGTTTAAGATAACTCTTACCGCGTTAACTATTGTGCTAACGTGATGGCAGAAGAGGGAAGTATCGCAGCAAGTTTTGTTAGATAAAATTGTTGAAAATTAAAGAGAAAAAGAAACATTATCGCGAAAAACACACGATAAATTATCTAGCTATCTCGTGGCAGAAATATGTCACCATAGTTTTGTTATGAAATATGTACTCGTTGTGCAAACGACATCAGGTTCGGATATAGGATTTTAGATTAGCGTGTTGGGAGGTGCAACAGTAAAAAACACAAAGAAAACACGCTTACATGCCTTTTCATAACGTCTCTGTTATAGGGTGGGGTGGAGGTTGGGGCAACTTAAACAACAAAATTTACAAAGAAATCATCAACAACGTTTAAATGCCTTCTCATAAATTATAAGTTATAGGATGGTAGTGGCGGGGGCAGATTAAACTTATGCAATTATATAGATCAAAAACTTGTTTTCGGTATTTGTTGTTTTTTATCTATAAATGTTCATAAGTTTTCATACTTAACGACGGTGCACTATATTGAGTTTAACACAATAAACTAACCCAACAAATAACGGCAAAATTACACTAAAATAGCTTATCATTAATTCGACGCTATAGTTTTGGGGATGGGTTTTGCTTGTTGTAGCCGTTTATATTGTGTCTTCTCAAAATATGTAATATATAGAGTTTAATAACCAGTGTTTTTGAGATACGGGAAATATCTCCCGAGGTAGAGAAATGGCCCCGATATAAGAACGAGTGCGGGGATCGGGGCCATTTCTCTACCGAGGGAGATATTTTCAGTATCTCAAAAACACTGGTTATTAAACTATATATTACATAATTTAAAATCGATATTTTATTAATATTTCTAATGATTCACGCCTTTTTACACCAGTTTGCACGATAACGCCAAGACGACGTTACGTCATACAAACAAAACAAGTGGAACCGGAATACTTCGTTAATTTCCGTAATCGTTATTTCCTAGTGGCGGAATCTGACGAAGTCGTCCGTAAAACAATCGGAACGTCATTTGGCATTCCCGTCACTGACGGAAAAGGCCAAGCAATGTCCCGTACTGGGAAATATCTACCACAGGGAGATATTTCACAGTAGAGCAAACGAGTAGATATAGCTTTTCTATTCCCAGTATTTCCTATACAAATCACAGACAAATATGTAATATACATACCTCGTCGTCAGTAGGTTTAGGAACGGTTTACATCTGTTGCGCAATGTAAATTTCGGGCTAGTTACTTTAATTTGGCTCTATAATACGGTGCAGTATTTCAAAAATATATTATGTTGATGCATGAATTTCTATATTTTTATTGTAACAGGAACCATAATCGTAATTCTGCTTTTACGTGACGTCTATATCATATCTATATTTTGCGTCTGGTCTGCCTATATTGGTAATGGTAATCTATTTACAATTTCAGACTTGTTCACAAACTGTACTTATCATTAAAATAAACCCTATAATGTCAAATTGTATCAATGTATCAGTACAATATCACTACTTTAACATATATTTCAGATTCCAGAACCTCGTACACCTGTGGCACATTGTTCCAGACACCACTGACCCGTCGGTCTCTCAGTGTGGCAACGTCATGTCGACAACTGCCGGAAAATAAACTTTAATCGAATAATAAATTGGATTTTATTAGAATAAACAGTTATCAATACAATACCGTCTTATTCCGATCGATAATTATTATAATGTTTATGATGTAGCGTTTTCTTAGTTTTGCAGTATATAATATTATAGTTGAATATTACGATAATATAACTAACACATTGATAACATGCAATGGATGTAGAACAGGTTGAAACAATATATGGTATACATTTAAAGGCAATCTATCGACACAGAGACAAACCAAATTTATTATTGAGCAGTACGGGAGCAGCCTTGATATTTTCCTACATCTTTCAAATATCGCAACCACGCTTGACAACGAAAAGTAGTACGTCAACTTTGGGCAACGTCAAAAAAAAAAAAAATGTCCGCCATTTTGAATTTTTTAAAACGCATAATTTGGAAAATTGTGACAATTTTTGATCATGAAATTTCATTTCCCCTTTAGGTTTCGTGATTTTCGTCTGTACCGACTTTTTTTAGAAGCTCTACTGCGTGATAAATGCAGACCCGCCTTGTAAAATGTCGAAGCGAGGGGCGATAACTCTAAAAGATGCCATTTTTAGAATACGATTAAAATGACAACAACCGTGTGTTTTTTGTTAAATAAAGTACGAGGAGATACTTGAATTGTTGTTTTAGCTCACACATTACATGAATTTTGCTGCATATCACGAAAAGCATGTTATTTCTTTATCAAAAGTACACGAAAATACGAATTGTTTGATTTAACTGTAATTTTGACTCGACTGACCTCGCAAGAACTGCAGGCGCGTATTCGATGGAGCGGGTAGTATTGGGCACCCTCTCATATGTGGAAAGTTTACGTAACAATCGCTACTGTTCAAGATGGGAGTTGGGATGGAGAGAAGGAGGGGGAGGGCATCTGAACTGAGATTTAAAAGGATGCGCCCCATCCCACCCCAACTAAAATCATGAAAGCTAGTCTGTTTTTGAAAGCTCTTCCAAGCATACAGTACATTCTTAAACATATTCAGATAATATATTTGTTGCTAGTGTTTTTGACTAGACTGTCCAGTGTCTAATTGTCATCCGCAACTTGGCGCAGTCAGTAGCGCAGCGGATTTGTAACCGGAGGTGGTGCCACTGAGTTTTGTCGGTGTGTTCTTGGGCAAGACACATTCCCTTAGCCTCATCCGTCGGATGGGGACGTAAACAGGGTGGTCCCGCGTATAGGTCTATCATCCGAGCATGTTAAAGAACCATAGGAATCTGTTCGATAATAAGAGTAGTGCACGGTTCCCGGATTCCTTAGTATCCTTCCCCTCTCTCTGAGGCGGCTCTAAATAACCTGTACTGTGTTGATGAGCCGTTAAATATATCAATTCAATTCATCCGCAACTGCACTCAGCACTGTCATATGTACTATAGCTGTCCCATGCTAGTATCATGAATCAACCGTGGAATATATCACCCACACATAAAAGGGTTTGAGGGCCCCATCTTACTTGTATTAGTTTAAATATAGACCATATTGTCGGTTGAAACCTAAGATGAATTTTTTATCAGACAGAAACACTGTCGTAATACTTATACTGATAGCATCGAAGGAAAATAAAGAAGGCCATTTTTTTTACTTTATATTTTTAAAATTGAATTGTGTTTTATGTCATTATAGCACATTTTAGGCCATATTTCCTGGGTAGAACCAGTACTGTGTACTTACTGCTATCTGTAAGAATCGACACTTTCTCACCTACAAGTTGAGCTCCCAGTGGGAATTGAACCCGCAGCGGTGAGAGGTGAAGATGAGAATGTATACAAATATAAAAAGGCAACCGAACATCGCCATAACTCAATATGTCCATAGGGACTTGAATGAACGCACTGAAAACAATCCGTGGAAAATTGTACTATGCAAGAATATATATTCATAAATAAATTTTATTTTGATGCAAAATCGATATGCTCCTCTAGACATCATAGATAAAGATCATGTAAAGTTTCGAAAAGATTGGTTAAAAACTGTGGAAGGATATAGACGCACAGATAACTAACACCATATGCCGCCTCACCTTTCAATGGTAAACAATAAACATTTAAGGTACATATTAAGGCCTTAAATATTATCTTTCATGACTAAGTAAAAAATAGGTAACAAGTCAGATATCAAAATGAATTATTTATTTGATTTAAAACATTTTATTTCAAATATTTACATCAAAACATCCCAAATATAAAGGGTATTACATAACAAATTAAATTGCATCATACAATAATTGTTTTTATTTATTAAAGGGACACACAGCATTTATCAAGTTTTTATCAAGCATTAAAAGGTGCACCTCGATTGATTAATCAATAATTTATTTTCACTTTACACCCGCTTGCATATATTTAAATTATAAGTTATAACATTTTGGAGTTTAAAAAAAAGAAGATTGCTGCATGTCCCTTTAATATGTAATTGTTTATATGGTGCAAGCCAATTTGAACATATGTGGGGTTATATATATATACATGTATCTGTTTGTTATTTTTTGGTGAGGAAGACCACTCACTTTTCTTCTGGGTATAACCGGTAATATACACCTCCTGCCATCTGTTATTCCACAAACTTTTATATAATCCAATAAAATTCAGAAAACATTTTAATCCAATAAATAAATTGGGCACGGCAGGTCAGATTAACAGAAACACATTTATATTTTCATATTAGCCCTTATTTTGAGCCACTCCAATGAACTATCCAGTTAATGTCGCCAACGATCCACCTTGTGTCAACAGTCGGATATGCATGTTGATATGATATTGTGCTGGCTGAACTGGTGATCCTCTTACTAGACATATTTTTCTTGAAGTTGATGCTAGTACTGTCCGTATGAGGTATTGCTGATTCATGATTCATAAAAAAAAAAATATTGTACACCATCTTGTTATTTTTATACTATTCTTGTTCGTTTAAGTATTTCTGATTCTGTTGTTAATGTTGTAAAAAGTTATATGTGACTACTTGTTTCAATAAAATCCTCCCATATATATTGGGACATCACTAACTATTTTCAGCTAACTCCCAGCATCTCAGGACTCCAGGCTCTGAAAATAAAAATGACATACATGATATTTTGTTTCAACTTAAATAGGTAACAAGTTGTAGAACTGAAATATGTAAATGAATAGTGATTATAGAACATTTTTTACATGTACAATAAATTAAAAATAATCGTTTTCTGCTAAATCAACACATTTATTACCGGTATACCTTATTTAGAGCCCCCCAAATGACACATAGAAAATTCGAGAACCTGTCTTACTCTTACTAATGTATATATTAATAATTTCTATGGTTGTTTATCGTGCTTGGAGGATAGACTCCCCAGTTTCAATCCTAATCAAACAAAAGAGGCTGAGGAACAAACAAGGCTGAGGGAAGATGTATTGCGCGATATTAAACACAGAAACTCAGTGGTGCATGTGTGACTTGAACCGGAAGCTCCAGATTGCTATTATCCACCATGCTATTGCTGGGCCATGCCAGCACATTATGTTAAGTCGGGGTCTTGGTTAAGTTTAATAATTTAGATGTAATACAGGGACCTTTTTATTTTGTTTGTTTAATTTTACATATGTACTAAGCACAATATGACCTATTTATGTGTCGTTGTGCTGTAAAACACCATTTTTATTTTTAGTATAAAAAGTCTGAGACTAAGTGCAGGCACAGACCTAATAACAAATTATTAATATGTCTGTGGTGCAGGACTGGTGCACAATGCCACATATTTTGCAAAGAACAAACATTGATAAATTCATAGATTTTTTGAAGCTGCGCTTACCTACATACTGGCTAATACAAGGCTCTTGATGTAGTTATACTGTGAGACTGGGAAATTTGACTTGAATCTGGCTATGGTAATACTGCACACTGCCTCTAGCTAATTTAGTCTTAGCAGACCTGAAAAAAACAAGTCATATATGATATTGTTTCATTTGTTTTTAATATTAATAACTCTGTCCAACTTTCTTAATGCTAACAATGTCAGCATTCCATAACATTTTACTTAAAACACAACTGGAATTGAAAGTGGTGCTTTCCAGAAGATGATACTGTCCAAAATGTAAGTCACAGGTGGCATTCATGAACAAATAGTAGATTTTCAAGGCTTACATTTTCATCAATTATTCATCACTCATGTGTTCTAAAAAATTATCAGAATTAAGTTAATATATATCAACCACCACCGTTTTACATGTTTCAACGTTAAACACTTGTCATACAGAAATTAAAAGTGTATTTACTTACATAGGCCACAGTGCAGACAATGCCATGACACATTTCAGGCATTTGCTGGTGTGTTCCACTTTTCAATTTTAATTCTCTACATTGTCTACTGTAATAGATCTATTTGTTTGTAGTTTGTAAATTACGCACTCATGCAAAACTTGGAATTGTATACGATCGTGATTGTAACACTGTTTTAATTCTACTCCTGTGCAAATAAATTAAAATAATCCATCGGTCAATCGGGCCGTATGTGTAAACGATCTATCTGTGTATGTACACGGATCAGCATTATTTGACCTTTGAATGTGTGTGAGCTATTTTTTAGCCACATTCCTTAGCTATTTATAAACGTTCACTTCAATTCACAATATTTAGTTTCTGTGACTGTGTGACATTATGATGTTAATTTGTCCAGGGAGAAGTGGGTTTGTGGCGTGCGACTGACTGGCCTGGGCTGGGTGTTTTTCTGTGTCGCCGCCATTTGAATAGCCTCTGAAAGAGTGAAATGCAGGTACCAACTTTCAAAACGGGCATGCAAAATGTATATTCACGAAAAAATAAGAAATTTTCAAAAAAGGTAGATCAGGTAATGATCTTCGACTCCTGTCAATTTCAACAATATTTAAGAATATACAATTTTTGTACCCGTTTTGAAACATTGGCAATTTCGAAGAAAACAAAAACTAGTTTTTTTCGATCTTCGCATTTGTACCGCGATTTCCGACTATGATATCTCAATAAAACCTGTCAACACGATTGTTTTATAAATCTCCGACATAATAACTGACTTCTGATATGAATTGTTTTCTTTGCCATCTAGTATAAGCTTTAAACTAGTGTTTCTAAAAAGAGTACTATAAAATCCGCGCATCTGCACGTGCTTGCAAAATGGGAACTACGTTGCCTCCAACACCAATTATTTATGTTTGAGTTATGCGGTTCAAGCACGTGAAATGACTTCTCTGCTCCCGTACTGGAGAGTTCTGAAAAACATCAATAAGTGTGAAAGAATTATCAAAATGAGTCGATCAACAAAGAAGATATGATCATTGAACTTTCTGTTGAAACGGTTATGGAAGCCACTATTCTGAGATAACTGACGTCTCAGTTATAAATGACCAAATATGGAATATTTATAAATATCACCATAACTGATTTAGAAGGACAAAATGACAGCAACTGAATGAATAATATGTATACTTAATGGCAATACTGCTGTATATGACCGGAAATGATTTTGCATTCATTTGCAGTGATTTTCTTTGCTTAAAAGGGACACACGGCAATCTTAATTTTTTTTAAAACTCACGGCGTCCCGCTTGTTTTTTTGGATAACTTACATTTGTTCAATCATTAATATTAATTATAAGAATAGTAATAAGCAAATTGTATGTGCGTTTTATTCAATTTTGATATTATTGCACCAATAATATATTAAAACCGAATACTTAAATTTTTATTTATTTAAATGTAACCAGGTTATAAGTAAAAATGATCCTGGATATATAAATCAAGACACCCATTTCAAACACTTCAAGATTTCCATGTGTCCCTTTAAATGATATTTATCAATATTCCACATATGGTAATTTGGAACTATGCCGTCATAGTTCTCAAACTGGATGCTCCATATACGTTTTAGAGAAACATATAACCTTAATATTGCGGTGTGCAAGTAAATAAAGCCATGACATATATATCGTAAAACACTAGTATAACACAGATGCAAACGAAGGCCGAATCAACGCTCGGCCTTTTCCGTTCAACTCGGTATGCAGTCCGAATTGCCTCGTCGCTTTCGGAAATCGAATACGAACACCGGCTACAGATAAGGAACCCGTCAGTAGCATTATAAACGAGAACTGGTCTACACACGGGTTGATTTTCGAGAACAATGGCAGAAATCGGTGCAGAAGAATCTAGCTTTGACTAAAATCTTTCCCTGACTGAGCAGCACATGACTGTTATATCCTGTCTGTTTAACTATTATATACATTGATCAGTTGATAACACGTAATGAATATACTTCAATGGTAAATCTTATTTAGCATATAACTTGCGGTGGAGGAGTATAGTAAAACGGATACTAATGATCATATAGAAAACACTGCTCCCAAACAGCCCCCAAACGCAATGGCACCCTAGATACGCACTGTACCAATAACTAAAATGCGAATTAAATTACCAATGAACACAATATAAAATGTGATGAAGACAGGGTTACGGACTAACAACGGTTATCAGGCAATACACATTACTGATTAGTTTAAATTTATTTTAACTTCTGCGACCACATTGACAAGACAATGTCAATAAAAATCAACATACAGAGAAATTTGCAAATATTACACTTAAATGTGTGTAGTTGTAAAGACATATAAAACATACACAATAGAAAACAACTCAGGGCGTATCCAAAATTGTACTGGAGAACTACAGCAGCAGCCATATAAAAAAAACATAAAAGGGTACGACCAAAATGCCTAAGGGACGAAAGCACTTACCTCCCTTTTCAGAGTTTCAGAATATGTAATCATAGAGCCCGTGAGAGTGTCCCGTCATCGCACAAGAGACACGTGAAACGTAGTGAATGACTGTCAATCACGAATCATTGAGTGGGTTGCAATACTAAAGGGTCGTATCATTTTCTAACGAATTTCCTGGAAAAGTAGTCAGAAAACCAGCTAAACTCATTTAACTTCCGAAGTTATATATCTCATCTCCTTAAAATAACGGCTGTGATATATCTAGTCAGAAAAAAAATGGGGTCGTACTCCTTTAGTAAGTTTTCGTTAATTTAAAAAAAAAAAGATAGTGTGTGATAAAGAAAACGTTACTAAAACCGTTTACTTGTAATCCTGAACATCGTTACAAGATCTAACACCTTGTTGCATTAGCACACTGTACTCCTCATCTAAATGTGGATAGTTAAATAAGTATCAAAAAGGATAAATTAAGACTTATTATTTAAGTACAGTACTCACGGCGCAAGTGGACTGGACGCCACTGCTGATGCAAACCACAGGCATCTGTGTTGTTGTTTGCATGGATACGTTCATTAGAAGCTCGGTCTTCAAAAAAGGACACAATCATGCTGATAAACAATGCAATTTTCCAGCGATGGTGTCGTTAGATACGCAGATGTATAATATTCGAATAGGAAATGCAGATTTCACAGAACACATTTAACCAAAAACATTTAAACAAACAATTACAATGTTGAGTTATGCTCAACCCGGGGCTAGAGGGCGTGAGCGGTAGCTAGAATATTTCACTACCACTCATGAACAGTCTCAATCAAACCGAGACTGCAATATTTCGTATGTGTCGTGCTCGGCCGTTTCCAAAGGTCCATTATAATACTCTTTTTTTAATAAGAAGCAATGGATGTGAAATCACAAACACAAACGGGTTGACAATATGGCTACTGCCTTGGAACGGTCAGTTGCAAAAAGGACACTGGGGATTTAAACCAGAGTCTAGTGCAACAATTCTCTCTCTTACCATCTGAATTCACAGTAATTAAATATGCAATCGTCAGACACTAATGATATTGTTTGAGGCTTTGTCTGCAGGACCAGAAAAATGTTAGTATAAAGCTCATTTCCACAAATGTGGCCTTTGCAGTTCACGAAAACTTATTTGACATCCATGTAAAGAGGTTTGCCATATAGGCAGCACACTATCCTCTCCGTGATCTCCGTACTTTTTTGAAGATCATCCGAGCATTCATGCTGCTGTTCGAGCAATCTAAATTGACACAAACTCTCTGTGCTTTTTAATCATCTTCAATGGGACAGCCTTGCCTCTCCCTACAAAGCCATTGGTTGTAACACAGCTTGTAAAGCAATGTAGTGTGGGTGTAAAGAGCAAATATCAGACCTTAACCTCTACAATTTGTTTCACATTCAACATCTCCTTTTTTATTCATTCAGTGCCAAACCTGACATATGGTTGTATTGCTGAAACAAATTTTGAAAGCAGGATCAATATGACTGTGTCAGGAGAATGCACCGCGATTGTTTCTGATGTTAGTGAGGATAGATTCATTCTGATGTCTGCTTCCTCCTATGATGAAACAGATCTTCATGACCATCAGCAAAGAGAAATATGTCATCTGCAATGGAAAACCGAGGACATTTTTTTCCCAGACAGATTAGGTTTCATGACCTTGGAGGTTTGATGCATATCTGTCCATTTTCCACAGGCCGAAAATTCGATTAATGAATTGTGTCGCATTGTCGCGATTACTCATGTAACTCTTCAAATTACAATAAGTCTTCGTTTTGGGCCCTGACAACAGGAAAGATGGGGTTTCACATTGTCTATTGCACACACATATTTGATAGATCTAGGGACGAAAGTGTCTGTCACGAAGTCGACTCAAGATGCTTTGGTAAGTATGTCAAACACCATCTCTGCCAAATCATCAAACGTACCAGGAACTGAGGGCTGATTGTGAGGTGTTGCGTTACCGTCAGACACATGCACAGTATATCAAGTATGTCGCTGTGTAGCTGGCTCAATTGATATTTCTAAGCAGTGGAGCAATTTGGCTTTGTCAGTTCTAACTGAATTGTCATCACCTGTTGCAAGGGACCATGGGACTGATCCTAGAGGATATGATAGCTTCAACTTAATATCTGCCTTATACCTGATTAATAAAGAAACCAATTAACCAAATATAGTGTGTTATAGATCGGTACGGCGGGTCAATTAACAAGTAATTGACAAATATGTCATGGCCTTCGCAGTCTGATGCTGTGATAGATCATCATCTACATCTCTCTATGCTGAAATACTGACGATCGGAGGTAAAGCTCATAGTTATTGATATCAACTCGGAATTGGGTTTGTGAAACCAATGATAGATTCTGTGGCTCTTCTCAAGTCTTTCTAATTGTTCTTTGTTTGTGATGGATGCAGTTCTTTGAGCAAAGAAATAACTTCTGATGCCATATTTGCCATCTGAAGAGTGACCTCTAGCAGCTTTGCTCTACATTGACGTGTAATGCACAAGTGGTATTACTGGTATGCTGCATACTTTCTTCTGAATCCAGTGATGTTACCCTGACAATTTGCCTGTTGATTGATAGTTTTTGACTTGTGGAAGAGGGACACTGACTCCTGTTTTGGAGAAGTTCATTTGACCCGGGTATGGGTTGTGTCAAGACTCAGGGTATGCTTAAATATACTGGAATGTGTCTGGCATAGTAGCAATGGTCATACTCAAAGGACATTGGACAGTGTAGATAAATGCATGTCAAGGTCATTTCCGTTGTGTCTCTTTGATAAGAGTTCAAGTATTATTACTAGTATTGTCCAAATACTAGTAAATCAGAATAAGGCAAGACTAATTTACATTGGATGGTGACAAAATATTCTTATTCTTTGAGATTTGTCTCAAAAGCAGGATACATTGTATGGCAAGATGCTATAACTAGTAAAAAAAACATTGTCAATAACAGATAAGCTCCCAGTAGTTTATTGTGCAATTACTATTTTTCTGATTTATGAGCCATTTTAAAATATTTCTTTATTATATATTTATTTTATTTTTAGACATTACATTTATTTATTTACCTATACTAATGAATTATATAACTTTTTTTTTTAAAAATCATAGTTAAAATACCATTCTAACACTTTTATTTCTGGAAACGTCCAATATTACATGTAACTTTAAATGGTAACGTTATTTTCGTGTTTATTTTACATATCGTATTTATTTATTGATTCACTCTTTTATATATTCATTTAATGCACAACATTTTATTATTAAAATAGTCACGGTTTTAGTAAAGAACTAGAGCTTTATTTCTGGAAACATTCAATATGGTAACGTAAATTTTGTGTTAATGTCACGTAACGTAAACAACACTGTCTTTTAGAAATTTCTCTTCTTCGCTAGATTTCGGTTTATAATAAGTTTGATAAATAATATAAAATATACATACCGATTTGTTGCATATAAACAATGTTTGAGTATTACATTTTCAAAACATGATAATGGTAACCTATTTCAAATGGATGTCACGCCCTTATATCCCCACTCTCATTTGGTAAACATAATTCATTTGTAACAAATGCATACCCTTTCAGGAAATAATTTCCTTCAAAATTCCCCCAGAGTGTGAATGGCCTCTTGGTAACTTACGATCTAGTTATTATTAACTGTATTTATGATTTTTTGGTAACCGATAGGGTGTAACGTAAACTACAGTATATTTTCATATTTGCATTATGTTGAAAAGGCTGTCTAGATTAAAAAAATCATAAATAACATAAATATAGGCAGTATTTGTTGTTCATATCCACATGTTTTACTCATATTCAGATTATTGAAGGTATTCTTGAATTGTTCTGGTATCGTAACTGTCACGTGCGTTACACACAAACGCCCAAACGCTCAGATGGCACACATGTCCCATTCTAAAGCTTTTTTTATGAACTTTCAGAAAATCATAAACTACAAAATTCCTACTTGGGGGTGGGGGTGGGGGTGGGGGCGGGGGTGGGGTGGGGGTGGGGGGCGGGGGTGTGGGGCGGTCGGTGGGGGGCGGGGGGTGGGGGCGGGGGGCGGTGGTGTTAATGGGATATGTAGCCAGCTCAAAGACTATAACATAGAGAAAGGTATTTCATGAAAATGATTGCCCGGAATGATTTTTGATGCATCACTAGACCACCGTCATTTGTTTGTACATTGTAGCACTTATAACACAAAACAAAGAATTACGCAAAAACTAGTGCAGACACGGAACACAAATTGATCAATCGCTAAATAAAAACAATCGTTATAAAATCGATATAAAAGAGTATGAGAATGGACCTTTGGAAACGGCCGAACACGACACATACGCAATATTGCAGTCTCGGTTTGATTGAGACTATTCATGAACGGTAGTGAAATATGCAGCTGTTTTGAGATAGAATCCTAGCTTCAGTTTAGTAAAATATTGTATTACACATCTCAAAGTTAATTTCTGTCTGACATAAGGTACTTTATTTTACTGATTAATCGTGAGTTGCTTTCAAATAGTTTAAGTTATTTTGCAACATATTAAAAAAAAAATATAAGTCGATATAGTTCATGGTTAGAAGGCTTGACTATAAACCAAAGGTTTGTGTGTTCGAGTCCCGAGAGTGGCATTTTTTTAAAAATTACAATGCTACCTATGTACAAGTACGATGCGCAATACTCAATGTCTAAAAAGTGGAGCACTGTGGTCTAGTGGTAGATCGTTGGACCCATGATCCAAAAGTCGTGGGTTCGATTCCCGTCATTGCCATATGCGTTGTGTTCCTGAGCAAGACACTTTATCTGCATTGCTTAGTACTGGTTCAAATAAGTGATTCAAATAAGTTCAAAGAGCTTTCGTTACAATCGATGTAAAACAAATAAGTTTAAAGTAGTCTAAAAATTAAATGATACCCTGCATTACAGTTGATCTCGAGAACACATTGAGCTGGTGAACATGAACTTACAAATAAAGACACACCTACAAAGAGGAATGCAATTTTCATATATATTGACGAGATAAAGAAACGCCTCATCGGGAATTTCCGCTATGTATTGTACATACCGCACACTTAATGCCACATAATATTCCAAAGAAATCCTATGATGTTTTGTAAAACAAAGTTGCAGTTGGTTAGAGAAATGACACAACTGTGATGTTGTAGACTGACAATATTTAATATCACAGTACACTTTATAACAAGAAATTCATAAATATTAAAGTTCCTCTTTGAAAAAATGACTATTTTAGTACAGTATTTAACTTTACGAGTTTGCATAAATTTGCATCCTAAGTTTGCTCACATGCTTGTGCCAAACAGATACTCTGCCAATAATCAAACTTTGAAGAAATACTATTTGCTGTGTTTTGTGTTGTTTTAGTATTTTTTCCGAAAAGAAACGTCTTACGTAGCCATGTACCATTCGATTAACAGCAGCATAGTGTACATACAATATATAGCGGAAATTCCCGATGAGGCGTTTCTTTATCTCGTCAGTATACGTTACATGTATGTAACTTTAACTGAAAAGTCATGTTATTCGTTATCGAACTTCAAAACTGTCAATTTAAAAGAAAAAAAAAGCTATACACTTGCAAAGCTACTTGAAAGAGCTACATCTTCCAAATTTCGTCTTCTATATGTATTAGGTAGTGTCAACGCATTTGTAAGCTGCCTTTTTGCATACGCATTCACAAGCTCCGTTTACTTAATTATCAATGTAGCAGACACCGTCAATATTCGGCTATATTGACGTGTCATATTGACGGGATGTAAAATCATTATACTGCAGCTAATATTGTATACACGCTAGGGATTGGTGCAATTCGCATTACATGTCACATGCAAATTGTCATGTGATGCAAACATTATAATAGTGTTTGTGTTTCATTGTGAAAAATGCCCACGATGTGACGACAGTATGTTTGTTTCAAGTACATGTTTTTGATGACAATTAAATATTAAAACCTATTGTCTTGTTCTAATTAATTCCGCTAAATTAAAAATACATATATAAGAAAACTGTTATTAGATTTGTATTGGGATATATGTACTCGTTCTTCCGCATATATATACTGCGCTCCTTCATTCGCGAACATATTTGATTGAAAGGTTGTGTGTAAACATTACAACTACGCGCTTGTCAAATTTAGTAGACCATGCTATAACTGCCGAATCTGTCATTTATAGCACGGCTGAAATATATAGGCATTTATAGCACGATTTAGGCTCAGACCTTCAGGTTTATGAAAAAAATTATCATATGCAAGAACAAACGAAAACCATCAGAGCTATGGTACAAATGTTGTCATGGCGATAGGTTCAATACTTCGTTAAAAAAAGTAAAAATTTATTAAATGCAAAAACACAAAGATATATTAAAATAAAACACTTGTATTTAGGGTAGATACATCAGTATACACTGACCACAGCGAGAACAGTTGTCATTCTCCAAAGCCTTTATGGGGAACATTGCTTTGACATTTGTTTTATTTAATAGATTATAGATGTTAATGTAAGGTGCATAAAGCTTCCATTTTTTCTAAACCATGACGACATGGACATTAACCATTTTTGACAGCATGGTTAGGTTAGCATTTTGTCTACCTTTGCACCGCTCAGAGGTCGGGATATCAGGTGGGTGAATTTACTCGATGTAGGTTATAACCAATATCTTTTTCTGAAAACAAAACTAGGAAAAATTATACAATTATTGCCTTTTGATGAGGTCGATACATGGTTTTATCGACCCGAGAAAAGGCATATTGACCGAGAACTTAGTCTCGGGTCGATAAAACCATGTATAGACCGAATTCAAAAGGCAACAATAGTTTTATTATAAAATCAAAAAATTAAAGAAATTTACCGCCGTAAATGTTGCCATTTTAGTATTATCGGCTTCTCCATTTTCTATTATTTTCTTTTTTTCATCAGATGTCAAAAAATAAACCTGTCGGCTGACATTTTGTTGATCCCGATGACGTCATTCTATTGTTCATTCGTACCTATTCACGTTCGCTCGCGCATTTTTATTTTAGCCACGCCTTTCAGTCAATACGAAAAGTCAATATACATTTCTCAGGTCAATACGTCTTTTTAGCAGGAATCATGTGACCAGCCTTGATCCAATAGAATTTCTTTAATATTTTGATTTTATAATAATTTCGGTAATTATTACGAAATTCAATATGGAAACTAATTAATATTGGATCAGTGGTTTCTAAGGGGATATCGTTCAGATCAAAGTTAGAGAAAAATGAGATATAAGGTCCTATAGAAACCACAGCGTCCGAACGCAATGGCATCGTAGGTCCGCACTGTATTGCAAACAAGGACTTGAAAATACAATGAAGGAGACAAAAAACAACAGAAAGGGTGGTGAAGACAGGTTTACCGACTTGGAACGGTCAGTAGGCAATAAGGCCTACTGTGTAGCTTGAATCGATTTTATATTTACATCTCTTTCTACAACTTATGTGCTTTTTAATAACTGTTATTGCGCTTTGTCATGATATGTTTTGTCCAGTGTATAACCTTAAAACTACCCTTGGGTCTCAATTGAAACTTCGAGAAATAACAGTAGGAAAAGGGTAAATTTGAAGAGAACAAAAAACATAACTGTTCCTTCTTCAAATCTGAGTTATTGCCATTTGTAATTTTATATTTTTGACCTCATGTTATCAAACTTAAAATCCATTGATCAAAAACGTTGTTTTATTTCATTTTAAAATTTATACGTTTTTGAAATTTAAAACAAATTTGACGGTTTACGTTTAGGATTAGGGTTATGTTTAATAGTCAACGATGAACTATAAACTACGCACAGTGATTTCGAAATACTTAAAAGCAAATTCTCCAGCCTGTAAAGGCAAATGATGTGGGAACTGTTAAGGCGTTATACACGTCAGTCATACCTTAATAATATAGATGAACGTAATATGATACCATAATGTTCGTTATTTTTAATGAAAACTAATATGCAACTTCATTGTTTCTCGTGTTAACATCGTGTACATAATACATACCAGCGTAACACAATAGAAGCGTATTTTGTGCTTATGTTCTCAATCATAATGTTCTAGAACTCCAACACGTCCAAATTAGTTCCACTCCACATCCTCCACCCACAGGATCCACTCAATTTCCTCCATCCACACGTCTAAGATATATTCACTCCAAACCCAACACCCACACGTCTAAGATAGATCCACTCCACATCCTCCACAATCCCGGCTAAAATAGATAAAAAGAAAACTCCACATTCTCCACCCATACGTCTAGGATAAATTTACTCCACAAATCCGTCTAAAATAGATCTACTCCACATACTCCACTCACACGTCTAAGATAGATCCACTCCACATACTCCACAAATCCGTCTAAGATAGATCTACTCCACATTCTCCACCCGCACGTCTAAGATAAATTCGCTCCACATCCTCCACCCACACGTCTAGGATAGATTCATTCCAAATCCTCCAACCACATGTCTAGGATAGATTCACTCCACCGCCTCCACTAGGCGATAGTTTATCTCTCTTCCACCCACCCGCCCGTCTAAGATACATCCACTCCACGTCCTCAAACCACACGTCTAAATAGATCCTGTCCATTTCCTCCAGTCACACGTCTGAAACAGATCCACCTACATCCTTTACCCACACGTCTAAGATAAATTCACTCAACAATCTCAACCTACACATCTAAAATAATCCCTGTCCACTTCCTCCTCCCACACTTCTAAAACAGATCCACTCCACATACTTTACCCACACGTCTAAGATATCCACTCCACATCCTTAACCCACACTTCTCAATTAGATCCTCCCAACATCCTCCACACGTTTAATACATATCCCCTCAACATCCTCCAGCCAAAAATGGCCCACATGTCTAAAATAGATTCACTCCACATCTTTGACCCACATGTCTTAATATATATCCACTCCACATCATCAGCCCATCCGTTTACGGTAGATCCACTTCACATACTCCACCTATATGTCTCAGACAGATCCACCTCACATACTGCACCCTCTCAGTTAAATCCCCTCAACATCCTCCACCCACAAGCCTAAAAAAGATACACACTACATCCTTGACCCACAAGTCTAAAATAGATTCCCTGCAAATCCTCCACATTCCCATCTAAGATAGATCCATTCCACTTCGTGAGCCCATCCATCTAAAATAGATTCACCTCGCATACTTCACCTACACGTCTCAGATAGCTCCACTTCACATCGTCAACCCACATGTCTCAACTAGATCCACTACATTTCAGTCAAGTGAACAAGCCTTGCAAACGTTTTGTGATCTGTGTAGACCTTTAAGGAATCTATGAATTTCGGTAATTGATGAAAAATAATGTATATTTTACCCAATCGCTGAGCTAAATTACGCACAGAATAGCGCAAAGATATAAGCAAATCCGAAAAAGCTAGTGTGTAATAGGATTCTGGCCTACCTTTTACTATACACATATACTGTAGCATTATCGCTTTTTCTCTCTATCCTTTCTGTATATTATTGTAATGAAAGCCTATTGTCTTGACGATGGAACTGATGCATACAGTTCTCTCGTTTCGAATGGAAAAACAGTTTAGTTGGTAGTGATACACCGTTAATGCACTGAGTCGCACGGTGCAATCTTTGAACAAATTTGACGTAGCGACGACGTAATGTTTTGCCTGCGATGGAAGTCAAAATGTGCATATGCTTAAACATGTAGAATTTTACACACCTATTGCAATATGATAAAAACATAATACATGGAAAAATACATACATACCTGATGTATCATTTCCAATTCATAATACGTTTTCACAAACTTTAGGGTAACCCCTCGTAATTTTAGGGTTTGTAAACATAGCGGTGCCAGCTGTGATATTTATAAATCGGACATATTGCCCTAAATACATAATGTTGAGTGCATACGCATTATATGACTTTTTAAGCAATGGTATTAATTGTGTCATATTAGGAAATCAAAATACAGTGCAAAACATACACGATATTAAAGGATGAACGGTTTCGGCAAAACACAAGTTGTAAATGCTTAGTACTTGTTACGTTTAATGTTGCCAACATTTAAATTAACACGTAGATCTACTAAGCATTTCATTAGTTCTGTAGCAAAGTCAATACTTTTATTAACAAATGCAGAGATTGTACGTATTTAATTTACAGCCGAACAAAAATGAATGTAGTATATTGGTACTTCAATAATCCGAGCCTTCTCTGACCTTACCAGCCTTTTTACGATTTTGATATTTCATCTGGCTGTTTACCTAAAAAGCCACAAAATAAAAAAATATAAAAGTAGCTCAGGGTCAGAGAAGGCTCGGATTATTCTTCAACTCCACCAAAAAATCTGTTTTACTTACATCGGCCTCCATGTTTTTAGCTGGAAGGATTTCCATCACATATTTTCATCGCGCGACAACCATTCCCACCCACAGAGTAAAATTTAAAAAAAATATCAAAATGAAGGGAAAGGGAATATTAACAAATAACAAAAAAAAAAGAAAGAAAAAAGGAGTAAAATATGTAAGTGAATTGCAGGTTCAATTACACACCAGTCACTTATCCTGCACCTCCACCCCTCCCCGTCACCCTAATAAAGAATGTGGCCAGTTATTGAAATGCGAATTCAGATATGTATATATATATATATCAAAATTACCCAGTCTCATTAAAATCAGATCCAAAATATTCGCTCCACTACTTTCCGCTATTTAGATCTGACAATATTACATACCGGGTCACCTCAGATTGACCTTTCATCTAATCAATATACTCAATATTCATGAGAAGATCAACGAAATACAACCAATGAAATCGCGCGTTTCATTTATAATTCACATGAAATTAAAACCTATTCTATTCGAGTGAATTGAACAAACGCAAATCTACATATCCGAATAAAGATAAAAGTCTTTGTGTGTTATTGCCCGATACATTCAAAGAAATGCACTGTATGGTATGTTTTACATCAAGATGCGAAGAAAATCATGGGCACTGTCGTGTATTTTTCCACCGAAATTATTAAGACACAAAATAGCCTAAATTGTAGGCCATAATACATGTGGCCCGATTAGCTCAGTTGATAGAGTGCTCGACTGCGGAATTACCATTATAATTTTAGTGTGTGGGTTCAATCCCACGAATCGGTAAAAATATTTGTACCGCTATTAAATTCCGACAAGTTTATAATCTTTTTTTTTTCCAGTAAATATTCAATAATGGTTGGTGTATCATGTTTGTCAACGCAATTTGTTTGTGTTTTATAAGCTAAAAGTTTCAATACCAAGCGTAGACTTTTACTGTTCAATGCGACATGCGCAGTGAAGCTGTCAATACCGAACAATTTTGTAGGTCAATCTGAGGTGACCCGGTATGTAATATGGTCAGATATAATGCCCCGGTCACATGAAGCTCCCGGGCAGTTTACCGGCCCCGTAAGGGCCAAAACCCTGAGAACCCGTGGGTAATCGCACGGCATACCGTGCGGGCCCGCATGATTTTTCGAAGATTTTTGGACCCGTAGGGGCGCCGTATAGCCCGTGGCCGATAGTAGAGCATGTATAACTTTCAGACACGGGCTTTTTACGATTTTGGGCCCGTAGAAGACCCGTAGACAGTCGTGTTGGGCCGTGCGAGGCCCGTACGGGTCCCTTACGGGCCCGCAGGTCAGTTGGGTCCTATCGGCCCCGTACGGGCTCTCACGGGCCGCGCACGGCCCCGTATGGACCCGCACGACTGATCGTACGGGTGTTCCCAGACATCCGCACGGGCCCGTACGGTGCCCGCACGTGCACCTTACGTAACCCGTAGGGTACACGTACGGGTTCTTGCGATCCCGTGGCCAAAATATCGTAAGAAGAAACAGAGAACCCGTAGAACGCCCGTAGACTGCCCGTATGCATCTGACCACAACATCGCAGGAGGGTGATTTCGTACGGACATTCCACGGGCCACAGGCCCGTACGGCTCCCCAAGTCCTACTGGCGTAGGACCACCCGTAGCTCTCACCTGACCGAGGCCTAAATAGCGGAAAGTAGTGGAGCGAATATTTTGATCTGATTTTAATGAGATTGCAAAATTACCAAGATGGATGCCTTCTTCTCAATGACTATGTCCCCACAACTTCCATGTATATGAATTATGACAGAATACTCGTTTGTTTTGTGTGTGTGGATTTCTTTTGGGTCGAGTGTTTAAGGCCGTTACATCGGGAAGCCTCACTTCTTTTTTGTGTGTTAACCTTCATTTAACCTGCGAATCCATAATTGATGAAGAAATTCCTAGTCGTTATGGCATATTTAGGTAAGCAAAGGTTGCAAAAACGAAGAATTAGGCCATCCTTACAAAAGTGTTGGTTTGCTGTGCTCCGGCCAAAAACCCAAAATGTTTTAGGTGAGTAGGTATGTAGGTGAATATTTGTTTTTTCCAAAAAACATAAGAAATTAAAGGAACAATTCTAAAAAATTTAAAAGAGCAAAAAACAAAAGAATACTGGTAAGAGAATTGCAATAAAAAGTTTTGGGTAGGGCTATGTTTAGTGAGTAGGTCGAGCACAGCAAACCAACATTTTTTTACGGATGACCTTATGTATATCTGACCTGATCGCTGAACGACAATTACATGCAACTAATAACAAAAAGAAAAATCCGAAAACACGAGTCTCTTCTTCTCTCCGCTATCCTTCTATACTATCGTAATGGGAGTGCAAATCCCTGCATTGCAAAGCCATCACATCACGATTATACAGAAAAAAAGTTCATCGCAACCCAAACTATTATTTACAGGCTTAAAACTATTCAAATTGCAAAACAAATATCTGTTTTAATCCATTATATAAGTATAAATGCATTGGTGGTCGCCCCTTCAACCAAAAACATAAACATCCCTTCATTGTTTTAATGAACTGTTCCGTAAGTCGTTCCATCCGCCATCTTGAAAATAGTGTAAACAAAATTTACATTGCGATCCAGGGGGTAAAATGAACTTTTGTGGATTGTGCGACAATTTTTCAGCCGATTTAGACGGCGTGGAGATCGCTAAAAGCGTCAACAACCCATCTTTCTATTGATGTAAGTTTTAATATGAAATTTCTCGTAATAAAAAAATAATATCGATGGAAAATCGTTCTCTGGACCTGGTGAAAAGCTCAGTAGAGTTATTGCTCTTTGTAATGTTATATTTATACTTTTAATTTAACTATTGATGGGACTAAAATGAAACTTTAAACAGTGATAGATGGTCCAGTTTGAAGACTGCAAGTACCGTAACTCAATCTTCATTTCAGTTATAGTTATTGTCCTTTGTAGTGTATACATTTGATCTCATTTTAACAAACTTGAAATACATTGATCAAAATTGTCATTTTAAAAATTAGGTGGTTTCTGAAAGTTAAATCAAAAGTTTACGGTTTACATTTAGGGTTATGGTTTGGGTTAGCAGTCAGCGCTGAACTAAGAACGGCGCACAGTACTTTCGAAATTCTATATTAAAAAACATATGTCGTTCTCTGGCCAGTGGAGAAATATCAACAAATGATGTATGTACTGCTAAAGCGTCATACAACTCAGTTATATCCAAATAAACGATAGCAAAATGTAATATGAAATGTTAACCTTTATGCAAAACAATTACTTGTTCTTATATTCACGTTTTGTACATAGTAAGTACCAGCGTCTTTTTCGCTGTGTTTATGTTCTCTATCATAATCATGATAATGTTATAGAATCTAGTGCTCATTGTTCGGGATATTTTCCCTCGTTCTAGTAATATGCCGGGTGTTCAGGAATATAGCCCTTGACTTTATTCATCGGAAGAGAATGCAACATCTGGCATCGAATATGAGCATGGTTCTTGAGCATCACGTGACTTCTGCACGTCACACATGGTATCTTCGTGACAAAGACTTTACCCCCTGGCAGAGGTGGTTCGTCGTCAATATTGCCCTGTATATGACAAAAGGTTGAGTATATACAGAGCTGTTATAAAACATAATAAGAGAGTACATGTTTAAATCTTCAACTTATCCATCTTAGTATAAGTCGGTGCTTGTCGGTGTGAGCGATTGTGCACCTTATTTAGGGTATATACGTAGCAGACTCGCGTTTCATTGAGTAAATAATAATAAACTCAATATTTGTTTGTATTTGTTGTTCCAATTGATCGCTTTTTAATACTTATTGACATTTTCACTATTGTTTTTAAAGTGATGGTTGCAGCTGTAACATGTCGCTCCGACTACAAATCAGTAGTGTTTGTACTTACTAGTTCTTTTGGATCTTCAGTCCCAATCTGTGCAGTCTGTGCAGTTCGTGCAGTTTTAAAGTAGATAGCGCTAACACTGGTACTAGGGAACGCGAGAGGTCAAAACCTTATTTTACCTCTCATGAACAGTCTAAATAAAATATGTTGCTTTTCTCTCTTGTTTGTGTTAAACCCCAGCACGTGGTTGATGCTACCACCATAGTGTATACACTGCAGATAGTTATTATTTTGTCTGCTGCAAGATAAGGGTTTCAGCATTCCGACCCATCACTGATCTTATTGTTACAGGTACAGTTATTAATAGATGCACCAGAATTCAAAATTTGACAGTTAGGAATACTAGTTTTGTTCTAGAAAGTATAGAGAATAAATGCATTATATCATTATTTTGAAATATCTGAAGAGTCATTTAGAGTATTTAAATGCCACATTTTATGGTTTAAAAATGCGTTATTATTTAGAAAGTTGTGATTGAACCTCCGTGAGTAGCATATTGTATAAAATTATCAGAAAAGTTTTTCCATGTTCTCTGTGGCTATTTTAGGTTTTTTATACTCGGCCTTTGCCGTTAACTTTGTTGCTTCCAAGGAATCTCCTTTGAAGTATTCCCTTACATATAGCTTCTTAAACATTTTGTACATGTATGTGCTTGAACAATTGACATTTAATAATGAAACATGCAACCTGCTGCATCGTTAGTAGTTTAGTACAAGTCACATGGCAAACGGTGTCTAGTCCAGAGTATTACATTTAGTACAAGCTAAACGGTGTGTAGTCCAGCGTATTCTATATAGCACATGTCAAACGATGTGTAGTCAATGGTATTGTATATATCACACGACACACGGTTTGTAGTCCAGCGTATTGTATATAGCACACGACACACGGTTTGTAGTCCAGCGTATTGCATAAATGTTGTTTCCCATACGAGACACATACGAGAAACTAAATACTTAACTAAGTAAGGAAGTAATGGATAAAGACTATAATGATTAAAAACGGACCATGATTTCTGCATAAAATAGATCGTTAATCCTACTATTGTTAAATAGCCGATGGCATAGCCGTTAATGGAAATCTCAAGTATGCTTATTTCTTTTTAAAATACCAAAAATACTAGCACGATAGCTCTGACTAACCCTTTATGTGTTTGTGACGTTTGTATTTTTGCGTGTTTTTGGGTTTACTGTGTTCCGTGAAAGCTGCATTTCCTGTTCGACTTTTATACTTACTTTTGTTAAAAAGGATAACCCATTATTTATCACGGAGATCCTGCAATCCTAAAATATACTCTAAACAATTTATTTAGATTCCAACTCACCTCATCGTGCTGATATCGTCTCATGCAAGGAAGATTATTTATTTCGTTATGACTTCCTCCATACTTGAGATGGAAATCTTTGATCTTCATGTCTAATGTACGTGGCGTCAAACTTCGTCTTTGAAACTTTAAATGAAAATGAAAATGAAACAAATGAAGATGGTAATAGTTAAACAAGTGCAAATACACTATTTCAAACATGTACTTGCAGTTGTTTGTTTCATTTACAGAACTGAAAAATGATTTATAGGAAATACGTTTTCTATTGTTTACACTGTTTGATGAAATTACAGTTATGTAGCGTAATGTATATTGATAAAATGTCATTATAAACAAGTACAGATGTATGGCTTGCATTTGATGATTTGTAAATGATTTGTAAATATTACTGTTACATATTATAATATACGCTTCAACATCTTATTTATCTTTAAGATTATCATTGAAATTAGCTACATGCCGTTCAAACAGTTACACAGACCACAACGAACATAAACAAGAGAAAAAAAGTAGCAGACACCATTTAGCCAGTCTGTTCATGAGAGGTAATTTTAGATGCAACAACTCTCACGACCCTAGCACCGGCTTAAACGGTATTTAACTTTAAAGCCATAGAGACTGTTTCCAAATGATCAGTAAATAATAACATAATAACACTACTGTAAAAAAGAGTATGATAATGGACCTTTGGAAACGGCCGAAAACGACACAAACGAAATATTGCAGTCTCGGTTTGATCGAGACTGTTCATGAGCGGTAGTGAAATATGCTAGCTACCGCTCACGCCCTCTAGCCCCGGGTTGAGCAGAACTCAATATTGATAAAATCAATGGTACACAGTTTTAACCATCCCGAAGATGGCATGCATACGGCGGTGGACATG
This sequence comes from Cyrtodaria siliqua, assembly GCA_037043455.1. Lineage (NCBI taxonomy): Eukaryota > Metazoa > Mollusca > Bivalvia > Adapedonta > Hiatellidae > Cyrtodaria > Cyrtodaria siliqua. The sequence goes on from JAWPHD010001749.1 coordinate 237,796, forward strand.
GAAGTTTAGTTCTCACTTGTAACGTCCTGTATGTGCTTGCGACGCTTTTATATGTTGTGGCTCGAGTCAATGCCCTTTCGTATTTGTCATAGAGATCTTCAGAAGTAGCGGTGTTTCTACCTTCCGTGTCATCGCAATCATCGTCCTTTAATGTCACCTTCAAATGGAATGACGTAAAACGTTATTTAAATATCAATGTATGAACGGTAAATATTGTCTACAATAATGACAGTATGTATACATGAAAAGCTCTTTCTTGCGTTCCTGTTTATACATTTCGGGATTAGAATAATTTTAAAATAGCATTTAAATGTTACCCTATTGCTGACAAGATAATGAAAGACGTATTTTAATACTTAACAACATTTACAGTAGTTTGTTAATATATACTGTAATATATAACAAACCATAGATATCATAAACTACTTGTAAGTTATACTAGGTCATGTAATATTTGTCAATATACATATTAAAGGAGTTCGCAAAAATGCGACCAGGACCAAACAAATTCGCGGAAACTTTACCTCAACATACACTGCCCAAGAAACATATTGCCGATTACATTATATTAAACCAGAAGTACACTTGATATGCATCTCCCACTAACGTCCGTTAATTAAGACCAACACTTACGAAAATAGTACTAAATCCAATGTGTATACACTGTTTATTAACTATTAACACATATATAGAGCATTTATATCATAGTAACTCAGAGTTACCATGATAGTTATTCATATACAAATCACCTTGACTGCGTTCTGCGCTACATTTTCTGTTCAACTGAAATTATTGTTGTTTAGCGGTTTATCAACACAGTTTAAGTTATTCATACCCGCTCAAGAGTGCGGATGAATACGCTCAAATCCGTTTACCTGTTCTTCTGTTACTAACAAATATATTCGTAATGATATACTTATTTACACGTGGCCGTACGGTTTACTTCACCAGGAAAGTGTCTTACCCAAGAATAAACGCAGTGGCGCCGGTAAAGCATGAACGGAGACACTTCGGATTTGAGGCCCATCGAGCTAGGTGGCCACTCTTAATATTAATTTAGGGCACACGACAATCTTGTGGTTAGTGTTCATATAACCATGTATCAAAGCATGCCAAACACTTAGTAAAGCTTCATTCTTTGGTCTTCTGGACTCAAAGCAACTAGCAATGCATCAAAGCATACCAATACTAATGGCTATTAGTCTGCCATCTTTAAAACAATATCCAAAATGGATGGGATATGGTCAAGGGAAATGCATACTTAGGCATGAGCAATGTCAGCCATATATCATATGACAGTAATCCAACACTATTGATGCATAATATCAGAAAGAACACATATACGGTAAAAAAATGTTTTATTATACCCACGTTTTTGGAAAAAAAACAGGGTATATTAAAATCGCCTCCGTCTGTCCGTCTGTCCGCCTGTCCGTCCGTCCGTTATCGCATCTCCTCCTAAACCGCTGAACGGAATTCAACCAATCTTAGGGTATGACTTCATCATATGATGATGGCGTGAAAGAGCAACATTATTTTGGGCTCCGAGCCCAGGGGCCCTCAGGGGTGGTCAAAAGGTCAAATACACTAAAAAATTAATTATACTGTCATTTTTCCATATTTTTGCACATAACTTGGTGTATGTAATCGTCTATGAAAGATAAAACAACATATCAAACGATTTTTTTATTTCAAACTCGGACGTCTTCCCGGAGGGTGGGGCCAAAGTGGGTGGGGCGGAGTGGAAATTATGTCTCAAATTAAACATTAAATACACTAAAAAATCATTTACACTCAGTCTGTCATTTTTCCATATTTGTGCACATAACATGGTGTGTGTAATTTTCCTATGAACATGATGAATAGTATATCAAACGATTTTATTATTTCGAACTCGAACGTCTGCCTAGGGGCCAAGGGTGGGTGGAGCGGGGGTAATTCTGTCTCAAGTTAAACATGATGATAATGATGGTGGTGGGGGAAGGGTATATTTTTATACCCACGTTTTTGAAAAAAGCAGGTTATATTAAAATCGCCTCCGTTTGTCCGTCTCCAAACTTAGGGTATGACTTCAGCTACTTATGATGACTTCGTGCAAGAGCATTTTTGGCTCCGCACCCAGGGAACCTGCGGGGTTGGTGGGGGAGGGGAGTGGGGAGGTCAAAAGGTCAATTACACTGAAAATTCAAATACACTGTCATTTTTCACACAACTTAGTGAATGTAAGCGTCTATGAAAGATAAACAACATATGAAACGATTTATTATTTCAAACTCGGACGTCTGCCCAGGGGCCCAGGGTGGGTGGGGTGGGTTAGCTTGGGGGATCTGTGGGATTATTTTTTATGTTTTTTAATTATGTCTCAAATGAAACATTATGATGATGGCTCCGCACCCAGGGGCCCTTAGTGGGTCAAAAGTCAATTACACAAACAATTCATTTACACTGAATTGTTTCCATATTTTTCCAAATAACTTGGTGGTGTATGTAATTGTCTATGAAAGATAAACAACATATCAAACGATTTTATTATTTCGAACCCGGACGTCTGCTTTTTGTTTAATTGTGTCTCATTAGTTGGTATAATAGTCAACTCTGAAAGAGATACACAGCATGTCAAATGAGTTATTATACTAAGGTCGTTTTCCCTGGGGGTTGGAGGAGGTGGGTGGTGGTAGGAGGGTATCAGGGGTCAATTTTGTTTTTAAATTATGTCTCAAAGGAACGTTTTGATGAAGGGATTACAGTGTATAATAATATGTTGTTCTCCTGTAAGTGTGTGTGTGGTGGTGGGTGGGGGTGGCCTGTGGGAAGAAAACGTAGGTATTTGCGATGGCGCGCCGTCGAAATCGTTCTAGTTTATTTAAAAATGATGTCGTCTACTCCAGCTGAATTAATGGAATAGTCTGTGGACCAATTTATTTCACATAAAATTGGGTAAAATTCTATCAAACGTTTTGGATATAAAGGATACATCTTTTAGAGATGGCGGACCAATAGTCTTTATGTAAATTGCTATTCATAAACATTTGCGTTATAATAATTACCTTCCCGCTATTCCAATATTTTGAAAGGGTTAAACTGGGCGTGAGCTGTAGCTAGCATATTTCACTACCGCTCATGAACAGTCTCAATCAAACCGAGACTGCAATATTTCGTATGTGTCGTTTTCGGCCGTTTCCAAAGGTCCATTATCATACTCTTTTTGTACACTTGTATGTAAAGCAGGACTGTCGTGAATTTGATATCTTTAAAGAACATTACCGATCGTGCAAACGTTCTGTCCGTCTCCAAATGCATGCAGGTGGCATCCCGTGTTTCCATCATATGTTTAAAACGGCGAACTAGTTTGTTTCCATGTCGTCTGTATCGGAACAAGTTGTATTCCTCATCAACCACTCTATGAGCTTGCCTCGAAATATCCTCATCTTCTTCTGGTGATTCTGAATACTGAATATACATTTTGAAAGTATATTTACAAATGCATAAGTTGCTCGGAAAAAACATATATTTAAATTTACTGAAGTTAAACATGACGATACCTCCTTCAGGGTACCTCACCCCACATTCCAAATAAAACGCTAATATTCAATCATTATATGCTCACGATCAATGAAAATACACCACAAACAAATCTTAGAATTTTACGCGTTAAATAATCCATATAACGAGTCAGGATGTAACATGTTTTACGTGCATATTTGGATTTAGTGCATTCCACGTTGGTGTTATGAAATGCATGTGCATTTCCGGTTTCAGTTACATCGCGCAAAGAAATCATTTTCTCAAAAGCATACATGGCATTATCATGATTATACTGTCAGACGTCAAACAATAAAAACGGCCAGTGAAAACTAAATGGAATTTATTCCGAGACAGATTAATGCAGCTTGAAATTTAGTGGAACATTTTTCTTTTTATGGTTATCCGTGTTAAACAATGTTAAATGGCAAGATAAATAACTGCGTAACTGCTTGTCATAAAGGCAAGTTAGCTAGTTAGGTATCTAGATCCAATACTTAAAAAAATAGAAAATATTGGTTCAGCAGTTTTTACGAATAATGCAACAGCATTAACATATGGAGTTAATACTGCGTTTTCATTGACTGTCAGTATTTAAAGTCAATAACACGGGAAAAGTATCAAGTTCCGTTTACAAGATAATCATCATGCATATGTCATTTTGATTGGCATGGTTGGAAAGAACAAGTGATTATATCATTTAATAAATAACATTATACGAGTAGAGAACTCATTATGCATTTGTAGGGAATACATGTTGGTGGTAATATCTATAATTCCAAAAGGGGATCCCTCGGAATCAACAAACACAAACAAGAAAGGAAGTAGAAAACTCGTTTTTTTTCAGTCTGTTCATGAGAGGTACACTTACTTAAAACACCTCTCAAGCCCCACCCCCACACCCCACCTTAGGCGATATTCTACTTTAAAGCCACACATATTGGGCTCGATGATCCCAAAGGACCAGTCAGTAGCAACACTACTGATATGTAGTACAAAACAGTTACCCGTAAAAGTAACTCTTCCAATTCATCCTCATCTTTGATGAATGTTCCCTCCATCCTTAGTCTCAGCACAATCTCATTAAAGGGGTCCCTCAATCTATGTAGACTCATTGGTTGCTTGTCCGTCCTCAGTGCCACCATACATCCAGATCGAAAAAACGTATGCTGTCCTTTTGAAGACAACTCTGCAATTTAGCGTGAATTTAGTGTAGCGATCAAAATGAATAAATTTAACTTATTGGTTTTTTTACTTCCCCTTTACAGTTTCGGCGATATCAGGCTTGGAACGGGGAATGGGCCGTTGATGATCAAAATATGACAATAATGTAGAGGAAGATAGTTACTAAAATGGATAGCATGTTCTTGATCGTCAACATATTTAAATTAATAGGCACATGTATGGTCAATATAGCCGTTTTGTTCCAGTGTATTAAAAATATATTCAAAATACGCAAATATTCTAGAATTACTCTATTGATGCTTCTTTGCGCTCACAATGCTCCAACAGTATATTTGAATAAAAACTCATTCTTACCTGTCGATCTTTGTCGAATATTTTCCCGTACCTTTGCCTTTTCCTTCATGACTTCTTTTAGTTTGATAGCATTTGGATCAATATGTGTTATGAGTGGCGCTTTGTCTAGTTTGAACCATTCTAACAGGTGGAGCAGCTCCAGCTCGTGTTTCTTTAGTTTTACATTGCTCTTTGTCAGTGTACCTTAAACATTACAAATTGATGTTAAATACCAGAAAATATTCATTTACTACTCGGCTTTTAACCTCTATTTACTGAAAATCAGTAAATTATTTTGTTGGTATTAATGAAATGGTTGTCGCACTTCTATTTTTCAAATGGCCATTACTCAGGGTATTGCATTTAGGCTCGTACAATCAAAATCTGCGAAGATGACTAGATGGAATCTAATGGTTTCAACGTGCTTGTTCATATAGCTCAAAATGCAGTGAAATAGTGCTTTATTGTACAGGACGGGAGCGTTTGATGTTTGTCTTAAATAGTGTATACTGATATATTGTTATTCTTCTTTCTTCTTTCGAATTATCATCAATCCACATGTATACGTCATTGGTAATCATTAGTTAATATTTTTTTGTAAATATTAATAGATGTCCGGAAATACATGTGTCAGCGGTCTTATTTACTGACATAGTTGTATAAACACACATTTGTAAATGAAATGACTCTTGCACTTCCATTTTTTAAATACTACTTTTCTTAATGTAATCAATAACTGAAATTTTAGATAAATTGAAAAAGTGGATTTATTAACACAAGACATATGCCTGTTTTTACACCAATGCAAATAAATTCAATCGAAATTCAATAATTTTGTGCTTGTGCACTTGTTTGATGAAATAAATAAAAATGTTAAATGAAAAATATTAATTGAGTATTGTCAAATATGTGAGTCATCTGTTTGTATGTGATTAGCTCACGTTATGCAACACGTTTATACTTTACTTTCTAAATGTTCATTATTGACATACCGTGTCCGTCGTTTGTCTTCTCTGGGAATTCTTTCTGCAACTTGACGTACAGACTGTTCAGAAATGGTACTTGATCTCCTATACCCATCTCTATTCGGTACCTCAGCTTCATCTGTACATACGCCCTAATAACATGAAGAATCTCGGGATTCTTCTTCTTTACTATTCTCCTGAAACGTTTTAGTGCAAAATGTAATGTATACTGAAAGAAATAAGTTTAGCACGGTCTTTTGCATATCTAGCTTAAAGAATTTTTTAAAGAAATGTTTAATTTATAATGTGAAGCATTTGATAACTTTGGCATGTCAGAAGATGTACTTGTTATTCACTTATTATTTGTGACTCAAAGTAAGTATCAGAGTCACTCCCAGTTATATAAAACAACATTTTTCACATTAAAAATAAGAATATTATGAAGAACACTATTAAACTTTATTAAATAACTATTCTGCGTTTCGAGTGATAAAAAACGCAAAAACAATTTGACATTAATCTTGTCATTATAATGAAATTACGAACCAAAGTTTTAAACTTTAAAATTATCTCCCTTGATATTGAAATTAGAACGAAATTTCTGTAAAACGGGTAAATTAAAACATGTTGCTTCTTTTTTCGCAGATATCGTTTAAAAATAATATCCTGCATATACCTGTTAATTATGTTAATTGTATTGTTAATGTCGGTTGAAGCACATAACCTTGAATCTGCTCAATGGGATTTACCATCTTATTTACGAGTTAAACTTATTTCTTTCAGTGTATATCCAATGTAGTACGAATACAATACATTTGAATTGTTGCGTATAAATCAAGGGAGGGTGGAGCACAAAAGCACCTGAAGTGTTCGAAAAGCTGCGATTTTTTATATATAAATATCAAAATACACCATTCTCTTCAATATTTACTTTTAAGGAACCTCGGTTAGTCGTATAATGTGTTTATTTCATTCAAATAAAACAAATTTGATGTTTTAGAATTGCTATTTTAGACAAAAAAAGGATTTACAAAACTTGAAGAATGAGGCCAGAATCTTCCAAAACAAATGGGCCAGTTGTCAGTAGAATGGAATAAAATAGAAGTTTGGAATACAACGGTTGCTTCGAATCGGGTTGTCTATCTTCCAATATACAGTATGAATAAGGGTAAAATGTATTTCAATTTGTCAGTGGATAATTTACCTTTAACTACAGCATATTTTTTCAGTCATAATTAATTATCAAAGCGGAGGATTCCTCCGGATGTTTTACCGGATTTTCAACTATTTGTTTACCATTCTCGCCCTCGATCGATACTAGTATCATCTCTCGTATTTGGCGCTTGGAATTATGGGGGGAAAAGTAGTCCGGTCAGGTGATTTGCATATAATAATATAGCTCGGGACCAAAACCCAGGTTTAGGGACCCAATATAGACACCCGGACAAAAACACCAAACTTTCCTCAAATGTGTCTTTTATATTTCCATGTATTTTTAAAAGGGTCCCCAAAGGTTCGTGAATCCCTAAATGTATTAGGATTATATGCACACCGAATCACCGCACCGCGGATGAGGTGCGGATGAAGTCCTAAAAAATCAGGAGGGCACCTGCCGAATTTGAAAAATTCGAAATGACGTCAGTATGTTTGTTTACCACTGCGAACGCCATTGTTTGGTTGGGTAAAAGCCGAGTCATCGAATTCACTGCCCACTTGTTTCGGAAAAAATCTCCAAGTGCCCGGACCGCAGTATTAACACATAGTTTATGTTATAACGAGCGGACGAGAAAAAGGGCGGGCAATGATACGTATGAATTATATAACCGTTCCCTACTCTTACTATCGAATATATTCATATGGTTCTTTAACATGCCTAAGTACAAAGCGAAGTATCCTATTGGCGCCAGTGATATCCAGAAATAGTGATGTCTGGATTAAGAGTCGAACGTGTTATCCACTGCAGTGGGCCATCGTTGCTACAGATACACTACCAATAATCTTTTCTTTATATGTATTTAAAAATTAGTTATTTACTTGCGCTTTTGTATTAGTACGTGACCTGCTAACCATTTGAATATGCACTGTAGTCATGTACCTTTACCGAAACCATGTATTATTTTCGATTGCTTGACGCTATTTGCATATTGTAAACCATTAATTAGTAATAATATTCAGTAGTTCAGACTCAATAATAATACATTCGAACTATGGTTAGTCCATTACCACGTGCCTTGTGTATGAAGCTGTTTAACCATGTATGACCTACGTTTTTTTACAACATAATAAATAGAGTTTAATAACCAGTGTTTTTGAGATACCGGAAATATCTCCCGAGGTAGAGAAATGGGCCCCGATATAAGAACGAGTGCTTAAAGCGAACGTCTATTGCATACGAATTTACAACCTCCGTTTACTTTCAATGTAACAGGAAACGTCAATATTCGCCCATATTGACGTGTAGTAAAGTCATATTGGGTGTGTAATGTATATTCGTTCATGATTGGTGCAACTTTGATTGGTGCAACTTTCTGTTCATGTCAAAGAAAATATGTCACGTGATGAACACACTGTTGATTTCATTGTGAAAATATAATAAATGTTGGTGAAAATTAAATGTTACAAAATATTTTATTGTTCTAATTTAAAAGTTCGTATGCAATAAAAAGGTTATTTGATTTATATTGGGATATATGCACTCGTTCTTTGCACATAAATATTGCGCTCCTAAAGTCTCGCAATATTAATAGACGAAAGAACTCTTGCATAAATCTAATAACCTATAAATATGCACCTGAATGGTCGCAAGCCAAGTGTGTACACCTCACAATCGTGCATGCAGCGTAAACTCTGCATGTGTGTCTGTAGGTCGAGCAGTATTTCCGTTATACCCACTACCTCCTTATTCTGCACCTCACACACATGTACCGTCTTCCTCGTGGTTGCATCTCGACCATGAGAACGTCGTGTGACCTCTCCATGGAAGTCGTACTGTCTTTTATACACCCTTCTACGTGACTCGCTGAATAATGAATACAAAGTATATAAATGGTTGTAAATCCTGACAAAGATAATGTTACATATAGCCCTATTGTCAACCCTTTTGTGTTTGTGATGTCGTTTGCATTTTTTATTACTTTTGCCTTCTCGTTTGTCTGTTTGCGTGTTTGTTTTTGTGTTTTGTGGTTGACTGTCGTCATTAAATTCTACTTTCCCTGTCTGATTTTTATATCTTTCCTTTTTTTTTTTGCATATAACAGCTTAAATATATCAATATACAGACAAATACGGGTGAAATGTAGTAAATGATATGCAAAACTCCGCCGTCAATGCATAGGAAACAATCTCGTTATAAGATGCACAGCAATCTTGTTATGTTCAAGATAAAGGGACACATGGCAATCTTGAAGTTTTTACCAAGCATTAAAATTAGCCTCTCGAAATATTAATCCAGTACTATTTTGACTTTAAACGTGCTTGCTTATATAATTAGATAAAGTTGTGTGATTTTAACTTGTCTTCATTATTCTATCATATTCTTTTTTATGTTTGAATAAATTATTGGTGCAATATAATCAATAGTTAGCAATATGCAAAAAACTATTTGCTTTAACGTATCTAATAATAATGACTGAACAAATGCAGTTCATGTAGAAAAACTAACGGGACGCCGCTAGTTTTGCAAAAATCAAGGTTGCCATATTTCCCTTTAATGATCACTAATTAGAAAAGTAAATATTTTCAATTTTTTTAATTAAAAATATTCAATGAAATTCGACGACAATATCCGAAATTATTTGTTTACATTAATCCTTCTATATCCTAATAATACAGGAGTACTTGTAATATAATAAACTCTTAATTGGCCAATTTCTTTTAAAACAGCGCCATATTAATCATTTTTGTATATTAAATTAAATAAAATACTCATCAGCTACAATTACGATTGCAAAGTAATGAATCTGGCGTGTCACATCATCACCGTTACAAAAGGATACAACTAGCCTCAAAGGAAGGTAGCGTTTGATGTTTGTCTTAAATATTGTCGTACCCTTAAAGTGTGTTCTCTTACTTTTGCCAGTTCATTGAGTACTTGCACTGTGGCTTTCTATGCTTTATTTTTTATATTCATATATACATGGTAATCTAGGTGTTATACTTATTTTCCCTACTAATGTTACCGTGTTTGTTTGAGAATATAACCTGGCGGGGATTTCTTTATTTACGCTATCCAGTGTTGCTGTATGACAATAGGGAAGAGTGAGCTTTGGTGCACCCTAGAACCTGATTTTGCCACTGACCGTTCCAAGTCGGTAGCCCCATTGTCAACCCGTTTGTGTTTGTGCCATTTCTTCCTTAAATTAAAGATTTACTATACCGGAGCCACTGGAATTCATTGAAGTACACATCTTTGCAAGTCTCGAATGGCCAATACTCGGGATATTGGTACCGATGCTTGCTTGGGTCTATTATCACTTCTGCACTTCCACTGAAAAAAACACACATACAAATAGATTCGTATAGACATTATGTATTGTGAAGATGTTTTTATATCAGGTTGTGTGTAACTTTAGTGGCATATAAATAATGTTTATTAATGCATTACAAAGACCTATATGTCGGAAAAACTTATTTTTGTAAGCCTGTTTTGTAATTGATTTGGGAATCCTGTCTGAAAACAAGAGTGTTTTTTTTAAAGAAACATAGATGAAAGAGTATTCGTGTTTGTTTTAGTTGTGTACTACTACAAATGTGTGTAAATGAACTGCTAATAACGTGTATTTAGAAAGTATTTTACAAAACTAGCTACAACGACATAGCGGCGGCGCGCCATCACAAAATACCCATGTTTGCTTCAAACAGGTCAATTCCCTTTAAAGAGACAATATCCGTAACTTTTAGCCTATAAAACACAAACTAATTACGTTGACAAACATAACCCACCAACCATTATTGAAGTACCGCTTCGTGGGGTTGAACTCGTAACGCACACTAAAATTACACTCCGAGTTTTAAATAATAATATCTCTTTCATAGACAACTATTATACCAATTAATGTGCAAAAGTATGAAAAAAATACACCATAATTAAATTATTAGTATATTTGATGCCCCTTCCTCCAAGTTATGCGCAAGAATATAGAAAAATAATAGTGTAATTAAATGTTTAGTGCATTTGACCTTTTGACCCCGCTGAGGGACCCTGGGTTTGGAGCCATCATCATAATGTTTCATTTGAGACATAATTACGAACAAAAAATATACCCCATATCCAAACACCGCCCCCCCCCCCCCCCCCACCTCCCCACACCCACCCCCTCCTGAAGGTCCCTTGGCTCGGAGCCAAAAATAGTGTTGCTCTCGCACGCCGTCATCATATGGTGATCTTACCCTAAGTTTGGTTGAATTCAGTTCAGCGGTTTAGCAGGAGATGCGGTAATGGACGGACGAAAGGAGGCGATTTTAATATACCCTTTTTTCAAAAACGTTGGTATAATGATTCAGAAACGCATTAAAAGTATTTAAAGACCAACTAATCGCGCATATCATGTTTATATTCTTAAACACAGTGTCTTTGCGGACACAACAGACACCAATGCGTACATCTTATGTTTACATTCCTAAACACAATGAATTGCGGACACAACAGATCCAAATACATACATTTTATGTTTACATTTCTAAACACAATGTCTTTGAGGACACAATGGGATCCTATTCACCCCTAAGAATTCCTCATAATTGTCATTCAAAGATCGGATGACGTGTAAAGGTGAGCATATTTGCCAGGAAATCAAGAGGTCCGTGGTCCAATTCACGGCTGTGGTAAGCCGATTTTTGAAATGAAAATTATTCTGAATAATTAATAGTTTCGTGTCCTTGTTAGAGTAGACGCAACAGAGTAGTTGTGAGAAAACAAAACGTTGTGTGTAGTCGCCTATCTGTGAAAAATCGAAAGCTGTTACTCGGTAGGTTTAAAGAGCTACTTGTTCGTCATAATATAACGTCATAATTGTCATTCAGATATCGGATGTCGTGTCGGATGTCGTGGTGGTGTAATGGTGAGCAAATTTGCCCTGAAAGCAAGATGTCCGTGGTTCCAAAAGATAGTTTGAATATGTTATAGTTGACCAGTTTTCACACTCTTGAAGTTCCGACTAAGAAATTTCATCGAAAAAGGAAAAAATATAACTTTTTTTTAAAGATGACCTAGCGTTCAAAAGCTATCTTCAGTTACCGAAAAGCAATCGTATTTATTTATTCAAACTCCGGACGACTAACCATAGATTCCCCAATGAAACTGGCAAATTTACTATCGCTGCGTATAACCTCAGACGTTGGGCACTTTGCGATTCAGATATTGGTAACGAATTCCATTACTTATTAAATTGTCCACATTTTGATTAGACGCGCAAGCAGCATATTCCACATTATGTCTATCATCACACAAAGGCGTTAAATGCAGAAAGCTTTCAACCCATTCCAGAGTAAACGTTAAAAAATATGTTTTTCTTCGTCAGAATTATTTTACAAAATGGTAAGTAACGTCGGACATGAGAAGTCTTTCTTTCATTGACATTGCTTTCCCCTTTCATTCTCATTTAATATTCTTATGTTTTGAGTCTTACGTATCGTCTTCTTATAACATGTGTATGTATATGCATGTACTTTTCCCTCTTGTTACGTATCGTCTTCTTATAACATGTGTATGTATATGCATGTACTTTTCCCTCTTGTTGTACCCAGATAATAGTACAATATGTGATTTGTTCTGTTACACACATTTAATTTTTTCATTCCTAGACACAATGGTTTTGAGGTTTGGACTCTTGTGCGCATGTTTTATTTGTATATTCTGGACAAAATAGGCTTATGTATACTTACATTCCTGGACACAATGTCCATTGCAGGCACACTGGACTCCTATACATACATATTAGTGTTACATTCCTTGATACAATGGCCTTTACGGGCATAATGGACTGTTATACGTACAGTTTATTTTTACATACCTGACTACAAATATAAGCCTATTGATTGGGTCTCCCTGTTTAACAATGAACGATCCGGCATTATACTGCTCCGTTTTGAGGCTGAGTTGTATGAAGCCTTTAGAATGAAATGGAAGGTTACAGAAAAATGGATGTATATCCACGAAGTTGAATAGATCCATGACATCCTGCTCATGCTGTGCCTGTAAGATAAAAACAAAATGAGGGTGTTAAAAATAAATGATGCAAAATGGAAGAAGAAAAATGTTGTACTATTTAACCAGTGTGTGTATAGATATAGTAATTATTAATAAACCTTAAGCATACTTGGCAATTCAAAGCACGGTACATCAAGTGATACATGTAATTTTGGTACTTCAAATCACGGGACATCAAGTGATATATGTAATGTTGGTACTTCAAATCACGGGACATCAAGTGTTATCTGTTATTTTGGTAATTCAAATCACGGCACTTCATATCATGGGACATTATACAATTATGGACTTTTCAGCTGTTATACATGATGTGATATGCACCAAAAAAATCATTATTGACCGAGGCGATAGCCGAGGTCAATAATGATTTTTTGGTACATATCAACATCATGTATAACAGCTGAAAAGTCCATAACTGTTTTATTATATAACCCTCAATTTACAATTATATAAAACAGGTCAATATCAAAAAAACAATTATATAAAACAGGTCAATATCAAAAAAACAGGTCAATATCAAAAAAACAGGTCAATATCGCTAGATATTTTTTCTAAAAAATTACTTTTTAGCCAATGAAAACGCGTCTATTTATAGGTTATATAATAACAAGTGATATAGGTAAATTTGGTACTTCAAATCACGGGACATCAAGTGATATCTGTTATTTTAGTAATTCAAATCATGAGACATCAAGTGATATCTGTTATTTTGGTAATTCAAATCACGGCACTTCATACCACGGAACATCAAGTGATAGCTGTAATTTTGGTAAGTCAAATCACGGAACATCAATGATTCATGTAATTTTGGTAATTCAAATCACGGCACTTCATATCACGGGACATCAAGTGATAAAGGTAATTTAGGTACTTCAAATCACGGGACGTCAAGTGATATCTGTTATTTAGTAATTCAAATCACGGCACTTCAAATCACGGAACATCAAGTGATATAGGAAATTTTGGTAATTCAAATCACGGGACGTCAAGTGATATCTGTTATTTTGGTAATTCAAATCACGGCACTTCAAATCACGGGACATCAAGTGATATAGGTAATTTTGGTACTTCAAATCACGGGACGTCAAGTGATATCTGTTATTTTGGTAATTCACATCACGGCACTTCAAATCACGGAACATCAAGTGATATAGGTAATTTTGGTAATTCAAATCTCGGGACATCAAGTGATATCTGTTATTTTGGTAATTCAAATCACGGCACTTCAAATCACGGAACATCAAGTGATATAGGTAATTTTGGTACTTCAAATCACGGGACTTCAAATCACGGAACATCAAGTGATACATGTAATTTTGTTAATTCAAATCACGGGACATCAAGTGATATAGGTAATTTTCGTAATTCAAATCACTTGAAATCAAGTTATAACGAATTCGACAAAAATAACACATTATTTCAATTCAAGAATATGTTGGGGTTACCGAATAATTGGAGATATTGGTTTGTATCTTAAAGCGGTTGTATCACTATTCTGGAATTTGTTCATTTTAAAGGGCTTTATAAACCATGGAAAAAGATGTAAGAACTATCAAAATATCATAATAAACATACAGGAGATATGATCTTTTAAAATTTGTAATTTTTTTCAAACGGAGGCAGCCATCTTGGATTGATGACGTCATCGCGCCTTTTTACCATTTATTGCATATTGATACATATCATTTAAAACAAAGAATATCACTGCAAATACATGTAAATCGTAAAAAGAGCATATACAGTATAAACATGATAAATGGTTTACTTTGTATTTATAAATTAATACATTTATTTGCTTTAAACACTATTTATTATCTATTTTCCATATATGGAATAAGGCGGGATGACGTTATCATTCAAAGATGGCTGCCACCATTGGAGTCATTTTGCAGAAGGTCATATCTCCTCTATATTTTTTAAATATCTTGATATTTTTTCAACTTTTTCCACGGTTTCTAAAGCCCTTTTAATGAGACTAGTTCCAGAATAGTGAAACATCCTCTTTAATATACTGGCCGTAATTGCCGAGCTATAGAAATGCGAAATAAATTAGTGGCCTCGTCGCGTAAATTTTGTGTTGTTTAATCGAGTCAACTAATTAAGGTATTTATCATAAAATGTGTTAAATCAAAGTTAAATCAAAGTTAAATGACTAAAGAAATTGTGACCTCTAAGAGATACAATATAAATAATTGTACATATATTACATTTTGAATCTCTTCAGCATCGAACTATGGCATTTTCTTAAATATCTTAAACGCATTAAAATAATTATAAATAATGAATACCCTTGTTCTACTCTTTTCTCAATTGTCTTGTTTTTCTATTATTGATTTTCCTTTGTTAAAAATATTAGTCAATATTAAAAGAACTACTAAACATGAGAAAAAGGAAGAATGAGTGATTGATAATGAATTATTTGTTGATCTAAAATTTGAAATATACCAACTTTTTATTATTTTTGTAATGTGTGAAGAGGGGTGATCCCTCAGACCCTCTCACACCTATGATTGGGAGAATATTTTTTTTATTTTTTTTAAATATATGTATTCCTTTATTGTTCAAATATGACCTACAGTAATGAGATATACTGTTCAAGTATGACCTACTTTAATGAGATATAATGTACGAGTATGACCACTTTAATGAGATATACTGTTCAAGTATAACCTACTTTAATGAGATATACTGTTCGTGTATGACCTACTTTAATGATATATACTGTTCGAGTATGACCTACTTTAATGATATATACTGTTCGAGTATGACCTACTTTAATGAACCTGTTGAAGTATTCTTCCTCTAGTACGACTACGTTAGTGGTCTCGTCAGCTATAACGGATGCCGTATAACATCCCCCGTCATCGAGTACTGCATCGTCACCAAAATATTTACCTTTCTCTGTTAATATAAATATAGCGTAATCATTTATGATGATAGCTGCAAAAATAAGGCATCTGTAGCAACGCTAAAGGTAACAACCGCCGATAAAGGTAACAATTTCACTAAAGGTAACAATCGCCGCTTAAGTAACTACCGCCGCTAAAGGTAACAATTCCGCTAAAGGTAACAACCGCTAAAGGTAACAAGTCCGCTAAAGGTAACAACCGCCGCTAAAGGTAGCAATTCCGCTAAAGGTAACAACCGCCGCTAAATGTAACAATTCCGTTAAAGGTAACAATTCCGCTTAAGGTAACAATCACCTGTTCCGCTAAACGTAACAAGGCAAACGATAAAGGTAACAACTTTTTTCACCATCTACAGTTTCAATGAAAATTTAGTAAACTGGTTCTTTTAGTTACTATGACAACCTTTAGAGGTAGAGGTAATTGTTACCTTTATTGGAGGTTGTACTTTTAGCGTTGAAATTGTTACCTTTAGCGGCGGTTGTTATCTTTAGTGGTATTGTTACTTTTAGCGTTGTTACAGCGTCAACATTTAAAGTACAACAGCAATTTTATATCATTTTCTGTTATTTGCAGCAAACCTTTTTTAACAAAAACTAACATCACACAGTAATATATCGTTAGAATATTAATTTATGTATAATTTTGCAAGAGTGTTGCTGTATCGTGAATTGTATAATGATACACCAATGTTAGGTATGCGAACTCTTAATAATAATGGGTTTTTACTGACTTGGCATTTACTGTTTGACTAACCGTATTTAACGATGAAGTTTCCCAATTTGGTACGAGGAGTTTCTTTTCTCGACTTCTTTGATGCCCTTGACGGAGGTATTTGACCTTTTATGTTATCTTGTTCTATTGCAATTGCAGTTTCTCTTGACACAGGTGAACGACGTTCGACTTGAGCATGATCAGTTAGTGGTGTCCTCTCGCGTGTCACTAACGTCTTGTTCCTGGTCGTAGTTTGTTCGCTCATCATGCTATGTTTAGCGCTTGCATGATCGGTGTCAATACTTATTTCTGATTCGTCGTCGCTGATGTCACTTTCAGGGTACTCGGAGACAGCAGCAAATGTTTGAGACACATATGATGACGTCGTTCTCTTGGACGCAGCCGACTTAGGATGAACAAGAAGTTTTTCTGACGATGAAGGTGTGCGAGAGGCATTTTCCGATGAGTGAAATGTTTTCCCACTGACTGAACCTTGTGAGATGAATGGGTTAACAAACATGGAGGTGGATCCGTGCAGAATTATGAAAAAACGCATTGGCTCGGAGCTGAAAATGGAAATGGCGTATATAAAGCTGTAAACATATATACATGATCATGCACTGGTGTCTAAATATTCTAAATTCTTATTTATAAAAGCAGTTATTTAATGACATCATTTATGGCGTAATGGAGCACTTGACTTAACATGTTTGGTCATGCTCCTATATTATTTTAAGAGTATTAGGATGGTTTCTGGAATTGCTACAACGCAGAAGGGGACACGACATTCCTTCTTCTGTTGGGTATCTATTAACAACAAAGGACCAAATAAGTATACATGTTTAATTACTATAACAACCTGTCTTTTTGTGTTCCTTGTTTCACTATGATGTCGTCACGGTTGTATAGTATGTGCTTCGCGTGTCGAATAAGTTCTATGACAACATCTGAAATATGTAAAATTATCAGAATAAACCTTTGCATTTGTTTTTAAATAATACCGAAAATATTAATAATAATAATAATAATAATAATAATAAAAATGATGATAATAAATTGAATATTGTAGTGTAATATAGATATATCTGCTTAAAGTAGCTATCCCGCCATCGACTACAAAGTTTACAACATATGTACATCATTTCTAAACCTACTAACGACGAAGTATATATAAAACTTACATATTTTGAGAATCCACAATAGACACAATATAAATGGTCTTAAACAGCCAGGCCAAACGCCAAAACTAGAGCGTCGAATTAAGAGTTACCAACTCATAATTCATTTTACGCATATTCGACTACGGTTAATTTAAGAACCCGAGAATAAACCTACACTTTTAATCAGCCAAAATAAGTTATTATATGTCCTGGACACCTGGATATAGTTTTAATAAACAGTTTTGTAGTGTAATTTTGCCGTTATTTGGCGGGGGCGGGTTAGTTTCTATAGGAAGAGGTTTATGATCAATCATGTACACCTGTATAATGAAAAACGATAACAAAGCATAATTCACCTGTTTCCAAATTCTTCAGTAGAGCGTTTCTGCGCCTGAGCCACGAAACGAAACTTGCTATTTCCTGATCCTGACGCTCGTTGACTTCTTGTGAAATTAAATTCACGAAGTCGCGTAGTCTACGGGACATTTTGCTATGGTGTCTTGATTATCTCAAGAACGTGTTGTTTCACATATATTCTTAGGCCGTTATTAAATCTCCATTAATTCTGAAACATTTATTCCAACATATTATTTAATGTATGTCGAAAACACTACCCGGATTCCGTCATGCTTAACATATGCAAACTGTTCTTCAGTTATACCGAACGTTAAAATTTAAGTCAACTAAACTTAGATAATAGTCAATGTTTCAATGAAACTGCATATTATCCATAGTCACTAATTTGGTAGGGAATGTTAATTGTATAATTACTACTTTTTACAATTGTACTGTATTGACAGGAGTGACAGTATTGACTTAAAATAACAATGTAAAATGGTGAAATGTCATAGATACACTGACTTCTTTGAACGAAATGTCACGTGATTTCAAGTACTGCAATTACCAAGAGTTTTGTATTATTTTTGTATTAGTCAATGAATAGACGTATTATCGGTTGTACAATAACCAAATTCCTTAAAGGGATAGCAGAGGATTTAAAAGAGTGAATGGTGTTAATTAAAATACAAACGAAAACTATTATATATGATGTGCTTCAGGTACACATACATGACATTCACTAATTCAATCGCACGGATCATGGATCCTAGTTTATTGTACGTGCACATTGAATATGAAATTGAACACACATTGTAATGGTTACATTCGTATTTGTGTTGACTCGTTTAGATCGCATCCAGTCCCTTTAATACAAACATTACTGCAAAATAACAACTGACACGTGGTACACTTATATATTACTAATTCATAATTATACTTAGTCTAATGGTTTTGTCAAATTGTATTTATAAAGACGAGTGTGCGTGCATGCGTGCTCGTGTGTGCGCGTGTGAGTGGGTGTGTGTGGGGCGGGGTGAAGTGTTGTAACTTGTTAACTTCACATTTCATTTTTTTTAGTATATCCTTTAACTAGATGATTCCCGAGAATGGAAAATAACGATTATTAAAAATAACACAATACATATTCATTTTCAAGACAGATACATACCTAATGGTCAATAATTCACGATGTCGATATAATATATCGGCCAGTTTCTAAAATTAAACAAAATACATTAAATGAATATCCTATTCGTATACACTTCATGCGTACGCTTCACCTCCTGATTAACGTATGCATATACGTTTATATAAAAACACGTAACATCATAGTGAGATCGCTGAAGTACGTATCCAGTGATACTCGAGGAGGACTTCATAAACGCTTGTCCTATCTTAATCCTATAATAATCCCAACTCACTGATAACTAGAATACGAAAACTGCGACCGGGGATGGATTTATCGTAAGAAGTATGTTAAGATATAATTGTTTTTAAAGTTATGGTTGATGGTTGAATCGTGTTTAACGTAATTTTCAGCATATTTAGGCCGTATATGGTGGTGGATTTGTTAGTGGTAGGCTACCCACTTTTTCTTGTGTAGAACCAGTACTTATACATAAGTAAGAATCGACATTTTCCCACTTACAATAAACACTGAAAATGAGGTCCATTGGAATAAACAAAACAAAAAAAAGTAGCAGACTCGGTTTTATCAAGTCGAGCTCCCAGTGGGATTCGAACCCGCAAAGGTGAGAGGCAAGACTGTTTTAAACGCAGCGTCTTTACCACTTCGGCTACGGAAGCGCTTACTTTAAAAGAACTAACCCGGAAAATAACGGAAAAGTTATACTATAAAACCGTTTATAAAATCTCTGTCCAGGTGTTCAGGTCATATACTAATTTATATGTGCCGATTAAAAGTATATTATTTTTCACGGGTTATTAAAATACTCATGACTGAATATGCGTAAAATTAATTGGTAACTCATAATTTAACGATCAACTTTTTTGGGTTTGGCCTGGCTAGTTAAAGCCATTTATATTGTGTCTATAGAGTTTGGATTCTTAAAATATGTAAGTTACATATATACCTCGTCGTCAGTAGGTTTAGCAACGGTGCACACTTTTGTCTGTTGAAAGCGGGATAGCTACTTCAAAAACTATAAACGGCAGTATATTGGAGATATACGTTTCCTGACTAACTAAAATATCATAAGCTCATCTGCCTTGACGATATAAAGGCACTCATTTACGTCTCACTTGAAACAACTTTGGAAAAACGTCGGCCTTTATATGTCACTGATTACCGGCTGCAATATTATGCTTGACAGACGTATTCGCCGATCTTTGAATAAATGAAGACAAGCGCTTGAATGCTTTTTTTTTATATAAAATCATAATTTTATCTCACACTATTACATATTTACAGTTTGAGTAACCTAAACTAAGTGTGCATGTCTGTAGATAACCGTTACACGATGTTAGGCATATACCAGACGGAGTTATGGCTCTTGAAATAATGGAAGAAGGCAAAGTGTGTATGTCTCTAGATAACCTTTACGAGATGTTAGGCATATACCAGACGGAGTTATCGCCCTTGAAATATGCTTTAATAATTGAAGAATGCGTATGCGTAACTTGTAACTTTTGTCAGTGAGATCAACATAAAAAACGGGACAAATGTGACCGGTAATACATGTATGACCCCTCAACAGGCATATCCGGAAACAGCACTTCAAATTGGAAACAATGGCGTCCGTTATGGATCTAGTAAATATGATAGATAGTGGGATATCATTAGATCTGAAGGATGCGTAGCTACATATTCCAATTTACACAAATCCTTGGCAGTATCTCCGGTTTTTCCTAGGAAAGGGGGGCACTTGCTATCAATTTCGGGTACTCTGTTTCGGACACGGACAGTCTACCACGACGAATATTTACAAAAACAAAAGCGGTGGTTGCAGCACATTTGAGATCACAAGGAGTATATACCTAGACGACTGCCTCATTGTCAATCAAAGTTTGCATCTAATAACAGATTGAATGAGAACACTCAATCTCCTAGAAAATCTCGAAAAATCTGCCCTTGTTCCAAGTCAGAATATAACTTATATAAGGGGATTGTTTCAGTTGAAGATAGGCTTAGTTAACCCAGCTCTAGACATAATTCAGCAATAACAAATAGCAGTGCAAAGTATTCTCATGGGTGTGAATTTACTGGGAATGTTGACGTCATGCATAGAGCTGATTTCATACGAACGCCTGTTCATGAGACCAATTCAAATACATCTTCTCCATTTCTGCAAACAAGCGTCTCAAGATTTAAAATGACGGAATCCCACTTACACAACATCTAAGTGGTCATCTCAAATGGTGGTTGGATACAGCTCAATCTTTGAAGGACAAGTCTCTCAGACAACTTCCAGAACAAGTTAGGGAGGCGGTGGTAGGGAGGGCACATATGATCTCTCGGATGCATCAAGGTGTATAGACAGAACAGGAGAAAACATTACACATAAACAGCCTAGAAATGGAAGCAGTTATTCGATCCCTGAAGCACTTTCTTCCTCTGCTGAAAGATCAAAATGATTTGATTCGATGCGAAAATACCACAGTTGTACAGTTTATCAACAAGCCATGGAAGTAAAATATAAATTCAGACATGTATCCGTGCTTGGCAACTGTGGAATCTAGCAATAGAATGGACATGTAGCGTTACACTTGACTTTATTTGCGGACCAGCTATCCAGGATAACAGTTCGAGCCACAGAGTTGTCATTGAACAATAAGGTAGTGGACAATCGCAAAGCAGCATAGCTCTAGCGGTGGATGCGTTGACAATTTCATGGGAGAACATGTTCAGGTATGCATATCCTCCACTGTATCTTATACCAAAAGTTATGAAACAGATGTCGCATTACCAATGTCAGTTAAATCTTATTCTGGAATTCTGGTTCCTCATTGACCCAGGAGACAGTGGTACCACCCTTCTACAGTATCGTATGGCATGTCTACTAAAACTTTCAACCAGGCCAATCTTCTACATCAACCAAAAACGTCCATGTTTCACCCAAAACCAGAAATATTCAGTCTGACTGCATGGCTACTATCAACCTTTAAAGCAAATGGCTTTTCTAGATACATTAGGAAACTATTTACAGCTTCCTGGAGGTGTGGAACACAAAAATACTATTTATAAATACTGAAAAAAGGGATCCCTTGGAAGCAACAAACACAAACTAGAGATAAAAGTAGCAGACTCGGTTTTATTGAGTCTGTTCATGAGGGGTAATGTATGTGCAACACCTATCACGCCTCCTAGCACCGGCTTAAGCGATATTCTACTTTAAAGCCACAAAGATTGGGCTTGATGATCCCAAAGGACCAGTAAGTAATAACACTACTGAGCTGTAGTCGGGCGGCTTTTTACAGCCGCCACACAGCACTAAACCAATTAAGTTCAAACGGTATGATCGCTTTTTCGTGCAAAAACAAATACATTGCTCCCTATGTATAAATTATCTCTAGCTCAAGTAGATGACTTTCTGACAAGCTTGTTTGGAGATGTTTTACAATATAGGACTATTACAGGGTATCGATCAATGTTGTCATCTGTATTGCCTCTAAAGGAAAATATGCCTGTTTGTCAACATCTCTGTATCATTAGGCTTTTGGAGAGAATATTTAATACTAGACCCGTCACGTGACGTAGAGTTATCGTTCGTGCCTTCCTCCAAACAACAGTCAGTCGGAGATGTCAACTGTAACAACGTCCAAATGCTGAACTAATTTAATACTAGACCACCAAACGTAAAGTTGGTACATGAATGAGATCTAAAACTGGTCTTAAACATATTTAAAGTTTGAACCAATGTGAAAAGCAGCTTTGAAGTATGAGTCCTGGGCGAATTGAAATAAATTGGGTTTTACGGCGCACCAACATAAGAAAGGTTATATGACGTCAAACAGGTATGAACATGCCAGGCTCATCCTCCATTTACATATAGATAAAAAAAATATGGAGAATGGGCCTAGAACCTTCTAACCTGCAGAACTGCAGAGATGCTGCAAATTCATTGTAGACACTCCATTTACGATGGAGCCACGTTTCCAAATTTGCATATGCGGTGTCATGAAGAAGACCTTGAATGAGCATGATAAAAAAATGAACATGAAGGAGGGAGAGGGGGTGTCCTACCCCTCTGCCTCTAGCGGGATTTGCAGTGGTTGTATTCTACCCCGGCAACCACACGGGGAGAGTCCTGGACGAATATATTCTAGATTGCAATTACTACTTGCAGGGCCGGGGAAAATAGGACGTTTAAAATCGCCCTCTCGTTTTGGGCGATTTTGGTGAGATTTTTAGAGATTCAATGAGACTTTCAAAAAACATATTTTTAAGTTAATTTAATAATATTTTCTTATTTTTGACTTATGAGAAGCAGCAAGTGACGTTAAACAGTTTAACTGCTGCATCAACAATTGACGTTGTACTTGTTTTTACAACATGACGTCACGTAAACGTCGACTTTATGGGTGTGAAAAAAACGCGCGAATAAATTGTGCTAGCCGCTAGTGGGCGCTTTAATTGACCTAATCTGCCCAGACCGATATCTGCAAGTAAGACATATGCATGATACGGTCTAGCTGACCGAGACTATTTCAGACGACGCAGTGACCTCAAGAGTTTAATAATTGGAGAAGGAGATGTTAACGTGCAGAATACAGTTTATTTGACAAGGTTTGGCTAAACAACACAAACCAAATCCTTTTGGGGCCGAAGATTTTCATTCCAGCTTATGAAAATGACAAATATCTTGATCCCAAACGAGCAGTGACAACTTAAAAAGACAGCGATAGCAGGTGCTTGAATGTAGCTGCCCGAAACACTGTCATGTTTGTTTCACGAGACCGTTAGAATATAGGAAGTATTACTCCAATGTTAAACAGCTTGCATTAAATATATATACAATGCATTACGGAGTATTAGAAAAAGCAGTTGGTAGTTTTTGTGTGATTTGGTCAGGCAATGCGACCTCAAAAAGCATCCACAATATCTAGGGTACATGTACGACGTGCACATCTGTTGAGTCTGTGTTTCTTCGATCAAATATACACCAACTCGTAATGTGATGTGTATATATAATTTTATTATACAAAAGGTAGAAACAACATGAAAAAATCAACTGTAATAACAAGTTAACAATACAACAATGTGAACAGTAATTCATAGTTAGAATAATTTAATATTTATTAAAAACACACACCATCAAATTTAGGATAACAAACGAATATGCTTTACATACTCATGTTTTCGTTAAATAAAATTGTCCCAACGGTAAATTTGTTCAACAAATGACATCGTTAGAATTGTTTATCAAATGACATCGTTTGTACGAGTATGCCGTTTCTTTTTGTATTTTTTTTTATTATTGTTATTATACACATGTAGTATATTGTGGACCATCCACATTTAGTTCGTAGATATAATGATGAAGTTTGCTACTTTGTTTATTTATTAATTTATTGTTTTTCTGTCATTCTGTATATCTTGGAAAGAAGGTGCGTCCATATCAACCAATCAGAAACGACACCAGAATCTCGGTAAAATTCAAACTTTTTTTAGAAGAACTGCTCTAGACGTTTGTCTTGAAAACAAGCAAGATTCGCAGATGATCGTGACTAACGAGGATGCCATTTCATTATGCAAGTATTACAACATGTGCAAGGATAATATACAAGATAATAGACGTCCGATTGTTTTGTTTCATGGTAGTCCTCATTTTGGGCGATAACTCAAACAAATGATGTCATGTGATCTTACATTCGTGTTCGTTTCAACAGGAAAAATAAATTTCACAAAAAAATTTACAATGTTACTAAGAAGCAAGGCATGTGACATCACAAACACAAACGGATTGATAAAACGGCTCCCGCCTCGGAAAGGTCAGTGGCAAAACAAAAGGTATTTGTGGGTTTAAAATGTCTAGGGTGTACCAATATTTACATATTGTCCAGCTAACTTTGTTGTATGAAACGAAGACGAAAAGGCGCACCGACACATGCAAGGTTATATGGCGCCTAACAGGAATGAACATGCCAGGCTCATACTCCATGTACATCGAGATAAAATATGGAGAATGGGCCTAGAACCTTCTCACCTGCAGAACTGCAGAGTTGCTGCAAATTATATTGTAGACACTCCTTTTACGCTGGAGCCATGTTGTTTTTCTGCCACCGATCTAGTGATTTGAGCGACATGGCACCTGAAACAATGCAGTGGTCATAATAGACAAACATGTCATCATCACGATACAGCTTACATAGCAAAGTGTTTAAAAGATTACTTGAACTCGCTTTAAAGGGGTTGATGCACTATTTTCAAACACAGTTTATCTTAAAGGGCTCTGAAAAACTTGAAAAAAGCTGAAAGAATTATCATAATGCCATGAAAAATAAAGGAGATATGACCTATTGAAAATTTGGAAAGAACATGAATGGAGGCGGCCATCTTTGAACGATGACGTCATCGCGCCGAAAAATAATACTAAAATGTATACATTTTACATCCTTATATTTATTTTTAATCAATTTGCAGTGATTTTCTTTGCTTTAAAATACATTTTGTCAATATGCCAAATATGGTAAAACGGCGCGATGACGTCATCGTTCAAAGATGGCCGCCTCCATTTATGTTCTTTGCAAATTTTCAATAGGTCATATCTCCTTTATTTTTAATGGCATTTTGGTAATTCTTTCAGCTTTTTTCAAGTTTTTCAGAGCCCTTTAAAATAAACTGTGTTTGGAAATAGTGCATCAACCCCTTTAATATAACCCAGAGAATGTGTTTTAGCGCTGTCAGTCACATAACAACAGACTTAACTAAAATCTTGAATGTTAAACCTTTGTTCATACGGTCGAACGGACGGTCGAACGGATAAGGATAACCATGTATGTTCATTTCACTTTCGTGGTGGGCATACAAATTAAACTCGTTAACAAGTACTAATAGTTTACTTGCTAAGCATCTTAAAATAAAAATAAAACTCGTTTCATAGTCTTTTTTATCTTTGTTATATAAAAAGAACACAATTGTCAGATCTGAAGCCTTTAAAATAAAATAAACTCGTTTTATAGTCTTTTTTATATGAAAAGAACACAAATATAAGATCTTCTATATAACCATAGAAACATAAAATAGTGTATAAAACACGAAAACATCGTTCATAATTTAAAAAACAACACGAAAATCAAAATCTGCAGTAGTAAGTTGATGCTATGCTATAAGCAAACGTTTTTTTAAAAAATAACTCCTCAAAACACTGTTCCTCATTCCTGTGATGAACTGGTCCTACAGTGTATACTCCGATACTCTATGCTGCACCATGTCTCTATGTAGAGAAGTTCAACATATCGGAATGCAACAGGTATACAGTTTATCCCTCTTGTTACTTAATGATATTCTATATAACAATCCAAATTAAATATATATATATATATTCCTATCCTATTTTATAGTGTTCACATTTTGAAGCATGATATAATAAATAAATAAAAAAAACAATAAAAAAAAAACAATCAAATCTTCTCCAAATGTATTCAAAACACCTAGATAATTCATTATTAATGTTCAATGAAAATTCTATCGAACGTTTAAATGAAAGTTTTCTCTTTAAAGTGATGTTGAACTTTTAAAGAAACATTCTCTCACTTGCTTGGTTTACAAAATGCATGTATGTAGATGTACACAAAAAAAAACAAGATATAGAATTTATTTTAGGTTTGTATTGGTACCAGCCAATAGCAGACAATATGTTTTAACTAGAAAAAACGACTTACATTTAATGGCTCATCCGTACGTTTTATATTCTCTTTTGTTCCGATTTGTGGAAACGGAAGTCGACAGAGAGGAGTCTGGGATGCACCGCCCCACACCCCTCCTCCCCATCACACTCTTATTAATAAATTCCTCCCATTCCACAAAGCCGACACAATATGTGATCGCACGGCGTACGACCCGGCGTACGACCCTTTCCAACAGCCGAGGAATAGGGGAGTGACTTGCAACGTCACCAACGCAAAGTTCTGCGACGGCGCCTCGAACCGTCAACCGCGATAACTTAACCTTTATGAGTACGAACCAAGCAAGCACACTACCACTTTACCTCGGCGGTCAGTCTCAACAAAATTAAAAAGTAAACCATGCCAAGAGTAAGTAACCTAACAAAATATCGTGCCTTTAACATAAGCAGTGTGTCTACCGTACACTGAAGACCGGTACAGGCGAAGATCATATGAATACATAAGCGGTTGCGACGACACGTTAGTATGCTTATCAAAATCACCGACCTAATAACAAACAGATTGGAAACTTCCTGTCTGAACCAGTGAAGAAGTCAAAATATCACTCGGCACCTTAACTTTTCTTTATAAGTCCCTCTCTCACAAATACATCGATTTTGATGCAAATGCATTCAGAAGATTCACAATGAGATTGCATGTATACTATTTTGCTTTTATTTTCAAAATAAGAAATTGTATAAAAAAGTTAAAAATAGTATATATTGTTTTGGCTTTCCCTTAAAATCCAAGCAACTAACGTAGTGAAACTTTCCTTCAGACACTTTTTTTTCTTAAAATGTTAGAGGAAAATACCATCATTAGAATGAGAAATAAATGTGTGATGGGTTTTCACATAAATGAAACGTATATGAATAAAACTCTTCATGATATGTGTGTTTAAAGTCGGACACTATTTCGTGAAATTTCCGCACTGTGTCACACACCTGAAATTTAGATTCATTTCACTGTTTCCTATCTATTTGCTATTAGGTCTGTGTCAAAATGTATTATCAGAAAAATGTTACATGAGAAGTTATATGAGACGAAATGTTAACATAATTATATAGAAAGAAAAAGCATAAATAGTGTGTGCGTGTGTTCTGGTGGAGATATGGGTTTAATGATGTCATACGTAAATTAAATTCCAACTGGACGGCTGAAAAATGAGAAAAGGTTTCAGATCAATTAAAACAATGCAAATGAACATTATACATGCTTGAACTAAATATACTTGTTATTTCATGAAATGAAGCAAACTTTTCATTGTTTTTATAGGTTTAATTGCAGTCAATGTGAATCATAATAAAGAATTGAGCTTTACCAGTAAGCTATTTCCTACAACCAAACAAGAAGATAACAACCGCCTTATACAAAAACTGTACCATCTATGTGACATTTTTTATCACCCTTGTTTTACAATAAATTCCCAATTTACGTATTTAATAATCCACACAAATAGATAAAAAATTAAAGATTCTGGCCATCACTTAATTTAGTAGATCTTTGAAAACTTTGGCATCAGCGTAACATACAGCTGTGTCAGCAATACGTCATAGCTGACGTCATCATGGCGGCCTTCAGTGTGGCGTTTCCCTTATGAAGCATGGTTAATTATAGTCCTCTAGTCCATTAGACAACAGCAGCAAACACATGCAAGCAGGGCCAGAAGACAACATTCGGTGGTGTGGTCCTTATCGCGGCCCCTTTGTTGTGTCTGTACCCTGAAAGAAAGTAAAGTCTAATATGCTTTATGATGAAATTAAAAATGCATCATGTCAAGAAGATGTATGTTAAGCAAAGGGAATAGTCCCAAACTTAATTATACCTAACCGGAAGCGAGAAGAAAACCGGGTCTTTCTCTGTGGACAGTACAGTGAAATAATATGTATTAATGTAAGTACAGTGAAATAATATGTATTAATGTAAGTACAGTGAAATAATATGTATTAATGTAAGGACAATGAAATGAATACGTATTAATGTAAGTTCAATAACATGAATATGTATTAATGTTAAGTACAGTGAAATGAATATGTATTAATGTAAGTACAGTGAAATAAATATGTATTAATATTAAGTACAGTGAAATGAATATGTATTAATGTAAGTACGATTAAATGAATACGTATTAATGTAAGTTCAATAAAATGAATATGTATTAATGTAAGTTCAATAAAATGAATATGCATTAAGCTAATGAAATGAATATGTATTAATGTAAGTACAGTGAAATAATATGTATTAATGTAAGTACAGTGAAATAATATGTATTAATGTAAGTACAGTGAAATAAATATGTATTAATGTAAGTAGAGTGAAATAAATATGTATTAATGTTAAGTACAGTGAAATGAATATGTATTAATGTAAGTACAATTAAATGAATACGTATTAATGTAAGTTCAATAAAATGAATATGTATTAATGTAAGTACAATGAAATGAATATGCATTAAGCTAATGAAATGGATATGTATTAATGTTAACTACAATGAAATAAATATGTGTTTCTACGTATTAATGTAAATAAATGAAATGAATAAGTATCAATGTAAGTACAATGTAAGTACAATGAAATGAATATGTATTGTATTAATGTTAGTACAATGAAATGAATAAAGAAATAATAAATATGTACCTGTGTTTTATCGGTGAATAAAATACAGTTAGGAGTTCGGATGCGTAGTAATTAAATCACGAGTGCGTTAGCACGAGTGATTTAATTACTCGCATCCGAACGACTAACTGTATTTTATTCACCGATAAAATACTGGTACGTATTTATTATTTCGATTCTTACACAATACTAACGCCATTGCTTACGCTATTGTTGGGGCACTATATATTATCTCGGAGGTCAAGGTAATCAGGCTGCTATGTTTACAGGCTGTTCCATTGGGCGCCCCAGTATGCAAAGTTCTGCGTTTCGTGACAAACAATTAAGTCATTGCTTAC
Source organism: Cyrtodaria siliqua (assembly GCA_037043455.1). Classification (NCBI taxonomy): domain Eukaryota; kingdom Metazoa; phylum Mollusca; class Bivalvia; order Adapedonta; family Hiatellidae; genus Cyrtodaria; species Cyrtodaria siliqua. The sequence goes on from JAWPHD010001749.1 coordinate 267,928, forward strand.
GTCATATAGCTTGCGCTGTATGACATCAAACGTTCTCACCTTGTTCAAGATGCTTATTAATGTTATATGTACTGATGCATATGATGGGTTTATATCGGGGGTGTGCACGGTTTGGGAGCATGGCAAGATTGTTGTAATTAACATTTCATTAAAATTACTGTCGAGTTTGTCTTCGTGACGTATATTTACCGAGTGACTTCATGTAACGTGGCGCTTCCAACGGATGAAATATACGCGGGGAATTAATGGAACAGCTGTATTTTATCGTAGAATAACATACAGCTGTCTCTCTTCTTTGTGTATATGAAAGACTGCGGAGGTCGTGTTAGAATATATGTTAATGTAAGTACAATAAAATGATTATGTATTAATATGTTAATACTGCAATATATTACAAAATAAGAAAAAATAATCAGCATAATCCAATCACTTCAGCATTAGCATAGTGTACATCTGTTATCCTTTTTACAATATAATGTTGTATTAAACAATTACTTAACAAAATATTAATGCATGAACAAATGTAGCATTAACTGTCATGAAATATATGACGATTTATTTGTGGTTGTGGCAGACCACCCGATTTTTCCTGGATAGATCCAGTACTGAATACCTCCCGCCATTCATGGTAAACGTGTGACACGTGATAAAATACGAATGTTCCTTTAACTCACATATACAACTCATATACATATCAGAGTACATATCCATAATACATACTGATGTTGCGGTTGAGCATAAACTATAGTCTGTGGCTGGCCATATGGATACCCGCCCTGTCCGGGTTGTGGCTGTGGTTGTGGATATCCTCCGGGGCCTGCGGCGGGATATCCGCCACCGCCGTGAGGGTGAGGATATCCCTGCTGGGGAGGCGGATACCCCTGCTGGGGAGGCGGGTACTGAGGTGGTCCGCCGTAAGGTGAATACGCTGGTGGAGGCTCTCCGTATGGTGGCGCTGATGGATATGACATTGCTGAAAAGAATTAAAAAAACAAAAACACTGTAGTAGTTTTACATCGTAATGTTACAATACTTGTGTTATAACAGTCTGTTTAACATGCGGGTATATATCATATTTATGCTTGAGGTTTAAATTTCTCCACAGAGACTGAGTGTTATAAAAAAGCACTATAGCATAATTAAGTGCAGACCATGGACATGTATATATATACAGTGCTTTTTGAAAGGTATTTTGTAGAGGTATGTATTTTCTCACCCTTATATATATGCATGTATATATGTATCTCTGTATCTCTGTATATATGTATATATGCCCATTTGTATACAGTATCAGATACAGACACGTATAATTTAGTAATAAAACCTAAACCAAGGCGTTGATGAATATGGCTAAATAGACTCTGTGTTAGGAGAAATCGCAAGAGTATGTCTGATATGTAATATCAATAATATTGAAGATGAATTTCATTTTGTTTTAATTTGTTCAGCGTATAATGACATGAGGAAGAAATGTTTTAAGACGTATTACATCCAAAGACTTAATAGATAAAATGCATTAGTCTACTATTTAAGACCTCGAGCAAGAGGGAAATTGCATTTTAAGCAGATTGTTATCAGAAACTTTTGTTATTAAACGTTCTATTCGAAACGTTATTTACGGTAGTAGTTACATTCGCACAAATATTAAAATGTATATATGAGGTTAAAATATAATTACATATGATCAATGATATACTTCTTTTTCACATAAATTACAGCACACATAAAATAGTATTTACTATATACCTTGCAATTATAACTAGATCTAAGAATATAAAATAAGTTTATTCTAGTTTCACATTATATTTGTCATAAAAAAACAGTGTATTATATTTGTCTCGCGAACACATATTGCCGTGTATTGTTTTATATTACGAGAAAATTAATAGTTTGCGTCAATACAATTATGTCTATAAATAAATAAATTAACAAACACAACCAAGAAAATAAAGTAGCAGACTCGGTTTTATTGAGTCTGTTCATAAGAGGTAATGCAAGAAGCAACAAATATCACATTAGCACCGGTTTAAACGGTATTCTATTTTAAAGCACTTATATCGGGCTGGCTGGTCCCGAAGGACTAGTAAAACTAACACTACTGGGCCCTGTTTTATTAACATCTTACGATAAGTCTTGAAATTTAAAATCGTTCACTTTTTTCACCTAAGCATTCAATGCAGACAATTATGTGTGCACGCAGTGCAGAAATATCCCATGTATATACGAAAATGAAACATTTAAAAGTTATTGGAAAAGTGAAGCATTTAAGTTGATTTACGATCAAAATGGTCGTAAGTTGTTTCATAAAACGGGACACTGATTCGTAGCCCGCGGAGATTTTTTACAGCCGCCCCACTAGTACAATAAACAAATGCTAGTGTGAATGTCGATAAATACTGATAAGGGAGATCCTTTGGAAGCAACAAGCCATGTCGTCATAACTATGTCATGTTATATAACACAGACCTAATAACAAGTGTATTACTAGAACGAATTCGACGGCGCGGCCGTCGTAAAATACCCACGTCTTATTCACACAGGTTACTTCCCCGTCCTCCCCACACACAGCCCCACAGTATCTAAAATGTAATCCCTTCATCAAAATGTTTATTTGAGAAATAAACTGAACCCCTGTTACCCACCACCCACCCGCTCCAACCCGAACCCCAGGGAAGACGCCCGAGTTTTAAATAATATATCATTTGACATTCACAGCACTCGGACCGTCTTCCCGGGGGCCCGAGTGGGGGAGGGGGTTGTGTGTGGGGGATTTGGATTTTTTTAATAAGATCTCTTTATTAGATGACTATTATACCAATTAATGTGCAAAAGTATGAAAAAATGAGACCGTAATTGCATTATTAGTGTATCTGATACCCTTTCCTCCAGGACCAACTATAACATAGGAAACAAATGTATACAGTGTAATCCCATCATCATGTTTCATTTGAGACATAATTATAAAAAAAATCCAATTCCTCCACACACAACCCCCTCCCCCACCCCCATTGGGCCCCCGGGCAGACGGTCCGAGTTCGATATAATAAATATTATAAAATCATTTAATATGTTGCTTATCTTTTAAGACGTTTACATACACCAAGTTTTGTGCAAAAATATGAAAAAATGACAGTGTAATTGAATTTTTAGTTTATTTGACCTTTTGACTCCCTAAAGGGCGCCTGGGCTCGGAGCCAAAAATAATAGTGCTCTTGCAAGCCGTCATCATATGGTGATGTCATATCCTAAGATTGGTTGAATTCCGTTCAGCGGTTTAGGAGAAGACGGTAACGGACAGACGGACAGACGGAGGCGATTTTAATATACCCTGTTTTTTTTCAAAAACGTGGGTATAAATATGTCTGTGTATATATCAACTGCCACATCATATTTGCTAAAACCGCGAATTCTGACCATATCTCATACAAATGACCGCTGAAATATTGATTAAATTCAAAAGCGTTAACCTTAATCGTGCCTTGTAAAGCGTGAACAGTCGAGTTAATTAATACCAATACGCCCTAAAAAAATATACATTGTATATATGTACGTCATCGCTGAACACGGATGTTAGTACGCTAATGTTGTTTACAATTCCAGACTTGAGTGTACACACGAAATCTACTTTGGTGTGACGCATGTGTCATTGGATGTATATCTATCTGGGCCCTGTTTTATTAAACATCTTACAATAAGTCTCAAATTTTAAAATAGATCACTTTTTTTCGCGTAATCATTCAATGGACAATTATGTGTGCACGTAGTGCAGAAATATCACAAGTATAAGAAAATGAAATGAAATTACGTTTATTTGAAAAGTATAATTGACAGTGAAACATTCAAGAAATTGATTTACGATCAAAATTGTCGTAAGTTGTTTCATAAAACGGAACCCTGATCGATTGTGTATTAATAAAACGAACAGTATTATTTATTTATTTTTCAACATGATATTTACATTAGCAGTTTTCTTTAATAAAGGCTAAAACAATATGGGGGTGGGGTTGGGGCGATGGGGGTGGGGGATGCATCATGGGGTATATAAACTCGGGCCGATATACATTTATTGTTAACATCTCGTACAAATTATAGTAAAATTTGGGGCAGTGTGTGAAATTTTATTATTTTTATCAGTTTTAATCCAAAATTGCTGTCATTTTCAAGAAACTTGTGGTCGAAAGGCAACTCGGGGAGGGAGGGGATATCTGGCGATTTTTATTGTGGCCTCATGTCATTTTTTTTATTGATATTTCATCTGTGTATCTGAATTTAACCTAAATTGTTTTATATGTAAATGATTGCGTTCAAATTTAAATTTTAATATCCAAATAATGGAAGATAAAATGAAAACAATTCCCCTGCCCCGGTCCTCCCTGTGAGGGGAGTCCATAAACCAATTGGGGACAATTGATATAGGTGAAAATTTGATAAAACAAAACAGAACAGACATATATGTAAAAAAGGTGGGATGGAGGGGAGGGGTGTGTGCAACAGAGCTATATGTGTAAGAATTGACCAAAACAACACAGCAATATGAAAACATTTGAGTTTCGAGTGGGGGGTGGAGGTGGGGTGGGGAGCAGGGAGGGCGTGGGGTGCGGGGGTAGGTGGGCAACATAGTTATATGTGTAAGAATTGACCAAAACAACACAGAAATATGCAACCCTTTACAACATATTATAAGGAAACCCATTCCCAAATTTAGTTGGGCTAGGACAAGAAATGAGAGAGACATAGACCTGTAAACACAGCTTACACGCAAAATTGTATGTGAAATGGGACACATTTTAAGAGCTATCATAATTTGGGTTCCATGGGAGCCCATGGGTTACAGGAACCAAAATTGCTTATGCCGTCCTTAAGATAATGCTATAAGGAAGCCCATGACCAAATTTGGTTGTGCTAGGATAAGAAATGTAAGAGACATAGACTTGTAAACACAGCTTTCACGCAAACCTTGATGTGGGACGCCGACGCCAACGCCGACGCCGGAGTGATTACATAATCTCTCTTATTCTTCGAATAGTCGAGCAAAAAAGTAATACATGTAACAGTTACTATAAAGGGAGGAGATAATTTATATATATAATAAGCAAAAATAAAAAGTACCCTTTTTCTTACTCTTATTATATAGCCACCAAAACAGGAAATAATAAATGATGTATATAGAATAATTAGATCTACCACCACCAATAGTCCAAACAAAAGATTTTTATAGAAAAGTTCAGTACAGAAGGGAGTTATCCCCCTTTTCCTTAAACCATGCATTTTTGGTAAAAACACATAAAATCTACAAACATTACCTCAATTTGTCCAAGACAATATTCTCTATATGTTGCTTTCGAAAAATCACATAAAAACACAACACCTAATGTGTAGGTAATTATTTTGATTATAAAAAATCATCAAATTACCTCCCTTAAAGGTTTCCATAGCATCCATAAAAGAGTATTACTTGGCAAAATTGTAAACTGTTTAAAGTAATATTTAGTACTCAGTGAAATGTGCGTAAAAACATAAAACATTGTTTAATAAGCTGTGCAACGCCCTCAAAAACTGGCATATGGGAATACCAGCAGAAAAAGGGGTACTTTTTTATTTATAGTTTTCATTGAAAGCTGGGTTTATGACGTAATACGTATCACATGCGTGTTTAAGTTAACTATACTAGAATCATTACTATAGTAACTTCTTCTGGAAGTCTGTATCACCTCGAGTAGGTAAATGCCAGATCAGGATCACATGAGAGGACATTCGTTGGACATTATATAACTAATAACAAAGCACGTATAATGTCAGTAAAATGATTAATGAAAGACGTAGTAAAAAATTAACATTTCTAAATATGTACCGAAGCAACTTATAATTAAACGTAAACATACATATCCAATATATGCGTGTAACACCAAGTTGGATATTCTATAACTGTTTTAACGCTAACCACGCCCCCTTGTATGATATCTGGTACAACGGCACACTTTTTGAAAAGTGAACGGCACACAGTATATGAAATATCAGTACATTTTCGTTTTCCTGTATTAAATATATCATACGACTTTGGACAATAGAAAGTACTCTCAGGCATGCGATAATATATATTTATAGGAATATTAATTATGTTTGTTTATATATGCGAAGTAATTTCGTTTACCTACGTATCTCTAATACAATATTTACTTAATTACTTACTTAGTTACTTAGTTATTTAAACTCTTCAACCTTTTTAACGGATAAAAGTGAGTATATGATGCGCGTGTGTGTAGTTCTAAGGTTTATAGCCCTTCCGTCATATAACCGATAGGACATCAACACTGATATAGGTACAATATATTCTGGACTCTGAGTGTTTGTGTGTAGTGTAATGTATCTATATACAGTCTATTTGTAACAGAAAAAGTGCTGCCACACTGAAATACCACGCCGTAGTATGTGACACCCCATCCAGTCAATTTTTTCTGACACTGGGCCAACCAGACGTAGCATTACGCATTATTTGTTCGTCAAGCAGGGCTTACAAGTAACTACTACCATTTTAAAGTATTTGGTATGATGCAATATTAAAGAAACTAACCCACCAAATAACGGCAAAATTACACTATAACACCGTTTACCAAAACTCTAGCCAGATGTTCAGGTCATATAATAATGTATAAATGCCGATTAAAAGTATATGTTTATTGGAGGTTTCTTAAGATAACCGTGACTGAATATGCGTAAACTGAGTTGTTAACTCTTAATTCCACGCTCCAGTTTTGGATTTTGGCCTGGCTGGTTAAAGCCCTTTATGTTGTGTCGATAGAGTTTGGATTCTCAAAATATTTCAGTTGTATATATATCTCGTCTTCAGTAGGTTTAGAAACGGTGCACATATGTTGTAAAATGTGGATGTTGTTGGCGAGATAGCTACTTTAAGATTGTTTGTAAACATATTTAGATTACATCCCAATAAAACCTACATGCAGTTTCAATTTATGTAAAATTATTACTTGCAACTGGATATCATAAACAGTGTGACGTTGTTTGTGACAATATCATACAGGGTCTTCCCCAGGCCATTAAGGCATAGTGGCACCACTACTCCTTAATTTCAAACAGGTGCTTGCCACTACTCCTTAATCCTGCCACTACTCCTTAAAGTCTTGTCACTATCCCTTCTTAACTTTTCAAACTTGATCATGATGCAGTTACAAACTGTACACGTTTTGGGGGAAATAATTATAAAACAGTAACAATTTGCATAGATCTACATGCATTTATTTCCAAGCAATTTGCAATAAAGGGCATTTAGTTGCCATAATGTTAGTATACCAACCAAAGTCGAATATCTGAATTTCCATTAAAAAAAAACAGCAACATTTTATAGTTTATTTTGTGAACGAATGAATACCTGCATATGTTTAAAATATCACTACTCCTTAAAATATTCATGTGGAAGACCCCAGCCATAGAACATCTGGGACCTGTTTTATTAAACATCTTACGATAAGTTTTAAATTTTAAAATCGTTCACTCTTTCCACCTAAGCATTCAATGACAATTATGTGTGCTCATAGTGAAGAAATATCACATGTATAAGAAAATGAAATGAAATTACGTGTATTTGAAAAGTGTAATTTATAGTGAAGCATTTAAGACATTGTTTACGATCAAAATGGTTGTAAGTCGTTTCATAAAACGGGGCCCTGAATATTGTCTTTACATAATACCTGTGATGAAAATTGAAATAGGGCCCTGATAATACTTAATATAATATACTGCATCAATATACATATCTTACTAATCCCTGGGTTATTATACTAGTATATGAACCCTTCTAATCCCAGCCTTTAGTTTGTGAATAAATGTTCAAAAGTTTTACATATATGTTTATGTATAAATGATGTTTGCATTATAGCTTAACCGTTTTACTTCGTCTGTTTTGAGGGTAGGAGATGATATACGACATAAAATGGCACTTATATAGGTGCTCTGCCTGGAAAACGTTTGGTTATACCTGTTTTAATATGATCATGTATTGCATTACTCGGATTTCTGTTCGTTTTGCCTTGTGGTGTATGTTGTAGTATACTGTATTAAACGACTTAAAGTGTATGTACGCGTAAAACCCGAGATCGGTTTGCGTGTAGATCTAAAATCGATAGTTATAAATACATTATCGATCTTCGATAACTCTTATAAACGATACGGGGAATATATACATCCTACAATACAATAAATACATCAAAAGACTAATGTGTACATAATTAATTCAGGTCATGTCCCTCTGGTATCCGTATAAACGTTAATATTAAATGTTTACTTTAAACCGGTTTATATGTCGTAGTCAAATGAATAGCTTAATGCAATAGTCCGTCAAAGCTTTGCAATGGCGGACTAGTGTATACATAGGTGAATGTGATAACGCTAGTCAAGCGGTTAAACTCTCAAAAGACACACGTTTAAATAGCAACAACAGTGTGTATGCCTATGAAACTATATATATGTAAATGTTAATAATCCTGATAATGTACACATTTCGAACTTTACAGTAGCAATTAATTTGTAATTAGATTAATCAATTTACTTATTACATACAAACTAGCACAAACCTTGTTCTTTAAAGTTTAATATCCTTTGATCAAGAAATATTGATATACTTGTCACAAGTTGTATTGTCAACCAGGAAAAATGTCAACCGCGGATAAAAATAGAACGTACAGGTGAATGCTTACAGGTAAATATCCGAGATGACCGGATGATTTGTAATGACGTAAACACGTTTCTATAAAACAAACTTAATGGGGCGCGACAAGGGTTCTAATGGATTTATTTGAATTGATGTGTGCGTTTCAAATGCATTAAGATGGTATTGCGTATGGATTAGGTTTCACGTCTGCTGTATGACGTTATCTATCGATGTTACATGATTTTTACATGTTTATGTCTATTACAAACTATGTATTATATACATTTGTGTACAAGTTAGAAGCTTTCCAGTTGTCACGTTAGTTAAATCTAATATTATAGATTAATATAAAATATTAGCGAATGAATGTGGTGAAAGCAAAATAACAACAACATTAATTGCTAAAGTATTAATTGTTACCTTATACATATGAATACTTTTCTGTTAATTAAGTTAGTTGTTGGTATAATGATGTATATATATTTCACTATCGCTGTCAAGCTTATATATTTACATCGCGTATTGCATTCGCTTAGATGAATCTTATTTGACACGCTGCGCCTTACATTTTCCGATGAATTTCATTACCTTCGGAATACCTCATGATATGCCCTTTAAGGTTTTCATTGAATGATGGGCGGAGCTTAACTTAATAGAATATTGCGCATGAGGGGTGTGTCTAAAATGTTGCCGATCGTAACGGCTGTTACATTTTACTCCATAAAAATCCCCCCTATAATAAACTGTTTTTTCGAAATAAATAGTAAATCTTGCGTATATAGAGAAGAAATCTACGCCATTGTAAAAGTGAATACTTATGTAAATATAAGGAATGAAATGCGCTCTTTTGGTTTTCATTGGGGTATGAAAAACATTTGGATGGTTTAAACTACGCGGTCCTTCGGACTCCATACACTTTAAACCACCCAAATGTTTTTCATACCCCAATGAAAACCAAAAGATCGCATTTCATTCCTTAAATGTATTTGTTGTATCCTCACGGGTCTTATGACCCATTGGAATTATCTCAATAAACACTTAATGTAAAACAATAGCGGGTTGTTGATGATTTAAACAACAATCAGCTGCTGATACTACCATTAGTCTCCCATCGTTGGGGGTTCGAATCCCACTGGGAGATGAACTTGCCAAGTGAGAAAGCGCCGATTCTTACGGATGACGGGAGGTATACAGTACTGGTTCTACCCAGGACAAACGGGGTGGTCTGCCTCTACCACAAAAACATATGGCCTAATATGTGCTAAACATGACGTAAACACCATTCAAACAACCAAAACTACCATTAGTAATCTCAAGCTGGGCTCGATGAAACAGTTTTACTGAAACAGAGGCAAATCATAAACATGTTTTGATAAGGTTTTCATTCACACATGATAGTTGTGCTTTATTTTTTAATTTTAAAGGGACACAGGGCAACCTTGATTTGTTTAAAACTCACGGCGTCTCGTTTGTTTTCCTACATAACTTGCGTTTGTTCGATCATTAATATTAATTATCAGAATAATTCAAAGCAAACAGCTTTTACATTTTAATAACTGTCGTAAATATTGCACCAATTCTATACTTAAACATTCGGTAAAATAACGAATACATTTGAAATTTCATTTTTTTTTATTTAATTATATGCAAGCAGTTTTAAAGTCAAAAGAATGAAGGATTAATAAATGGAGATGCTAATTGTAATGGTTGATATAAAACTCAAGATTGCCATGTGTCCCTTTAATATAATGTGTCAATTCTTTATGAGATATTTATTGGTGGTCCATATAATGACAATGTACCCGGTGGCTATCTGGTGTACTAAAATAAAGTAACACGTTTTACAAAAGCGCACTTTTTTTTCTTTTGCTGAAACTGTAAAGGAACATGATACATCTGCATCGCAGCTATCTCAGTTCGAAGCAGTAACGTCTAAATAAACTGCTCTTCCAGTTTCCAAGCCATTTGCTATTTAAAAAAGGACACACGGCAATTTCGGCGGAAGTTTTTATCAAGCATTGAAATTAGCATTTCGACTTATTTATCCTTTATCATTTTGACTTTGAACCTGCTTGCAAATAATTAAAAAAATTGAGTTTTCGTGTGTGTGTGTGTGTGTTTCTACCATATGTTTACACATATTAGTGGTGCAATATAATCCGAAGGTAATAATAATTTGTTTCATACTATATTATATAATTCATATTTAGTATTGAACAAATGCAAGTTATGTAGAAAAACTAACAGGACGCCGTGATTTTTTTTTTAAATTAAGATAGTCGTTTGTCGTGTGTATAATGATTATATTGTTTTATTTTACAGGTTATGCACCCCATATGCGTATGTATTTACAATAGACAATGCATATTGTTCTAACTCAATTATTCTCTAGTAGTTTTACATGAAATGATTACTAGCGCGATAGCTTATTTGTAATAGATCATAACCGCTGCATTGCTATGAATGAGCACCTGTTTGATACTAAATTTATTAAACGAATTTAAGAAACATTATACGATGAGAGGTTGTTCCGAGTATACACATCAGTTTTATCAGAAGAGTTAAATTCCGACATTAACAAAATGCTTATATACGTACAATCGGAACTCTTCGCCAATTTCCGTACTCCCGAGTGACGGAATCCAACGAGGCAGTTCCGATTGATATACGTAGTGCTTCGGTCCTCTCCGTACCTTACCGAGCAATAGGAACTGCCAATCGGAACTGCCTCGTCGGATTCCCGAGTACGGAAATTGGCGAAGAGTTCCGATCGTAGGAACTGCCTCCACGATTTCCGTAATCCGATATTTAACGGTTACGGAAATCGACGAGGCTATTCCTATAGCACACTGAGCTGAACGATAAATTGGCCTTCATTTAGATATGTTTTGCACTAATGTGTTATGATATTTATAACACTTCCGTGTGGTCAAGTATTTGTCAAGTTGTATGTATTATTCGTAGGTTAGTTGAGTAGAAAAAGGTGTAAACATTAACAGTAGAAGTGGCATGTGCCATAGCCGAGTTCTACATGTACAATTTGAAGGGACAAAGATATATAGATACTTTTATTGACTTAAAACTATTACAGTTTTTCATCAAACGTGAGACAAGTATAATACACACACACACACACGTGACATATTTTAAAATTACATATAAACAAAAAGCATTACGTTTGTCTTTGCTTCAAACATATTTAAACAAACAAAATACACATATTATGGTAAATGATAAACGAGGATGTTCTGAAATAAGACAAAATGGAATATAGATAGCCTTAAAACAAGTGCCTCGGTAATGAATTTACTTAAACTAATAATACTCTTTTTGTTTAATGACTGCAACAATTCCACAAATTTAAACATGCTTGGTCTAGTTGTGTAATATTGAGGAATGTATTTGTTTCTTATGTTAGAGTAAGTAGTACAGATCAAACTAAAATGGTACTCGTCTTCAATATCGTTAGTGTTACAAATTTGGCACACTCTTTCATTTCTCTCTGTTCTCCCTCTTGAGTATCTCCCTGTTTCTATTCTTAAACACTGAGCGGATAACCTTATGTTTGTTATACAACGTCTCAACTGTTTGGAGGATAATGCATCTATACTCAGCAAAAATAAAAAGTATACACTTTTTTTCCCTGCACAATCTGAGACTGTAAGAAAGAACTAACAATTGTAGCGTGATTTTCATTTAATAACATCTTTATTTGATGTTCACACAAAATTTCATCGAAATATACCGAAGAATAAAAAAATAAATCGCAGTTTAAAAACATACGTGTAAAAACGAAATTAACAAAACTTAACAAATGTAAAGGTTAAAGATTGAAGGAAACAGTTTAAAACTAACACTCATGGGATCTTGAACTTTGTATAAAGTATCAAAAACAAAGCCTGGATTTATTAATCCAGTTTCATTCTGACTTTAAACCTGCTTGCAGATAATTAAATAAATATTCAGTTTTCATTTTTTCATTTTACCATAGGTTTACATATATTGATGCAATATAATCACCAGTTAGTAATATGCAAAAACAAGTCGCTCAATTAATATTAAAGGGACACACGGCAATCTTGAAGTGTTTCAAATGGGCGTGCAGAAGAACTAGCGGGACGTCGTGAGTTTTTAAAAATAAAGATTGCCGTGTGTCCCTTTAATGACCAAATGAAAGTTACGAGAAAAAATTAACGGGACGCCGTTTTTAAAAAATCAAGACTGCCGTGTGTTCCTTTAAGACGGAAAACGTAATGGAGGTGAATAACCCTATATGGTATGTGAATACTTACATTTTTGGTTTCCCATGTTTGTAAGATAGTCCAACACAATGATCACACCTTATTGCGTATTCATCAACGGTTTAACCATCAAGGAGACAATTGCAGGCATGCATTAACAACACATAAAGCACTGTCAAAGACGGTTCAACAATGTGCAGGACCGCCATGGGGTCCGTGTTTTCATCGTGTGCAACATTTTGCCTAGTCACAACATGCAAGCATATTGCTTATGGCTGTATGTTCTTGGAACACTTCTTTTGGTCGAATTAGTAAATATAGGGTGGTAAGAAGGTTCGAAGACACGAAACGGCTCACTTTAGTTTTGAAATGATTGATAAGACGTTTTATGTAAACAAAATAATTTAAATGAGTTAACTAAGCACTATTGCTATTTTTGTGTGAAAACTATTGATCACTTTCAAAATTTAATTACCTCAAACGCTATCTGCTCCTGTGTAACCACGTTTTTTGTTTGCCGGACTCGGATCATTTGTTGAGAGTGCTGGTAGGTCGGGTTTTTCGGCGTTTACTGGGATGAGCAACACATATAGTTTGGTCGTCGTTTTTTTGGCATTTACTGGAATGAGCAACGCATATATCGTCTGTGTTCTCTGATATATTGTCGTTTTTTTTCGGCGTTTACTGGAATGAGCAAGCATATCGTGTTTTCTCTGATATATTGTCGTTTTCTTCGGCGTTTACTGGAATGAGCAACGCATATCGTATTTTCTCTGATATATTGTCTTTTTTTTCGATGTTTACTGGAATGAGCAACGCATATCGTTTGTGTTCTCTGATATATTGTCGTTTTTTTTCGGCGTTTACTGGAATGAGTAACGCATATCGTTTGTTTTCTCTGATATATTGTCGTTTTTTTCGGCGTTTACTGGAATGAGTAACGCGTTTTGTTTGTTTTCTCTGATATATTGTCGGTTTTTCGGCGTTTACTGGAATGAGCAACGCATATCGTTTGTGTTCTCTGAAATATTATCTTTTTTTTTGGCATTTACTGGGATGAGCAACGCATATCGTTTGTGTTCTCTGATATATTATCGTTTTTTTTTCGGCGTTTACTGGAATGAGTAACGCATATCGTTTGTGTTCTCTGATATATTGTCGGTTTTTCGGCATTTACTGGAATGAGCAACGCATATCGTTTGTGTTCTCTAATATATTGTCGTTTTTTTCGGCGTTTACTGGAATGAGCAACGCATATCGTTTGTGTTCTCTGGCATATTGTGTTTTTTTTCGGCGTTTACTGGAATGAGCAACGCATATCGTTTGTGTTCTCTGATATATTGTCGGTTTTTCGGCATTTACTGGAATGAGCAACGCATATCGTTTGTGTTCTCTGATATATTGTCGTTTTTTTCGGCGTTTACTGGAATGAGCAACGCATATCGTTTCTGTTCTCTGGCATATTGTGTTTTTTTTCGGCGTTTACTGGAATGAGCAACGCATATCGTGTTTTCTCTGATATATTGTCGTTTTTTTTCGGCGTTTACTGGAATGAGCAACGCATATCGTTTGTGTTCTCTGATATATTGTCGTTTTTCGGCGTTTACTGGAATGAGCAACGCATATCGTTTGTGTTCTCTGATATATTGTCTTTTTTTTGGCATTTACTGGGATGAGCAGCGCATATCGTTTGTGTTCTCTGATATATTGTCGGTTTTTCGGCGTTTACTGGGATGAGCAACGCATATCGTTTGTGTTTTGATATTGTCGCTTTTTTTCGGCGTTTACTGGAATAAGCAACACATATCGTTTGTTTTCTTGGATATAGATATGTTCGTTACCGTAGAAATCGTATATAAAACCAACATATTATGTTGTTTATATGTGAACATTTGTTCATTTTTTTCTCATGTGAAGATCGCACTTTGGCATTGAATATGGGAAAGAGCGGCGGTACCCACGTTCGATTGCGTTACGTTACTCTCCATTCATGAATAAAATAACGTAATAAACCAAACGTGGGTTCCAACGATGGTGTGTATGTTTAATTTTAGGATTATAGTCCCTCCGCAAAGGCAAGTAAGTAATAAGACTACTGATTTGCAGTCGGGGCGACATTTTACTAAACAAACGCTAATGTGAATGTCAGTGCTTGAAAATGTAAACTTAAGTGCATGGATAACAAAAATGAACTCCGTTAAAAAAGTGTAGCTTGGTCATATACATGTACGTGAATAATGGCCGATTGTATACTTGACCACTGTCGCAACCTCATACAGACATGCATGATCACTGACCCGCACTAGGTCAACTGCGATGATTGACAGGTGATGGCTGAATTACCGCAGTGTGTCAGTATGGTCATTAGAAAGTATAATTATCGAATCAGTTCGTCTGTCACTTCTGGTAAAAAGCCTCAAATCAGGTCGTCTGTCACTTTCAATAAAAACCTTTATAGCATGTAAATCTTGAGCTGAATTATTTTTCAAGGCGCACCAACACAAAAAGGTTATACGGCGCCAACAGGGAATTAACACAGACCCACTCTTTATTTACCTTTATCTGGATACAAAAAAGTGGACTTGGCTTATAATTATATTGGTGTTTTTTCTCGTATAAAACATGATTTAAGAGTAAGTTTTTATCCATATAAAACAACATGAATTAGAGTGCAAGCAACGCAAAAATATAGCTTAACACAGTACACGTGACTACATTTTTGTTATTATTGCATACACGCTGAAATACAGTTTACAGACGAGCTTACTTTTGTGCAGTTCGGTTATAAACCAAAAATCTGCAATGTATCAATGCGCTATAAATTGTATATGCGTCTTGGTCCTATGATTGAATGTACGGCGCGCCAACACAAAAAGGTTATATGGCGCCAACATAAATAAACAATCCAGGCACACCATCCATTTAACATGCAGAATGGGCCTAGAACCTTTTCACCTGCAGAGTTGCTGCAAATTCTGTTGTAAACATTCCAATTTTCGTGGGGGGTCATGATCATTGTTTTCTGCCACCACTCAAGTAACACCCCTCAATACAGGGATGATGATGAAGAACTTTAACGAACATGACAAAGCTAACAAGCATTCGGGGTTGGTGGGGGTGGGGGGGATTTACCCCTCTGTCTGGATAAGCAGTGGGCCTATTCTTACCCGGGAACCACACGGGGGAAGTATTTTACCGGGAAGCACACGGGGGAAGTATTTTACCGGGAACCACACGGGGATAGTATTTTACCGGGAAGCACACGATGGAAGTATTTTACTACATAACAATGTCTGTATTAACTAACATTTTTAACAGGCGTCAGGTTTTAGGAGTGAAAATCGTCAATAAATAAATTCCAGTCGTACGGATATTAAGATTTAATTTGAATAATTTAATTAAACAAGTAACTGATTATTGAATACACCAGAGATCCATCTCTGATTATACATATTTTTGGTGGAATTCGTTGTGTTTTAAGGCCCACTCAACGAAAATTCCTGAACCAATTGCACATTTACATTGAGAATGGGTCTGTAACCAGAGATTACGTCTCTGCATGGTCTCACTTGCAGTCCAGCTCCATTACCGTTGGTGCCACACTGCTTGTTTTGCGCCACCACTCACATGGCACACTGAAACCACACAGGCGTCAACAGGATCAAACTGATTAAATATGTTTGTTTTTTTAATAAATGAACTTTGCAGTTTCCTAACCCCTCTTTCGAGACCAGCAGTGGCATTATTCTCGCACAAAACCACACAGGCAATGTATTGATGTAGACAGTGATAGTCATTAAATACAAAGTCACAAACTAATATTGAATAGGTCTCTGATAGCAGATATATTACTTATGTACTAATTTGGTTTTAATGTGAATAGGAACCTTTATATTTCAATTTTCACCCTAGATGTGAACTGTACGATTTTATTTAATTTCTTATATTCAGCCTATAGCTAGCAGGTTGTAAATCTTTACGATACAATTGTCACGTGCTTTAGTACTAACAGCATGAATCATGTTATTTGCAGTATGCAGTTTTTGCAGCTCAATGGATTTTTAAAGACACACGGCGAGTTGACTTGTTTAAAACTTGCGGTGTCGCGTTAGTTTGTCTACAAAAAACGCGTAATAATGTAATTGTGGTATCGCGTTAGTTTTTTCTACAAAACTTGTATTTTTGCAATCATTATTATTATTATTAGAATAGTTCAAGGCATGTTAGTTACTGCCGACTATACTGTATAGTTCCAATAATATACTGAACAAAAAATGTTTAGCACTTCTTTTTAGGGACACATATTAAACATATGAACATTGATATAATTGTTTCAAGATATTAGAAATGTTAGGTAAGGATGTGATTTTCAAAAAAATGTGTTATTTTACTGATTAAGAAATTACCTCCTTTTTCATTGAAATGCTTTTCTATAACCTATCGAAGTATGTTCCCATCATATTTGCTTTATTTTTATCACAGACTTTGTTTACAAATGACTTTGTTGCATTTTGATTGCTCATATATATGTCACTTTATCCATGACCCCTAACATACACGGCTTTGTATCTCGTCTATGAAAATTGCATCCATTTTATTTGCTAAATCTATTTCGCTCAGTATAGTTATGTTGAATTTAAATCTTTGGAAGCAAATTTGAAGTAAACATGAAGCTGGACTAGTATCACAATCGAGATGTTAATTTTAATGCTTGGTAAAAGCTTCAAGACTTTAATACCGAACTGAGCACGGCCGGCTCGGCGATGATCGGCTAATGATAACACATGTGCAAGTTTTGAAATCGTACCTGGCTGGGCAAAAAAACTGCGTCGCACCGGAAGCGCCGTCATTGATGAATTGTGTTCGACAAATTCGGATTTTCCCCTCAAATCATCAGGGTAGCCTCGGTCACCCGGCCCGCTTCTGATTTCTTCGTTACGCTGTGCTACACGGATCCAGAACCAGGGCCTGGGGAAACTACGACGTTTAAAATCGCCCTCTCGTTTTGGGAGATTTTGGCGAGATTTTGAGAGATTCAACGAGACTTTCAAAACACTTATTTCTAAATTAATTTCGTAATAATTTCTTACTTTCAACTTTTGAGAAGCAGCATGTGACGTTAAAATGGTAACAGGTGCATCAACAATTGACGTTGTACATGTATTTACAACATGACGTCACGCAAACGTCAACTTTATGCACGCGAAAAAAACGCGCGAATAAATTGACTAATCGCTAGTTGGCGCTTAAATTGGCCTAATCTGCCCAGACCGATATCTGCAAGTAAGACATAATTATGCATGATACGGTCTAGCTGGCCGAGACTAATCATCAGGGGATCAGTCTGTTTCACTTGGACGATTTTCTCTTTTCGTTGTTTTATAAACGCTTATTCGGAGTATTCGTACTAGTTCGGCTAATCCCGTCATTCTTCGGGATATTGACGCATAGTTACGCATTAAGCGATATTTATTAAATGCATTAAAAGAATGCTTATCATTAGCAGTTGTTTTATTATTTGTTATTGGTTGTCAAAATTAAACTAACCTTCATTAAACCACTGTTTATATCTCTGTTTACAACAAAGAAAAACACATTCGTGAAAACTCGACCAATCCCGTCATTTTTCGAGTTCACGATGTGATGATGTCAATTTGTGACGTCATCAATTTGTGACGTCAATGTATGACGTCGATGTGTCGTTTTGTTGGTAAACAGAGAACGGACCAGGTGGGAAGCAGAGTGGTTTTTAGCTCCGCCGTCCACTTATCATAGCAACACATGACAACGGAAAGTAGTACGTCATTTTCCGTCAACGTCAAAAAAAAGTGAAACAGCCGCCATTTTCTTTTTTTTTAAACGCGTAATCTGGAAGATTGTAACAAGTTTACATGATTAAAATTTTAGTTCCCATTTAAGATTCGTCATCTTCAGCTGTATTGACTTTTAGATGCTTTACTGCGCGAGAAATTTCGAGATTCACCCATTTAAAATTCCGAAGCGAGGGGAAGTAACTCGTAAGAGATGTCATTGTTAAAATGCGTTTAAAAATGGTAACACTTGTGTTCTTTTCTTATGAAATACAAGGAGATAATAAACATATGTTGTTTAAGCTTAAATAGTACATGGCGTGTACTACATGTTACGAACATCATGGTATTTCTTTATAAAATTTACACGCTAAAACGATAAAATGTTCGACACGGCACTGTCGGTCAAAAAATATAACGAGAGTAAAGTCATTGAACGTCTACAGGTGCGTATTCGGTATTCGGTGAAGGGGCTCACACTAAAGTCTGAAAAGTAGTCTGTAGCCTATATTTAAAAAGGCTGACCGCTGTTCAACTTCTCGTTGTCCATTTTGATGGCCAATCTGGAATTATGGAACTCAACTGGCCACCCGCAAATGTTTTTTTATTTATTTTGTATTGGCAAGTATCACCATATGCAGCCATATTTAACATCAAATTATACTAAAACAAAGCTGCAGTCCAATTTATTTGGTTATCCCTCACCCACCCCACCCATAGAAAAATTAAAAATGCGGGTCTGGTCAGAGTAGGTGTCTCATTGGAATCTGGGAAAGTCGACCTTGAACGAGAAGTGTGTTCCATCACCCATGAACACTTGCTTCGCCTGCTGACACTGCTGTTTGCTTATTTCCAAGGTTAGGTTGCAGGTTAGACTGATAAATAGGGCATAACTCTGCCAAAATGAAAGTCAGAGGTATTGCACGTGTAACAACATTCATTGAGATGAAGACGTGGGTGAAGTTTCATGAACACAATTAAAATACTTTTCAACTGATGGCCAAGGTTAGGTTGCAGGTTAAAGCAAGACGGACGGACGACGACGACGGACAAAGTGATCGATAAGTGTCTGCCATCCTAAGCAATAAGTGTTCAGTTCTCATATAAATATATCCGTCATGCGGATATTTTTTTATGCACTCTTCAACCCAATGAATTTTACTTGACCAGGCTAGACCAGTAACATTTGCTTTATCAGACGAGTACCGCTAAGTACAGCAAAACATGTTTCGAGATGCTAATTTCAAATTCAGTGCTTGATATACACTTCAAGATTGCCATCATCGGCCCATGTGTCACTTTAATTACAAAAGATCTATTTCAAAAGCTTGAATAAACAATAAATAGATTAAAATGACCTTGTGTTCCCAAAAGGCAGTTTTTCAGTTTCAGATACATGACTGTACGCAAATGGAAACTTTTTTTTACATACAATGTATATCCAACTGAACCAAAGAATAAATAATACAATATTTTATTTATATTATATTTATAAACTAAACATCTATTAAATACAATAATGAAATTAACTTCACTTACCACAAAAAAATCAATGTCATATATGGCCTAAAATGTGTTAAAATGATGTAAAACACCAAATATTTTTTTGAATGTGAGCATCTACTGTCAATGTACGACATTGTATACATTTGGTGTTTTTTAACAGCTTTACATATTATATAGTCTCTGTGAGGTATAATTATGTTCATTTTGGTTCTTTAAAAAAATAATGTCTGCTCAGTCCTCGGGATTGCCAAACTGGTCACCATCATGATCAGGCGAACACATCTCAAGCGGGATACGCAGTAACAAGTATACACTGTAACGCATAAGGCCGAAGAAAAATTAACCGCGTTTCTGATTTGGCCTAATTAAATGAATATATTTCCTGGAGTTTAGAATCTTGCGATCACAGTATTGTCAACGTTTTTGGTTAAATCCACGTCTTTCAGGGTTGCATTGGTATTTGAAGAACGAAGGGCATCTGGAAACCAGATGATACGTCTCTGAAATGAACAAAACAAGTTGTTAAAAAGGATGGATTGGTGGTACAAAATATATAAGCCATATGATATATGCATGGAATTTCACATGAATCAATAGAGTGTCCTGTTATTTTTAAAGGGATTTTAACTTGGGCTGTCGTATATACCGTATTTCCTCTAACAGTAGCACCCGGGCACTATGGAAAGTGCAAAGGTGGGGTGGGGGGGGGGGGGTGCTACTATTATGATACAAATTTTCAATATATTCCCCCCCCCCCACCCCCGACTGTTTCCTTATTAAATTATTAAATTACTGTAGGCGATCTTTTACTGTTACACCGGTATTGACTTAACCTAAACATGACTGTACCGAGTATATTACTGTCATCACTCTGCATCTATATGATACACATTTCTGTCAAACTTGACAATTACAAAACGGGTTGGTTGCCTATGAATTAAATAATAATAAAAGATAAACTAAATAGTAAATTGAAAGGAACGAGATAAATAAAGCGGTAATTGTATTGATGATGATAGCGCTTTAAGGTTTATGTCATAGACCATACTGGTGTCGAAGGTAAAAAACTCCTGTAATCAAATCCATAAGCGGTAAAAACAGTGTGTTTTTTTAGGAACTTTTAATTTAATCAAATCCATTAGCGGTAAAAACATTGTGTGTTTTTAGGAACTTTTAATATTGAAGACGGTAAGGTTTCTTAAACCAGGTGGGGGCTCTTCTAATAGAGGAAATACGGTATTAATATATAGGTAAATTGACATCACAGAGAAATGTGAAAGTTTTACCATCAACTTGTATGAGTTTTGTGTGATAAATAGAATCTCACAAAATCATCTATTATTTTTTAAACTCTTCAGTAAACATTAAACATTATTTGATGCTCGACAAGCCGCGCATTGTATATTTTTGCCAACTCGTTTAATAAATCCGCACTCGATCATGGAAGATCAGCTATTATATCCGCCGAGAAATAAATATTTAATCATTAATCTCCCATCAATGCTAAAATCAACAAAATATTCTGAAGTATATAATTTTTTTAGGTCATACATAGATGAAATATTACATTTTTATATCGTGCCCGGCCTTCGAACAGTATAGGTTATTTAGAGCCGCCCCAGAGAGAGGAGAAGGATACATAGGAATCCGGGAACCGTGCCCTACTCTTATTATCGAATAGATTCCCGTTGTTCCTTAACGTGCTTGGAGGATAGACTGATACACGGGACCGCCCGGTTTACGTCCCCATCCGAAGGACGAGGTTAAGGGAAAGTGTGTTTCCCAAGAACACATCGACGGAAAGGATGAGATATGAAATGCCTGTATATTATTCTCTATAATTATAGTATAACTGTGTAATTTATATATTATTACTAATTGCTGATATTATTGCACCAATCATATATTTAAACCTATGGTAGAATAACGAAGACAAATAATACATCTAAATTTTATTTAATTATATGCAAGCAGTTTTAAAGTGAAATTGATCATGTTGATACTGGACTAATAAACTGTGATACTAATGTTCGACAAAATCTTCAAGATTGCCATATGTCCCTTTAAAGTGTCCTTTTATTTGTAATTTAACTGGGGCAGTCTTTAATAATATCGCTGTAAAGTGACAACATCACAGAGAAACTTTCATGTTGTATCATGTGTATCCATTGTTTTATGTGATGGAATTTCACAATATCTCAACAAACAAAAAAGTAAAGTATCCCAATGAGCTGGGACACTGGGACAATTATACTTATAGTTAGGCACTCCTCTTTTTTTTTTAAAGTAGCTATCCCGCCAAATAACTACAAAATTGCACTAGAAAACCGTTTATCGAAACTCTATCCATATAACAATGTATATGCGCTGATTAAAAGTATAGGTTTATTAATAGGTTCTTAGAATACCCGTGATTGAATATCCGTAAAATGATGGTAACTCGTAATTAGACACTCCAGTTCTGGGGTTTGGTCCAGCTGGTTAAAGCCGTTTATACTGTGTATGTATGAGTTTGGTTTCTCAAAATATGTAAGTTATATATATATATACTTCGTCATCAGTAGGTTTAGAAACAGTGAACATAATGTTTAAAAAATTTGACTGTTGTTGGCGGGATGGCTACTTTAATGAGAATAATAAAAAAATCTACAAATCGGATTCTGCCACTCAAATAAATCTAATGTTTCTCAAGCTTATCAAGCTTATTAAAATCTTCATTTATAAAAACCACTTTAAAGAACCATAAAAATGTATTCCCGAATTTGGGGCGGCTCGAAATGTTAACATTTGCTAGTAAGATAGATCGAGTAGCTTAGGTACATTTTTTGAATTCCACTCTCTGGGGTGGCTCGAAATATTGCCATATTATTAGCTTAATTAACCTATATCACAGGGGTCAAATATATTAAAGTTTATAGCTTTAGCTTACCCAGGACTAGGCTAAGTCTCAGAGCTGGAACTTGGAGATGCCACTTGACAGAAGGTGGCAGATGCCACTTGACAGAAGGTGGCAACATCTGCAAAGATCCCTGAAAGAAAATCAATTGTTTTTTTTATACATACATACATACGGTAGATGTGTTAAACATGCTAAAGGAAAGGCAGAAAAGTGTTTAAAGGTTGACTTACTGACATTTTATCCGGGGCAGGAAATAACTATATCCGGGAGTAGAAAATATTCATGTTTTACGTTTCTGTTATTGATTTTCAGTTTTGCTTATTTAGCTTGTAGCCGCCATTTTGAATAATGTGTGTTTTGAGTGAGAAAAAAGGGTGACCATCTTTCAAAACGGTCTCAAAAAATGGGTAGTCATGAATTTTGCCGAAATTTTCAGGAAAGGTAGTAGAGGTACTGATCTATCATTCCTGTTAATTTAAGCCAAATTGGTGACTACCCATTTTTTGTGACCGTTTTGAGAAATCGGCAATTTTGCAGTTTCAAAAAACTCAAAATGTCCGGTCTTCACATTTGAACAGCGATTTAGGCTATGCAAAATATGCCAGTAGTAGTCAAAACGAATGCTATGGGGATGTTTAACGTATAAACTTACTTTGTTCATTGTCTGTGTTGTTTTTGCATTCAAAATTGGCTTAAGCTAACGTTTTTTAAAAGACAACTGCAATTTCCGCGTAACTGCACGTGAGTGCAAATTGGGACTACTTCGTGTTAAAACACTTGAAACTCAAAAGTGAGTTAAGAGGTGTGTGCGCGTGAAAAGCTTCAGCTGCTGCTGCACTGGACAGCTGTCAAAACCGTCAGAATATTTTTAATTTGTGTATAGAAAGATCTCTCTCTCTTGTATTCTCATCGCAGGGTAAGTCAGAGTGATCTTCATGCACACACTTCTTTTCTGTTTAAAAATAGTGAAATGACAGGAGACAAATCTTCCAACTGAGTTCAGCCTTCAAGCTTGTCCCACTAATATTAACAATGCTCCATTCAACAAATACAATGCGCCTGGTGATGGTGACTGCTTTTTTCATTGCCTATGTCTAAGTATCACTGGAAAAGTAAATATGTTCAGACAATATAGGAATGAATGAATTAATGTTTTTTTACGGCACGTCGACAAGACAATATAGGTGAAATATATGCTCTTATATTTCTGGTAACAGGGTTGACATGGAGGAGCTGGTCCAAATTTACCACAGTCCTGACATGACCAAACTTCAATACGAGAGGGAAATGATAAATGGTCATGGGTGGGCTATCAGTGTTTTTTTTTATGTGTTTTGTGAATGCAGCCTGTGCCTGTGTCATTGTGAAAAATAGCGGCATTTTTCTAGAAATTGTGAAAATTGTGTAACAAAAGAAAAAGAAACTTTTTTCACTTTTAATTTCACAGTTTAATATCCCTTGGTTTTAAGTTTTGTTTTTGGTAAATACAGACTAGTTTTAACACCAGCGTATATTAAGACTGACTAGTATCCTTATTGGTCTGTATTTACCCTAAAAAAAAAATATATATATATTATTTTTTTTTCAGATTGTGAATTTTTTGGATATAATTGTGAAAAAAGTATACTTTTTGGCATTGTGAATGGGGCCGAATAACGGCCCCAAAATTAGGCATAAAAAAACACTGGCTATGTATGTTGATGTACAGTTGTAGCTTGTGAAATTGAAACTGTGTCTTCCATTTTAGGCTACAACATCAATGTATACGTCATGAGTTTTACGTTTCAAACGTGCAGAGCAATATCACATGTATTCTTTTTCAACCAATGGAGGAGAATTGTCATGTACAACCATTGACATGCTTTTGAACAATGAAAAGTTTCAAGTTCTAATGACGCTGATAGTAGTAAAAGTAAAAAGCGAAAATCACCCACCGAAAACACACATGGAAACAAGAGCAAACATATACAGAACCAAATAAGGACTCAAATTCCAACTAATATAACCAATGACATCCAATCTTTATGTAGGAAACTAGGAATCATTATGAAAAACCTCTTGAAAACGAAACACAGTCAGAATCAAAGAAAAGGGAAATGAATTGAATTGGGTTTTAGGGCGCACCAACACATGAAAGGTTATAAGGTGCCTAACAGGCATGAACATGCCAGGCTCATCCTCCATGTACATCGAGATAAAATATGGAAAATGGGCCTAGAGCCTTCTCACCCTGAACTGCAGAGTTGCTGCAAATTCTATCGTAGAAACTCCATTTACGCTGGAACCACGTTTATTGTTTTTCTGCCACTGCTCTTTTGTGAGCGAGATGGCACCTGAAACAATGCAGGGATCATGATGAAGACCTTAAATGAACATGAACAAAAAATGATAAAATAAACATGAATTTGGGGGGATTCTACCCCTCTGCCTACCCCTCCAAAGGGATCTGCAGTGGCCCTATTATTTGCCCCGTGACCAAACGGGGCCCCCGGGAACCACACGGGGCAAAAGGGAAATGCGAAATAAACGGGGTAAAAGGTATATTACCAAAACATATCAAATAAATGACATACCAGAAGCTGCACCATTACAGAAAGATGAAAAATTCAACCTTGCTATGGATGCTATACTTGCCTTTGAAATAGAACAGATGTCGTACATTTTTTTCTAAATGTGAAATTTCTAGAAAGAAGAACTGAAATGAAAATGTTCAATGACACTATTTGTAGTCGCTGCCGAAAAGATATGTCTGATACAAAACTATTCTCTCTGAAAAACAATATGAACCCAGGAAAGGTGCCTCTTGAGTTGAAAGATTAACAAGAGGCCCAATAGGGCCTGTGGACGCTCTACTGGCTAACATGGCTCTTATAACATCAATGAAGTTAGTGACAGTCATTTACGTTTTTTTTGGAAGTTTCTGGCAAAAAACAGCTTTTGAACTAAATCAAGGGCGAGAACTAAAGAATCTGTTAAAGTTCGGTAAAGATCAGATGAAAAATGAAGGCCCTACCGTATTAACCAGGCAAAATAGAGCATTTTTAACTAAATCAAGAGCCATAACTCCTCTGTTACTGGTCCGACTGGTCCAACATAGAGCTAAAAAAAAAAATCAAAAAAAATTAAAAGCAAAAATTAAAAAAAAATATATATATAAAAAAAAAAAAAAAAAAATCAAAAAAAAAAAAATTAAAACAAAAAAAAAAATAAAAAAAATAAATAAATAAAAGGCAAATTTCAATGAAAAAATTAAAACAAAAAAAAATAAATACAAAAAAAAGGAGAAATTAATAATTGAAAAAAAAAATTAAAAAAAAAAAAGTTTGGTAACGATCGGATGAAAAATGCAGGCCCTCTCGTCTTAACGAGGCAAAATATAGCGTTTTGAACTAAATCAAGGGCCATAACTAAGCTGTTACTGGTCCGATATGTTTGGTTTTTGAACCTGTCTGAGCTTTCATTGATATTAACAATCCGATAAAGATCAGATGAACAATGAAGCCCCTATCGTCTTAACGAGGCAAAATATAGCATTTTTAACTAAATCAAGGCCCATAACTCCGCTGTTTCTTGTTTGAAATGGCAGGTTTTCAAACTTGTTCGAGCTTTCAATGACATAAACAAGCTGATAAAGTTTGGTAAAGATCGGATGAACAATGAAGCCCCCATCATCTTATCAAGGCAAATTATAGCATTTTTAACTAAATCAAGGGCCACAACTCCACTGTTACTGGTCCGATAACGGCTGTTTTTCGAACTTGTTCGAGCTTTCAACGACATTAACAATCTGATAAAGTTTGGTAACGATCAGATGAACAATGAAGCCCCTAGCGTCTTAACGAGGCAAAATATAGCATTTTTAACTAAATCAAGGGCCATAACTCCGCTGTTACTAGTCCGATATGGCTGGTTTTCGAACTTGTCCGAGCTTTTATTGATATTAACAATGTAGTAAAGTTTGGTAAAGATAGAATGAAAAACGAAGGCCCTATCATCTTAACGAGGCAAAATATAGCAATATAGCATTTTTAACTAAATCAAGGATCATAACTCTAGTGTTACTGGTCCGATCTTGCTGGTTTTCGAACTTGTCCGAGCTTTCATTGATATTAACAATGTGGTAAAGATAGGTTGAAAAATGAAGGCCCTATCGTCTTAACGAGGCAAAATATAGCAATATAGCATTTTTAACTAAATCAATACTTGGCCAGTCTGGCTGGTTTTCGAACTCATCCGAGCTTTCATTGATATTAACAACCTCTTAAAGTTTGGTAAAGATTGAATGAAAAATAAAGGCCCTATCCTCTTAACGAGACAAAAGTTAACAACGGACGACGGACAACTCGGCATCCCATACAGGGTTCTCCACAGGATTATATTCCGGCATAGTGGCATTTACCGCGTGTTGGGCGAGATTTCGATTTTTTTGGCTTTTAGTAACTGCCTGTATTGACACTCTTGTGTGTGATATTACTGATGTTTGGAAGCCATATATAGTTTTATATTTATGATAATTAACAATAATAAATAATCCATGTTTTAAGACTTATTTAAAAAAAAAAACTCATAAAAATATTTACTAAAATAAGTTCATACACAATAATACAACTTACACATCAACACAACATGCAACATCTAAAATACATACATGTACAATAAACAATAATAAATAATCCATGTTTTAATACACCATGAAGAAGAAAACATACATACAAAGATTTATTATAAATTATACACAATAATACAACATATACATCAACACATCATGCACACATATAATACCATCAACTACACAATATTCATCCCTGGAAATAAAACAGCACATTTGTTAATACTTAAAAAATATAACCTTAGCACTGAAATAAATCCAACACAAATTAGCCCATTCAATGTCTTGACTTGTACACATTAGCTAGCAGTTCCTATTCAGATGCTTGACCTTCTAGGCCTGGCCTTGTCAGGGACGTAGCCAGAGCCTTTTGGAGAATACGCCCGTGGGGAGGATGCGGGAGGGGGTGTCAACCTCCTCCTGGTGGCGGTCCTTTTTTGAAATTTGAGTGCAATTTCGGAGGTTTGTGGCTTCATTTGAGCGAGATTTTGGAGGCTTTCGCCTCCATTCATTCATTGTGTTTTTCAAAAATAGTGCCTCACCCCCTTTCCCACTTCAATTTTTATTGCTGACTTAAAAAAATATAAGCACTTCTATTTTTTCACATTCGATTTTCTAGAGTATGCCTGCCTATGCCCCTGCTTGTGCCATTCTTCCACTGCCCTGACATATTCAAACTCTGATAGAGGTGGGCCCTGCATTGTTACTGCCAGCAGTGCGTTGAGAACACTCAGGGTTGACCTGTGCTGTCTTAATTCTCTCGAGTGTAGAGAATCCCCTCTCTCAATCTGCTGTTGATGTTGGAAGAAGCTGACCAACAGCTGCAATCTTGTACAAGTTGGGGTGAGACTCCTTTAGCTCTCTGTCATTCTTTGTAACCTCCCTCACTTGTCTCCACTCGATCATCATTGAATCTTCATCCAGGTTGAGGTCTGAAGAAACATATATAAATAATTTAATATATTATAAACATATAATAGACCATCACACTTAATAATAGTAATAACTGAATTATTTTTGTTTTATTTTGTAAGTTATTTCTAGTATTTTTGTTTTCAAAATATTGACAAGCTTTTAAGTAAACAGATAAATAAACAGATAATTACCTTCATTTCTTCTTCTTTTTTTCTTCAAATGACCAAATATTATCCCAAAATTGCTATTTATTTTATTTATTAAGGCACAAACTTAAATCAAAAAGACAATCAAAACAATTATACTTACTTACGCAAAACAAACAAACTCTTGTGTCATGATGAGTACATCGCATCTTGAACAATACACATAAGCCGATACACAAGCTGCTAATATTAACAAACTTTCCAGTTCAACTGCTTTAAGTTACATTCTCCCATCCCAATTACTGATTAATCCACAACAACCCGACATAATCCAATCAACTCGTTATAATTGCAATTTGTTGTCAACATTCCACTTTTCACACAGCGTGTTATCGCACCTTCTGCATACTGCATAGATCAGTCACGTGTTACTTGTGTGTATTGTTTGATGCGAGTTTATGATTTGTGTATGGTGCGCATAAAGGTTTTTAAAGGCGGTGTTTGCCTTCAGATCAAAGCACCGCGCTCTGGTTTATAAGCAAAGCGGCGCAGTTTAGGCACCGCG
>JAWPHD010001750.1:0-297128 GCA_037043455.1 Cyrtodaria siliqua
CTAACCATCGAACTGTTCGGCTCGCTTTCCACGACTCATTATCCAGTGTGATTATGAAAACAAAAAAGCGGGGTACAATGTATAAACCTAGCACAAATGAGTACAGATGGAGGACAAATGAAAATAAAATCCTAAATAGTAATACCAACTTATTGTAATAACTGATTGTGCAGACTTCATGTAGATCTAGTCTGTTTATTTTTATTTTATTGATTTTTTTTTTTTTTCTTTTTTTTTTTTAATTTTATTTTTATATTATTAGCACTATTAATTATTATATTATTATTATCATATTTATTTAATTATTATTATGACCCCACTATTATTATTATTCCCAACACCCAAAAACTCCCTCAGTCGAACGCACCGAGACCCATAAAGATGCTGTAGCATTTAGATATGATATACACTTTAGATTCCTTTAGCCAGCCAGTATATTTCCATTGACTGATATATAACCCCCAGAGGGCAAGGCACACTGCCTGTAGTATTTTGGAAGAGATTGAAATCAGTTCACATACGATCATCACTAAGTAAAGATTCACTATTACAGACGTCTTGTTCTTTTAACACACCCAGCAAGCGTTGCACTTGCAACAGTCCCAAACATATTCAGTTAAAAGTAGTCTAGCGAGACGCAACACAACCACATTGTTCTAATTTAGCATATATATAGAAACAGCTGATTGACCCACTTAGCGCGAACATAGATGAGATACACCGATCAGGTGATGTAGTAACAGCGTGGGAATTAACAGCGTGGGGAACTATGAGTCACTCCATATTTCGGCAATATTAATTAAATGATTAATGAGAACGTTTATTTAAAATAAATATCAATGAGAAAGGGAATCTCACAGGATATAAACAAAGGAAGAGACGAAATAAAGCTTATGATAATAAAATTGAAAGAAAAAAGTTGGTCTGACGAGAATCGGAAATGGCCGTCAAACAAAGGAAAATAGAAAACGTTATTTTGCATCCTGCCACAACGTGAACATCTGTATGAATAAATTGAAACGAATACGACATAATCGAAGCTAAAATCACAAGCAACAGGATTATTACAAAATCATAGATCCTGCGAGTCTAATTTCAAGGAAATTAAGTTTTTAACTGTAAGCTCAAAAAACATCATACCTCTCTGTTAAAATCTTGACAGCCGGTGTGCATGTAGAAAAATGCACCGTGAAATTTACTCAATCTCAATAATTACCTACAGCTAGTGTTCCTCCAATAACCTTTGACTATAACAGATATTATAGTCAGTAATAATTCCTTTACATTTATCTATTTTGCTGTTCATATTGTTACGTAAGACTAGTATCTCAGTAACTGTTTCGTCCCTGTTTATGGTTGATTATATCATGACTTCGTGTCTATCGTTTATGCTCTTCAGTCTTATGCTTGTTTATAGCATTTATTTTATTTAGCGCCAGTAGTTGATTTCTCCGCCCGTTTGTTTGATACATGTAGGTTGCGGTTGTTGGTGGTTTCTTTTCCTGTGAAATTGAAATGGTGGGAGTGGCTGAGTGGTTAGTCTCTGAATTGAAATTACTGGCCACTCACCACTGTTTGTGATGGTGGTCTGGTTAGCTCAGTTGGTAGAGCACTCGCCATGTAAGCAAGGGGTCCGGTTTCGGGTCCCATACCAGCCACCAAGGACTCTTGTTTTTTTATAGTTAAGCTTGTTTTATATGTGAGCTTGTGAACGTCGGGGTTATAAATACGACAACGCCTTCTGCCGGGGATCGTGGGTTTATTAAGGGTAGATTCGACAATATACGACATAAACCTAAAACAATACAAAACGAATACTAAATATACAAGACTCGGAACATAGACAAACAAGACAAATACGATACAAAACCCACGCGGCGGTATTTCATCATTTTAAACATAATATATATACAAACAATGTCTTACCAGACTCGAAGTAGAGATCGTAGTATCTTAGAAGGGTTTCTTTCACTCACGTGAAAGAACAACTTTAGATACAATTACATGTATCGCCACAATACCATTTGTAAGGTGTTGTTTGTCAGTCAGTCAGAGGAGAAGTGCGGAGAATTGATTAGTTTGGCGGGAATTTTTGTTAGGACCCCAGCATGCAATATAATCGCTCACTCACTCAATCGCTCATGACGAGTATATATTTATCAACATACACAGACTGGACATTATAAGCCAGTAAAGGTAAACATTGGAACAGACTATAAATACTACGCTATAACTCTGTTCCGGTACATTAGGTTAACATCCACCAATACTACAATACTAATACTGCAATGCAAAATTCAAAACCTGGGTCACATACTCCCCTGCTACATATAAATGTCTCCTGACATTTCACCATTCGTACTTGTTATATTAAGAGTACAAGAACAAACAAATAAATTCAGAACTATAAGTCAAGTCTTCTGAAATAAAATGTTAGTCAAATGAATATAATAACATCTGAACATCACACCGTTCTATAACTCCGCTTATTAACCTTGCAGATAATATATATAAGACTGCTGAAATTGAAAATTACAATAAAAACTTGGCAGATAATCAAATTATCCTTCTGAATCGCAAATATCCAGTTATATAGGCGTTATCTCTTATTTTGGACTTAACCAACATTTTCTTGAAATTGAATTCAAAACGCACACATACTGCAAAAAACACAATAAACATGATTATACACAAAGGCAGATACTTGAGTAAAATCAAGTAAATTAACACTCTGGGTAGTTTTCTTCTCCCATCACTGCGGGTGTATATCTGAAAATTAAAGATGTCAATAATTCAGACAAAATAAACAGTTTGCGAATAGACCCACTGGCCTAGCCGGTCAGGGATTTTTCGTTCTCTGGTTGTCCGCCTAACAGGTTGATGGTTTGAATCTCCCTGTTGTTCGGTCGGGCTTCGAACCGACGGTTCTGTCGCTAAATCTGGGCATCGAACCTTCGGTGGACACTTCTGGTGAACTGAACCTTCCGGTGGACCTCTGACACTTCTGGTGAACTGAACCTTCGGTGGACACTTCTAGTGAACTGGACCTTTCTACGGACAATTCTGGGGAACTGAACCGAGTATTCTCGACTGAGAGAAGAGGAGTAGAAAAATGACTAGAGGGTTCATTTAAACTACTAACATATTGCCTGGACCTACTATTTTGAAAGTTTACGCCTTCAAGAGACTGGCTAATATGGGGATCAACAATAGATAGGGATCTATTATCAGGGGCGGTTCGTGCAGAGTGTTCACGGGGTTGAATACTCTCCTTTCTGGTCCAACCAGGTCGTCTGGGTTGTATCACATACCGGTCGGTTTCCGAGTCAGAAATTGAAGATTCAGAGCTGGACCCTGAAGGGTTGGCTTGTGGAGCAGCTGGTTTCCTCTGAACTGGTTCGACAGGGGTGGTATCACAAGGAAGATAGTCAAAGGGCAAGAGCATGTTACGATGCAACGTGCGCATGGGTTTCGAACCCTCAACCCTTTTTACCTTGTATACTGGCATATCTAAATTGGGAATGGATATCACTTGATATACATCTTTAGACCACTTATCGGCCAATTTCTGTTTTCCCTTCAGTCCAACATTGCGCGCTAGGACTCGGTCGCCTACTTCAAGTTTGGACTCTCGGACCTTCTTGTCATACTGAGCCTGGTTTTTATCATGGCTCTTGCTAGATTCCTTCGCCGCTGTTGCGTAAGAGAGTTGGAGGCGGTCTTTCAGTTTCTTTGCATATGTGTGAGGCTCTGCAGCAGCCTCGCCACAATCTGGTGTAGTACCAAGATAGGCATCGACTGAAAGACGGGGGTGCCATCCGAACATCAAAAAATGGGGCGAGAATCCAGTGGAATCACTCTTAGTAGCGTTATACGCATGAACAATTGGAGCAATGTAAGACTTCCAGTCTTGTTTCTGGTCTTCCTCCAATGTCCCTAGCATTTTTAAGAGTGTTCCATTGAAACGTTCGCAAGCACCATTACCCTGGGGGTGGAATGGTGAGGATCAAGACTTCTGTATATTTGCTATTTTGCATAGCTCCTTTATAACTTTACTTTCGAAATTACGTCCCTGATCGCTATGGAGCCTTTCTGGGAAATTGTAATATCGAAAGTAGTGTTCATAGAGGGCTTTAGCTGTAGTCTGAGCCGTCTGGTTGCGGCAAGGAATAGCCTGAGCATATCTGGTAAAATGATCAGTTATCACCAAGATATTCTCAAACCCACCCCTTGACCGTTCCAGAGACAAGAAGTCTATGCAGACAAGCTCCATAGGGCGGGTGGTGTGAATTGGTAATAAATCGGCCATTGCCCTAACTGGGGTCTTCCTGCGTATACATCTTTCGCAAGACTCAACCTTATAGTTCACGTCTTTCTCCAGACCTGGCCAATAAAACCGTTGCCTAGCTAACCACAGAGTCTTTTCTTTGCCCTGATGGCCCATATCGTTATGGACGCCTTTTAAGGCTAGGCTTTGGTATGACTCTGGGATTACAAGCTGTCGGATTAATTGACCATCAAGAGAAGTGGTTCTGTAGAGAACGCCATTTTCGACTTCAAGGCGGTTCCACTCACGGAGAAATTTCTGCACAGACACAGTTTCTCTCCGGAGGTCCTCTTCCCTGGGCCGAAAACCCTTACTCTTGAGGTCAATAACTTTTGCTAAAGTTTTATTGGTCAACTGTTCTCTGTCCCATTTAATCTTGTTAAAATGCTCAGACGAAAACACTTCCTCATTGGCCAAATGAGGTGCTGAATCATCTGAAACACTTTCGATTAAGGGCACAGAGACAGTGGCTGCGTGGCAGATAGCTTCGACCACGTCTGGGAATATTTGTGGTAAACGTGAAAGACTGTCGGCGTCGACATTATTCTTCCCAGCTCGGTAACTGATGGAAAAATTATAATTTGCGAGAGATGCAACCCATCTGTGTCCTGTAGCATCAAGTTTTGCCGTTGAAAGGACGTATGTCAAGGGATTATTGTCAGTTATCACCTCGAAAGTGGACCCTAGGAGATAATCACGAAATTTATCTGACACAGCCCATTTCAACGCCAAAAACTCGAGCTTATGAGCTGGGTAACGCCGTTCACTAGGTCTTAACCCGCGACTTGCATAGGCAACGACTCTTTTCTCACCATCTTGCTCTTGATAGAGGATTGCACCTAAACCAGAACCACTAGCATATGTATGCACAATGAATGGTTTAGTATAGTCTGCATATGCCAAGATGGGAGTAGAGGTCAATTTGTCTATGAGAGTGACAAAGGCCGTCTCTTGGGCATCGCCCCAAGTCCAAAGAGCTACAGATTTCTTTTTGGACTTGTTCTTTCGAGACGCCTTGGTCGTACCATGACCTTCTAATAGAGCATTTAATGGCTGTGCTATCTGCGAAAAGTTCTTGACAAAGCGGCGGTAGTAACCCGCAAACCCTAAAAACTGACGTAGCTCCTTAATATTTTTGTTTTTTTGCCAAGTTCTTATCGCAGAGGTTTTCTCTGGGTCAGTCTGTATACCTTCCTCAGATATTACATGACCCAGATAGACGACTGAAGACATAAACA
The DNA here is from genome assembly GCA_037043455.1 of Cyrtodaria siliqua. Taxonomy (NCBI): domain Eukaryota; kingdom Metazoa; phylum Mollusca; class Bivalvia; order Adapedonta; family Hiatellidae; genus Cyrtodaria; species Cyrtodaria siliqua. The sequence continues at coordinate 5,566 of JAWPHD010001750.1, forward strand.
ATTCATATTAGATGGTTTTAGCTTAAGACCATGCTGGTGTAAGCGTGTAAACACTGCCTCTAAACGTTCAATATGTTCCTCAAACGTCTTGGAAAAAATTAGGATATCATCAATAAAAATAAGACACTCTTTGTGCATTTCTCCCATACATTTATCCATGAGACGCTGAAATGTAGCCCCAGCGTTACACAAACCAAAACTCATGCGGTTTGCTTCATAAAAGCCGAGCGGACCCACCGAGAATGCTGTATACTGTTTGTGATCTTCCTCCATCTCGACCTGCCAGTAGCCTGAACGGAGGTCGAGCTTGGAAAAGAACTTGGCCCCTTGCAAGATATCTACAGTATCAACGAACCGCGGAAGCATGTAAGCATCTTTCCGAGTCTTTGCATTGAGTGTCCTGTAATCTATACAGAAACGTAAGCTGTTGTCCTTCTTACGGACTAACACAACATTGGAGGAGTAAGGACTGTCCGATTCCCTTATCGCACCTGCATCTAGCATCTCTTTAATATGCTGACGCACCTCCTCATACATTCCCGGGGGTAATCTCCTGTTTGGCTGTTTAAAGGGCTTCTCATCATCAAGCACTATCTTATGCTTGACGAGATCAGTTTTCCCTAAATCTGTGGGACCCTTTGAAAAGATACAGTCCCACTAGCCCAATACTTCTCTGAGTCTATGCAGTTGCTGGGGGTTCAGATTTTCAAGGTCAATCTTCACCTTCAGTTCATCCAGAGGAGAATGTTCACTGTTCTCCTTGGTCATGCTGGGCATAGACTCTGAAGCCAAGTTGTCAACAACTTTAACCTCACTTATGAGACATATATCAGACTTGGGACTTATAGTCACACATTTGGCCGACATATTGCAAAGTTTAACCTGAACTTTGGAACATGACCCATGTTGATCAATCTTGATCACTCATGGACAAACTGTTAACTGTTTAACGTTTTCCAAGTTCTCTGTAACTACTTCTGTTACATCTGCATCAACATTGCGGACAATACCATTTATAGTAATGGTTTCATATGGCGCAATGCTGACAGTATGCGTATTGGTAGATTTGACTGTAACTGATTTACATTTAATACTATCAATAGCAATTTTCCGTGACTCTGGAATTGTATCTGTGGGAGGATTATCAACTAGATAGTCTCTACACAAACGAATAACATTTGTTCCTATAATTACAGGGCAGGAACGGTTGGATTCAGAATCCGGTACAACTAAAATAGGGACACTGAGTTCAAAATCAGATAAAAACGGCATTAAAATAGGATACTCAATATATCCCAGATAACTCAGTAACGAACCATCTGCAATGGTTACTTTAAGACCGAGTGACTCGAGAGATTTGAGCACTGGCTTATCGCTAAGAGAATGATAAAAACTATTTGACAAAGTAGAGATCATAGACCCACTGTCAATAAGAGCAGTGACTGGAACATTGTCAAAGTAAACAATACTAGTGTTGGAAGAACCAACCAAACGCTGGTATAATATGTTTTGGCCTTTAGAATGGGGACCGGTCTCTGTAAGGCCACCTACAGAGGCGGTTGATCTTTTGGCTGTGGCGCTCCTCTACCAAAAGCCTGTCCTCGGTTGTTTCCTCGGTTGTTGCCTCGGATGTTGTACTGGCCTCTATTGTTGTACTGGCCTCGGTTGTTGTTGTTAACACCGTTGTTGTTGTTCTGGCCTTGTTTGTTACCATAATACTGCCCTCTGTTAAAGTCTTGCAGTTCCCGGAGGACTAGGGACTGTTCCTGTAGCTGTCTAACAACTGAATTGATCTGAGATCCTAATCTCTCCTCGGTTTGTTGAATCCTCAAGGTAAACTCTCTCTCCAAATCAAGTCTATCCTGGCTAGTCTCTACCATGGGCTGATGGTATACCTTTTTTGTTGGAAGTGGACCAGAGTCCTTCGGCAAGTTCAACTGCTTGTCAACAATCCTTATCTCCCGCAGTAGTTCATCATAGTTGTTGATGGAGTCAAATTTATGGCGGGTGTGGCTCTTAAGGAGCTCACTTTGAAGTGAGGACCAGAACTTCTGCCTGAGGAGTGCATCCTTATCCTCTTATCTAACGTGGCCGTGTTCAATCGCAGTCTGGAGAAGTGTCTCCAGTCTACAACCGAACGTGGTCACCGACTCGCCTTCTCTTTGAAAAGAATTAAAAAACTCCTGCATAATCATGCCCTGAGTTGACATATCCCCAAAGGCAGTATCCAGGCGCTTCAGGATCACGTCAATAGTCGCTCTCTCACCCAAAGCTATGATGGTATGTCTAGCTCTACCTCGCAGAGATCGTCTAATAGCCTGAACCATAATAGCTGAAGGGTATTCAGGTATGAGACATTTCACCTCGAACCTCCACTCATAGTATATGACGTCGCCTTTCTGAATTGGGTCGTCCCCTGAAAAGAATGGGATCTTTGGTACTATAGTGGAAGGGGTTGGAGTGTAAGTCGCATTGGCTAATTTGGGTGTAGTACCCTGACAGTCACCAAATAGTGCCGACGAACCTATCTGAACCTTGGGCTTGATGTCCAAACTCGGTACAAACACCTTTCTTATCGATCCCCGTCCGATACCTGCAAGAGGGGTGCTTTGCAACAAAGGGGCATACTGAGAGAGTGTGGGTACAACGGGTTTGGGTGGTGGAATAGCGGGTTTAGGTGGTGGTGTAACGGACTTGGCCGTTACCACATAACCACTGGCATTCAATGCCTGAATCATCTCCTTCTCTGTTATGGGGGTTTTACCGGTAGACATTATGAAGATAATCAAGGGTATATATGAACAAGATAAAGCAGTTCTATAACAGCGATACAATCACCCTGTCACTACACAAAATCAAAAAGGGGTTCACAGCCGCTGAAACCTCACTAAATAAATGCCACGGAAAATAAACATCAATATTACTACAATAAATGGACATATAATTGCTTTCTGTATAGAAATATGCTGAAATTTCATACAATGCTGCAATATTTGATAAATCTCTGAAATACAGTATTTCAGTATGCCTGAAATTCAAGAATACCTGAAAAGGTTAAACGCAAGCTTGCACATATAAGAAACCTGTAATAATGTAAACATATAGAACACTAAACATAAATTTAAACAGTGCGAGTATATACCTTTCTGTCTATCCCTGCTCTCTCTCTCTCAGCTGTTGAAGTGCTGTGAAATTTGTGAATGGGATTTATAGTATAAAGGGTGCTCAAGTGATGGGTTTAAATAAGCAGGTCAAAGAACTGTCAAGTCAGTAACAACACCTTACTCAGTAACCTGAACAACCATCTTATATGTGGTTACCAAATGATATAATAATAATCACACACAATACTATAATTCACTCAAGAATAAACTAACCTACTTCTATCAACATCAACCTCAATGTAAACCGAAAGTAAACAAACATATATTCACAGAAAGTAAACAAGTAAACAAACACATATTCATGGCAAATGCTGTAAATTTCAATGAAAAGTCTATTGAATCAACACAGTGGACTCAAAACTATATCTAAATAACGAAAAAAATCGTATATTTGCAAACTATTATCGCCTTTACATGTGACAGCCAAAATCAAAACAATAACAAAGCAGCGTGTTAACCTCAAGTTGACACAGTGACTTCTCGAGAAATTCTTATGAAGGTCAAACTGTACTGCTACCACGTGATTTAATCAATAATAGACTGCAGCGATAAAGCGCAACGATAGAATGATACTGATATGGCTATAACATGTAAATTAACTAACGATTCTAGATATGCAAATAAAAATAAATGAAAAGGATAACTTACAGCATTTCCAACAGTCCTTCCTAGATGCAGAAATATACACCGCCTAACACATAACACAAAACATAGAACACATATCACTCCGCGCCATTACACAATGTTTTGTCCATCAGCTGTTAAGTTGGTGGGACCTCTGCGTGACATCTTTTTTTCGTAATCGATTTCATCTCGCGAGAAACACTTTGAAAAAAAAAACTTGTGCACATTACTAAATCTGGTTCGGGCCCGAAAAAAAAAACACACGCCAACACACACTACATCTCGATACTACACTAGATTTTCCTGGACTCCTTCGCGGGATCCTTCAAATGCGTGCTTCGGTCTGGTTTATCCGTCGATTACCGCCCTCTCTCTATCTCTTTCCTTAACGTTGGGCGCCATTGTGAGCTTGTCAATGTCGGGGTTATAAATACGACAACGCTTTCTGCCGGGGATCGTGGGTTTATTAAGGGTAGATTCGACACTATACGACATAAACCTAAAACAATACAAAACGAATACTTAATATACAAGACTCGGAACATAGACAAACAAGACAAATACGATACAAAACCCACGCGGCGGTATTTCATCATTTTAAACATAATATATATACAAACAATGTCTTACCAGACTCGAAGTAGAGATCGTAGTATCTTAGAAGGGTTTCTTTCACTCACGTGAAAGAACAACTTTAGATACAATTACATGTATCGCCACAATACCATGTGTAAGGTGTTGTTTGTCAGTCAGTCAGAGGAGAAGTGCGGAGAATTGATTAGTTTGGCGGGAATTTGTGTTAGGACCCAGCATGCAATATAATCGCTCACTCACTCAATCGCTCATGACGAGTATATATTTATCAACATACACAGACTGGACATTATAAGCCAGTAAAGGTAAACATTGGAACAGAATATAAACACTACGCTATAACTCTGTTCCGGTACATTAGGTTAACATCCACCAATACTACAATACTAATACTGCAAGGCAAAATACAGGACCTGGGTCACATATATACTGCTTTATTTTGTACTTACCGGTGAAATAGTGGATTGCATGGTTTAAATAAAACCTTGTATTTTCATTATGTTTCACTTGTGAAATACCGACGATGACGTTATGCCGCTGTTGACGTTATTGTTGTCATTGTTTTGGCGCATTTTGTTTTGTCTGCATGAATATCAGGGTTGTAAGTATATAATAAATAGGATATTTGTTGGTTTGGTGTGAATATAGGTTTTGATTCTAGAAGTGATAAAACTTATATTTTCACGAGTGCCTTAGAACGAGTGAAAATATGTGAGTTTCCTCACTAATACACCTAGTGTAGTTTGGGATTACCTGAGGGTTGAGTGAGTTCCCCTTCGGTACCACTTAGATCTCCTATCAGTCTCAGTGGTTTCGGTGGCTGAGTCCTTGGCTTATAGCTACTGTGCTCATGCCTATTTTTGTCCCCTGTCTCCTTGACTAAGCCATGTCTGATGGAGTTCTTCATCATTCATCTCGTCCCTCTGGGGTTGTTGTCCTTGTATGTCCTATGTGATGTGGGAACAGGACTTTACTTCCATTTCCTTACAGATAAATCATTGTCCAGATTCTAGATTCCTTACCCCATCCACAGCAAGTGGGCTGTAGTGCCAGGGTTCGTTCTCATTTAGGCCTAAGGGGGTACTGATGATAGTTGGGATAGTTGTAGTTCATACTCCTTCCTGTCTAGTCTTGCTAGAACCAGGATACAGTCTCCTTGCGGCCTACATTTTAGAGTAGGTCTATCAGTATGAGTAGTTGCTTTTTACAATTAAGTTTTTGTTCTTTATTATATGGCAGTACAGTACTGTTCCTAATGTTATGGTAGGCTGTACTGTGATGCAGCCTTTAGGCCCGGCTTCTTTCTTCTAGTCCATACATAAGTTATGCCATAAGAGCCAGAATTTGCTGGTGGAAGTCACCCTCAGGCGGTTGGAGAGCCATCTTGCATCTCTTTTATATTGGTTCTTCACGCCACATTCGTATGGAAACAAGTTTCCTTTCGGCTAGATCTTTAGAAGGCTACTGTATAACCTCCCTGGATCGGAAGCACATTTACTTGGTTTCTGTCGACAAGTATAGATCTACCTTCATTTAAGTAATACCAGCTCCACTTGTAGGTTTTGACTGCTCCAGTTGACCCTTGGTTCAAGTCAGCATCTCTTCATAGGTTTGCTTAGCTTCCTAGTGATGGGGTTCTTCTGCTTCCCTTGTTATCAGGCTGCTCCGACCAGCACTTCGGGACCCGTTTTTTTTGCTGTATTTCAGGTACCGTTCTATTTTCTGTTATTCTAGAAGTCTCCCTGTCCGTACAGGAAGCTATCCAAGGCCACCTCTTCACGCGGGCTATGGTCAAGTCTTGTTCGCCTCTTACTTGAACAAAGGGGGGCCTTGGGGGTGTACACGTTCAAGATAACACTCCTCCGTGGTCTAGGGGTTAGTAGCCCTTAATGCTCGTTTAAGGATCTCTCAGATTGGCTGTAGTAACCCTCAAGTTTGATCCCTAATAGGGTTTATTTTTTCATTAACACTGAAGTTTTTCAGTTTGACCTTGTCTCAAGTGCGTTTTTTCCTCAGGAGACTGTACTTGTGTGCCTTCCAGCTACCCGGTTGAACTTTTAGCTTGGTCTTCCAGGTCCTTTCTCCTGGTCAGTGGACTTGCTTGCTCTACAGAGTCAGATCCATTTGCTTAGATAGTCCCTCTGCCATCTTTTTTTCATTGTTCTTTTGGGAGTTTCTAATACGTGTATGAGGGTGTCGTTCTAAGGTTTAAAGTCCCTCCACCAGCAAGTTCGCAAAGCCGTGAGGCATGGTTCTTACTTGTATAGCCCATGTTTGAGACAGTTTCGCTGCTGTTTCTCAGCACTGTCTATCTTGATGTCGTTACCACTGCGGGTTACCAGAGTTTACAGTCTACCTCTGCCACTATCCTTTATTCCAAATCAGTATGCAACCTGACATTTGTCTATTCAAACTACATCTTCAAACTTACATTTTTCTATAATAGTTGCTCACATAGGTGTACCTCTAGGAGGCCTTCTCTGGTTTACTCTGAGGGCACAGAGGTTTAGTTGGACAGAATAGTGTAGCGCATTGTTTGTTTACACTTCGACCTTAGTCAGACTTTTTCTTGTCTCCCTCTTTGAGCTTATATCACTCCCTTTCTTAGTTTAGAATACTTAGAAGTTTTAAGTCGCTCTTTTGGCCTCTAATTGACTTTCTGTTGTCCGACCCTCCATTGAACCTTTAGGTTAAACTTAGATAGACTCTACCCGTTAGACTATCTTTCTTTTAGCCTTGTGGCTCAGATTTAGTGAGACCATTCTGGAAACTGAATTGTCATTGCTCTCATGCTGCTAAGGGTTCTCTTTCAACTCCTTTCTAGAGAGATTCAAGTAAGAAACTGATTGGGTTTTGGGTATATACCTAATTACAATTCCAATATGCTGCACTAGTCAGAGCTTTTATTTACTTAAAAAATCACAAATTATTTGTTATGTTCTTTCTTACATATTGTTTTCACTGGGTCCAGTGTTTGCTACCCAGTCAGTCATGGGGTTGTGCTGCTACCAGTCAGCTGACTTGGCCTTGCCTAAGTCTATAACGGTAGGCATACACATCAAGTATATTTTTATTTATTATTTTACTTATCTTGGTTTGTAAGCGCTTCATACCACAATTTTCCAAACATGTTTGGTTTATACATATTTTTTATATTTATCTATGTTTCACACAGTCACTTTGTATCATGTGTTCATAGTTCTTTTACATTTACAGCTCAGTTATGAAGCTGTTATTGTAAGTATTGAATCATGTGGTCGATACTTATCTAGATGATCTATGTAACACCAGCAAATTTCTGTGCAATAGATTGGCTTGAAATTGTCAATTATGATTGTAGATGGTGGTGGACTTTTTTGTCCTTGACCGATTTTACGGACTTATGAGGGTGCTATATTCACCTTGTAACAATCGTCTGCCCATCTAAGAAGTATTAAAGGCTCCTCCTACTTGCTCTGTCGCCTGGCAGGATTCCAGAGTACGCTATGGTGAGTGTTAGTTGATTGGGTTCATACCCGCATTTGCTCTAATTCCTGGTGATTAGAGCATGTTTTGATCTTGCTTGTTACTTGTTGTTTCAGGGTTGTTCAAATCCCCTTGACATATTCTGGCACTCATAACAGGTTACATTTTTCCACCCTAGCTCTTGTGATAAAATCGCAATTGTCGTAATGTTGTCGTAAGTAATCAATATACCAATATATTAAATTTTGTTAATTTTAATATTTGTCTATTATACTTACGACAACATTAACTACCCACCCCCCTTAAATTTAGGACTTATTTGCGGAAAGAGGAGGTAACTCCGCATGTACGTGTGTAATCGGCGGCTCTGTTGGTGCCGCGGGTCCCGGGAAGGGGATGTGGGGAAGTTTTTTCCGTTCGTGGATTAAGGCAAGTTGAGTTATTGCAATTGTAATGTTGTCGTAAGTATAATATTAAACAAAATTTAATATATTTGAATGGACAGCGCATTATATGGTTGAATCGCATCATATCATTATAACTGATTCATTTGTTTGCATATAAATATAAACATTGATTCGAATGAACATAAAGTGTTCGCACTTCATATCCGGCAACATTGAGGCATGTCTTACAACTTGTTGGGTAAACACAAAATAATCTAGAAAATTATGACAGTATTAAGGGAGAATTTGACTTACAAATTCGCCTTTTTTCCTAAACACTTGGACCGCATTTTTGAATTCGAGATAAAATGCATCAGTTATTTTTATCTGAAAACTCAAGGTATATTGTATATTTGTATATAGTCGCAACAAAACAACACTGAAGAGCATAATAAACTATTCAAACGTTCTGATAAATGATTGATTTTAAAGGGACACTAAGCAATCTTCCTTATTTTCTTGTTGGTGAATTCAATGCACAAAATATCATTGGTATGCAAGAAAAATAATCAGTCATGGGTATCTGGTCCCGACTCCCAGCTCTCGGTATAATAATTTAATCGGAAAATTGATAAAAACAAATATACCTCGAGTTGGAATCAATGGTCTTTACCCATGACATATTCTTAGTTTTCAACCCTCGATTTTTATCTGAACCTCGGCTGAACCTCGGCTAAAACATTTATACCCCGGGTTTGGAATTCCCAATATTCACTGGATAGTCATACCCATGAAATAATCTTATAATATATTTCAGGAGAAAAAAAAAGTAGAAACTTCTGTAGACGTTCTTTTTGTTTCATGTGTTAAAAAAAGTGTTAAACCAACTTCAGGATCCTTTAAATACAAATGTATCAGCAGATACAATTTTAAACAAATTGCCATGCCTATGCTCATTTCCACCGCCGCGTATTCCAAAATGCAGCGTGTTGTTCATCCATAATTTGTTGAGCAGACTGCTGGGGCTATGATTTCCTAACTGGCCTTGCTGGTACAGTTCCTCAATATCGTGATCGGTAATGGACTCAGTAGCGTTTGGCTTGTTCCCATTCCTTGCTTTTTAAGTTCCTTTCCTTAACTAGCTAGCAAATCCATTGTCTGTCTAAATTCTGTTCCCCTGACAATACTAGTACAGTAGTTATGTCTCTTTAAATATCGACCAATGCTACTGATAATTGAAAGAAGGGTTACCGGCTCATATTCTTTCCCGTTGTTTTGTCGAACTCGTAGAATGAATTCAGATAGGTAGTCATTCAGTTCAACTGGTGGTATGTCGTGGAATTTTCTAATTTCATTTTTGGAAGCAAGAAATCCTTCAAACAACATTTGATGGCTTAAAGTTTTTTTGTTTTTTTTTGGATTTTCGTTTTCGTGCATTTCTATGTAACTATGCGGCGAAAAGAGTATAGCTGCAAAGCGGTTAGCACTTGGGTTACTTGCTTGAACATTTGCTGGGGCAGGTGGCACTGGTGTAGTCTGCACTAGTGCAGGTGATGAATGTACTGGCGCATTCAGTTTTAAGTGGTCAATATTTGAATTGTTGACATTGACTGTTGTTGCAGATCTTGGTCTCGCTCTCATATCTGTCATTAATAGAAAAGGGTTTATGTACTACACATTATGCATTCCGTGATATTGTATTTACCCTAATAATAGCGCTTGAGCGCTATGTAAAATACAATGAGGGCGCTCTTATTATTATTATTTTTTTATTTATAATCAGTTCTTGCCAGATTGTATACCTCAAACTGAATCTGAAATATATGTCTTTTACACGAAATTTAAAATTTTAACCTTCTTATTTTACATTTTACAAAATTTACCAAAAATCAAAAACATATTGAATTTTGAGGAATTTCTGGATTTTTGGATTTTTTACGAAGGTAAGATTTTTATACCAAAATAATGTGTGGCTCCATTTTGGGGAGGCGCTACTATTTAGGGAAATACAGTACATGCATTTATTATTTTATAGATACAGTAGTAATTTTTCAGTGCTAGTTGGTGTTTTATTCTATATATGTTTTCCCTCCACCTAAAACCATCAGAAAATCCTCTGATCTCGTACGCCTAGGCACAATAGAGTGTGAACTGTAAAACTTGCTTTATACCGTAAAAGTCACATTTAAAAAACAAACAAAAAAAAACATATTCTAAAATGTTGATCGTGATTTTGTAATAGTGTTACAAATGTTGATAGTGGTTGTGTAATAGTGTGTTAATACATTTTTCATGGATTTATCATGATTCTAAATGCATTAAATGAGTACACATCCTGTTTGGGTAAATGTTATTTTTTGTTGTGTTTTTCCCACTGATGTTATATTTTCTTGAAAATGGGCAGTGTCGTTTATTATGACAGGGGCATTTACTAGGGCTTGAACGGTAAATTGATTAATTTCTCTGTACTTTTGATTATTCTGCCACTCTGCCACAGAGTATTCCAGGTTTTTTTAATTACCGTATTTTGCCAAAGATCAAAGCTAGCACTGTTGGTTATAAATTTAACCCAGTTTCGCGTTACTAGCATTGAGCGATGTAAGAGCTGGATAAATGTGTTGTTGACGGACTGTTAATATATGTATGTTTTCACATAATCTATGTGTATCGGGGGTGCTGTGGTGTTGGATGCCTATGGATTGGTCTTCGGGATAATATGTTGCGACTGCTTTTACCGTTCGCTAGTAATTATACTTAATTGGCGTCTACGGGTTGATGCGCTGCAGTGTTTAATGGGGCTGTTTTTCTAGCCGATATTCGGCATATTCAGGATTCTCCAAGTCTAGAAATTATAGGGTGGCGGTGAAAATCCGTTATTTTCCTCTTTTGTATGCACACGATGTTGGAGGAGAGTTACCTGCCCTATGTGGTTCGGTCAATACAATTGAGGCGCTTGCTCTATTGTTGATGACTGGCGCGATATTACTTAACTACATATAACCACAGAGTTCCAAATTGGTTAAGAGGTGTTTTTTGCGTCAATTCATTCAGTTGCACAGTATTTTTTTTGTCCAGATGTGTTTCTGGTAAAAGCCCTTTGTGTTCTACATCAAGTTTGCTCTATTTACTAGCTTTTTGTTTTATTTTTTACTTTTTTTTTTAAAGCGACGCTTCACGATAATTGCATGGCGGTATGCGCCGATAGTGTGGCGGCCCACCATCTTATAAGTACTCTTGGATAACCCTGATATTCCTAATGCCAAAACATTATTTTCCCCCAATTTTTAGGAACCTTTTTTTTTTTTTTTGAAATTGCCATTGAGTACAATATACTTCTGTTAGATTACAGTAAACAGTATTACAGATACAATTATGAAATTAATGTTTTACCATTTTTTTTAAAAATATCGCTAAATTCCAAATTGTGACGGTATGGGTTATGTTCTCAAAATAAAGAAAATAAAGAAGAAAACACTGTGAGAGAATACACGACAATCGCTTTTACGGGGTCGCCCGTATTTTTTACTTAATGGGCTTGTATTTGGGATTATGAAGGATACGTGACGACTTATTTTATGATTCACTCGTATTCATACTTAATGGTCTTACATGTATGTATTCAGGATGATGAGGGATACGTGACGACCGCTTTTACGGGTCGCCCGTATTTATACTTAATGGGCTTGTATTTGGGATGATGAGGGATACGTGGTGAATGCTTTCGTGGGTCACCTGTATATTTAATGGGAAAATGTAAGAGATGACGAGGGACACGTGACGACTGCTTTTATGGGTCGCCCTTATTTATACATGATAGGCATGTGTCATGGATAATGTATACGTGGTGACTGTTTTTATGGTTTGGCCCGTATTTATACTTAATGGGCTTGTATTCGGGATGATGACGAATACGTGAGGACCGACCCGTCCGTATTTATACTTAATAGGCTTGTATTGATTGATGATCAGTTATACGTGACGATGACTTTTACGGGTCGCCCGTATTTATATTTAATGGGTTTGTATTCGGGATGATGAGGGATACGTGATGACCTCTTATTTGGTTCACCTGTATTTATACTTATTGGACATTGTGTGAGTTTGTATGTACATGTATGTCATGTTCACGATGGTGTTTTTTGAATTGTAAATGAAGACTCCCATTCCAGGAGGACAGCTAAATGTCAGAATAGTTTGGAAATAGAGAAACCGTATTGATATTCATCAAGTGTTGCTGCTGGATTTGTCGACTTTTGCAGTGCAACGCTTTCTTCCCAGATTATATACAGGGTATCACAGACAACCACATTGTAATGGCTCATCAACACATTATAGGCTATTTAGAGACGCCCCAGAGGCTGAAATACAGGAACATACCTACTCTTGTTATCACATAGGTTCCAATCGTCAATTCTTACAGGTGGCGGGAGATGTACAGTACTGGTTCTACCCAAGAAAAGTGGGTGGTCTGCCTCCACCACAAAAAAATTACAGTCATATATAACCTTACATGTGTTGAAAATGACGTAAAACACCATATAAACAAATAAACAAACAAACAAACAAACGATTCATATAGTTCTTTGGAGGATTGAATTTGAAACACCTGGTCCTCCGGTTTACGCCCACATCCGTAGTTTCGTGGGTAGCCTTGCTTTCTTGATAACCTTCCATTTGCAGTTTCCAGTAAGTCATACCCAAACCGATCAGATGGGAATTAGACAATTTGTGATAGGTGCATAAATTTTAAAGGCACTTCATTATCTACAGTCCAATAGACATACATGTATTACTATATAAAGCTATAAAAAGGTTGGTTACTGGTATAGCTTATTGTACAAACCTGTATTAATTGTGGTGTCGGCGTTGTTGTCAGTGATTACATTAGTTCCCACGTCATACGCATCAAACAGATCCTGGAAAATTTCGTCAGGCATCCCTTTAATCAATTCATGCAAGGCCGCCGTTTTAATGACTCCAGTAGTCATAACGTGTACCGTATACATTTGGTATGTCACTAGGGGCCTATAATTGTATAATCTTCCCCTTTTCCCCGCAAGAACCTACTTGAACAATGTCCCCTACTTTAAATTTAGTCATTGTTGATGTTGATGTGTTGTCTTCTGACAAGCAGACGAACTATGGGAAATAACTTCAATGTTATCAAATATGACGAGATGTTTTGATTATCCCCCTTATCAGAGTGAAGTGATGACAAAAAAAAAGTCTGCTGCTTTATTCTCTTAATTGTGTTTGTTGCACCCAATCAGTATTTATTATCGATTTCTTAGTGTTTTTTTGTGTGTTTTTTTAAGATTTAACATAAAATAAAACAAAAAGCAACATAAGTTGAATTGGTGTTTTAAGGCGCATTAACACATGAAAGGTTATATGGCGCCTAACAGGAATGAACATGCCAGGCTCATCCTCCATGTACATCGAGATAAAATATGGAGAACGGGTCTAGAACCTTCTCACCCTGAACTGCAGAGTTGCTGCAAATTCTATTGTAGACACTCCATTACGTTATAGTTGTTCTGCCACTGCTCTAGTGATATGTGCGATATGGCACCTGAAACAATGCAGGGGTCATAATGAAGACCTTTAATGAGCATGAACAAAAAATGATAAGATGAACATGAATTTGGGGTGGTGGGGAGGGGGTCTACCCCTCTGCCTTTCCCTCCAACGGGATCTACAGTGGCCCTATTCTTTGCCCCGTAACCAAACGGGGCCCACGTAACCACACGGGGCAAAAAAAAGCAACATAAATTCAATGTCATGTCAATAAGTTCATGTGTAATCGTATTGGAAATATAATCGATACATTGGCAGCGGGCTTGGTTATATGAATACACAAAAGTAGTGCGAAAGTAATCCGTGTTACAGGATGCGCGTGACTTGTATCTTTATCCATACAGATAAACCCATAAAGATAAGACTTTCCATCCCCCATGTAAAACGCGGATACCCGTATCTGGTATGCAAGAAAAAACAATATTTATTTATAAATGCATTGATTCCGAGATGATGCGATTTGGAGGGTAACATAACAAAAAATGCTGCCCTCCAGTGACGTCACTCCAGGGTGTGACATTACAACAGCGTACGACAGCGCGAAATGTTAAATAGCAGTCTATGGGAATTTAACATGGGGGATTGACATGACATATACTAAAGTCTAATGCTATTGTTTCGGCATTATTATCTGATGTACTATCTGTGTACTATTTTCAACTCATTGACATATATTTTGAATTTTCTCCAATACAAGACGTTGTTTTCATACGTTAAGTCTTCGTTTGAATATTTCTTTTCCTTACCAAGTAATCATACCATTGATTATCGTATTTTAAAGGTTTCTCATTCTTTGCCTTTGGATTAACGGGATGGAAATTATACGGATTCAATTTGATGTTAAAAGCTTTTGCCTAATCCCATACAAATTTAAAACCAAGTCATTGTGCGAGATTTGGCAGTAAACAATCCAATCAACATAACTTAAATCCTATAACGTAGTGTCTGTTAAGTTCCCCTCCATGGGGACTTTATAGAATACATAATTCATTCACTAAACACAAGAAGCCATACTCTAACTGTTGATGTTATTTTGCGCCTGGAAACGTGGAAAATGTCAAACATGAAATGTAGCATTCACAGAACGCAGAACCATAGCACGTGAAGCACTGAAGCACGTGAACCTGTTTTCAAATTGTTTATACATTCATGAACTCTTCTCTGCGAACAGAGAAAGTCGAACGGTACAGACGCAGTCAAGAAGTAACTCCGGACCCATCATTATCAAATTAGTAACTATGAACATTCTGAGACTGTCTGGTCATAAATATTCCATTAATCAGCGAAGCGAATCGTAGCGTTCAACGTTTCTAACATTTCAAAACTTCGTATAAGCAATATTAATTGAATACGTTTATAGCTTTTGTTGAAATTCCATTTTCGTTTGAAAAACATTTAAAATATTTAAATGGCAATTATGTTTCAATTTTGTCAAATTATTATCTGTTATGCAAATTGCCTGTACCAAAATCGATTCAAGTACCTAGATCTATCGTGAGACATCCCTCAAGGCTTGCATTCGCTCTCAGCTATGCAGGTTCTTATTTATCATCCAATTGCATTTAATTCCCTAGAGATATCCAGGAAATCTAACATGCAGGAAATCTAACATGCACGACTTTAGTACATTGAACATATAACATCTGCTTGTCACATACTTTTGCCTTTGTTTGTCAACGGGGATAAAATAAATACCATAATAATAATCTTTAATAAGGTACGTCATAGTCATACTACCCAAGCTCATACGTTCCAAAGAGACTTTATATACTGAACCAAAAACGTTTAGTACGACCTTTTAGGGACACAGATTAAACATATGACCATTGATATAATTGTTTGAAGATATTAAAAATGATAGGTAAGGATGTGATTGTCATATATATATTGTTATTTTATTATTTTATAAGCGACGTATCACAATTACCTCCCATATATTAAACCAACTTATTTAAATTTAATGTTTGACATTGACATGAATTGCCTATCTGTCAATGTTTAAAAACAGCTGAAATGTGTTCACAAACGATTGCTATTCTAAAACAACAACATTCCACATTTCATAATTTTAAAATTAACACCCCTTACACCCCCATCACCACCCCCACCTCCCTTTTAATTGGAATGAGAACCATTTTCGATAACCATGACAACCTATACAAATATTCGCCTAATTATTTTTCACCGACTTTGTTTACAAATGAGATTGTAGCATTATTGTAGTCATTTGCCCTATATTCATCAGGTTTATATTGTGCCCTATAAATATCTCGTGGGCGAGATTTGAGGAGCCCCCAAACTGTTTCAAGTCCTAAAACCAATTTTAATTTTGATAAGCATTTAAGCAAATGTTGAAAGTGCACCGAATTCAATAAATTCGAATGTGTTTAGCAATTCGTACGGACAGCATAGTTATATATAATTTATGTTTAGATTACAATTCAGTCTCTGAACACAGGAGCTGAATAAAGTTAAACTGAGGCTTATATGTCTTTCCTTTCACACCTTAGCTGCCCGCCGATAATTAAACACGACAACAGTTAAACAAATCTAATAGTTGTGATCCAAAAGTTTCACCACTCGACAATGCAAGTGCACTGCAAGTCCGTGCCACGCCAGTAATATTTGACTAGGAAAGTGGATCCAGATGAAGACATCAACTAAAAATATTCTGTATCAATGTCTCGGTCTGACTACACTGTATCCATGTCTTGGTCTGACCATACTGTATCCATGTCTCGGTCTGACCCCTACTGTATCAATGTCTCGGTCTGCCCATACAGTATCCACGTCTGGGTCTGACCATACTGTATCCATGTCTCAGTCTGACCATACTGTATCCATGTCTCGGCTTGACCATACTGTATCCATGTCTTGGCTTGACCATACTGTATCCACGTCTGGGTATGACCACACTGTATCCATGTCTCGGTGTGACCACACTGTATCCATGTCTCGGTCTGACCACACTGTATCCATGTCTCGGTCTGACCACACTGTATCCATGTCTCGGTCTGACCATACTGTATCCACGTCTGGGTCTGACCACACTGTATTCATGTCTCGGCTTGACCATACTGTATCCATGTCTCGGCTTAACCATACTGTATCCATGTCTCGGTCTGACCATACTGTATCCATGTCTCGGTGTGACCACACTGTATCCATGTCTCGGTCTGACCACACTGTATCCATGTTTCGGTCTGACCACACTGTATCCATGTCTCGGCTTGACCACACTGTATCCATGTCTCGGTCTGACCACACTGTATTCATGTCTCTGCTTGACCACACTGTATCCATGTCTCGGTCTGACCACACTGTATCCATGTCTCGGTCTGACCACACTGTATCCATTTCTCGGCTTGATAACACTGTATCCATGTCTCGGTCTGACCACACTGTATCCATGTCTTGGTCTGACCAAAATGTATCCATGTCTCGGTTTGACCCCTACTGTATCAATGTCTCGGTCTGCCCATACTGTATCCACGTCTGGGTCTGACACACTGTATCCATGTCTCAGTCTGACCATACTGTATTCATGTCTCGGCTTGACCATACTGTATCCATGTCTCGGTCTGACCATACTGTATCCACGTATGGGTCTGACCACACTGTATCCATGTCTCGGCTTGACCATACTGTATCCATGTCTCGGATTGACCATGCTGTATCCATGTCTCGGTCTGACCACACTGTATCCATGTCTCGGTCTGACCACACTGTATCCATGTCTCTGCTTGACCACACTGTATCCATGTCTCGGTCTGACCACACTGTATCCATGTCTCGGTCTGACCACACTGTATCCATGTCTCGGCTTGATAACACTGTATCCATGTCTCGGTCTGACCATACTTTATCCATGTCTCGGTCTGACCACACTGTATCCATGTCTCGGTCTGACCATACTGTATCCATGTCTCGGCTTGACCACACTTTATCCATGTCTCGGCTTGACCACACTGTATCCATGTCTCGGTCTGACCACACTGTATTCATGTCTCTGCTTGACCACACTGTATCCATGTCTCGGTCTGACCACACTGTATCCATGTCTCGGTCTGACCACACTGTATCCATTTCTCGGCTTGATAACACTGTATCCATGTCTCGGTCTGACCACACTGTATCCATGTCTTGGTCTGACCAAAATGTATCCATGTCTCGGTTTGACCCCTACTGTATCAATGTCTCGGTCTGCCCATACTGTATCCACGTCTGGGTCTGACACACTGTATCCATGTCTCAGTCTGACCATACTGTATCCATGTCTCGGCTTGACCATACTGTATCCATGTCTCGGTCTGACCATACTGTATCCACGTATGGGTCTGACCACACTGTATCCATGTCTCGGCTTGACCATACTGTATCCATGTCTCGGATTGACCATGCTGTATCCATGTCTCGGTCTGACCACACTGTATCCATGTCTCGGTCTGACCACACTGTATCCATGTCTCGGCTTGACCACACTGTATCAATGTCTCGGCTTGACCACACTGTATCCATGTCTCGGTCTGACCACACTGTATCCATGTCTCTGCTTGACCACACTGTATCCATGTCTCGGTCTGACCACACTGTATCCATGTCTCGGCTTGATAACACTGTATCCATGTCTCGGTCTGACCACATTGTATCCATGTCTCGATCTTACCACACTGTATCCATGTCTCGGTCTGACCACACTGTATCCATGTCTCGGCTTGACCACACTGTCACCCATGTCATGGCTTAATCACACTGTATCCATGTCTCGGTCTGACCACACTGTATCCATGTCTCGGTCTGACCACACTGTATCCATGTTTCGGCTTGACCATATTGTATCCATGTCTCGGCTTGACCATACTGTATCCATGTCTCGGCTTGACCACACTACATCCCTGTCGCGGCTTGACCATACTGTATCCATGTCTCGGCTTGACCACACTGTATCCATGTCTAGGTTTGACCATACTGTATCCATCTCTCGGCTTGACCATACTGTATCCATGTCTCGGTCTGACCACACTTTATTCATGTCTCGGTCTGACCACACTGTATGCATGTCTCGGCTTGACCATACTGTATCCAGGTCTCGGCTTGACCACACTGTATCCATGTCTGGGTCTGACCACACTGTATCCAGGTCTCGGCTTGACCATACTTTATCCATGTCTCGGCTTGACCACACTGTATCCAGGTCTCGGCTTGACCATACTGTATCCATGTCTCGGCTTGACCATACTGTATCCAGGTCTCGGCTTGACCATACTGTATCCATGTCTCGGCTTGACCATACTGTATACAAGAGGTGTTCAACTTATAACGTAACACTTTTGTTTAAGATGTTATTTTTCAGCGAAGTGCTTATCATAAAAAAGTCTTGATTTAATTATGTCAAGCTGTCATTTAGGTCTCACTAAACAGTTATTTCCCTTGTCAGTCACCTGGCCACAGTAACTTTCTTACGCTTTAATAAGAAATTGCGTTATTCGGTTCTTGTTTATTTCTTAAAATGTGCAAATACTCTTAGTTTTTCTTTTGTTGTTGTAGGTGACAAGAATAGGACAAATTCATGATTTCATACATGTTTGGATGAGCCTGAATGTTTCTGAGCCCAGATTCAAAAATCTAATACTGGATAGTGATACATTTGAAAAGGTTACTGAAATGGACAAATTTAAGAGGGTCTCTTCAAACTATTGATATTAAAAAACACCGTGTTTTTGCTGGATAATTCGAGCAACAGACTTCAAGTTTGACAAAGAAAATGTTTTTGAAATTCAGGAAGTTATACAGTGGTCCAGAGAGGTCCTGCTACATATGTAGAGCAATGTAAAATTAACCGTGTTGTGAGACGTTTAGAACGGAAGTATTGAAAAATAATCTCCAATTTCACGCGGTTCTCTTTAAATTATATTTTGAATTAGGTGCGTACTATTTTCCAATGTTCAACCTATAATGTTTCTATTGCCATAGAGCTTTACCTTAAACCAAATAATTGCACTAAATGCATTATCATAATTATTTAAAACTATGTTTGCAATATGATCTTATGTTTTATTTTAAGACACATATATAAATGTTATATAAATGTCGAATTACTTCCGTATAGCTGGCAACGACAATGCACATAATGTAAATGGTATGCAAGAAAAAGAATCAATCATGGGTAGCTTGTTCTGATAGGGAAATTCCAACTCTCGGTATATTTGTTTTAATCAGAACCTCGGCAGAGCCTCGGTTCCGATAAAAGCAATTATACCTCGTGCTTGAATTACCGGATACACTTCACACTGGGACTACATCTCAATACAGCTTCTACATGACCATGAATGAAGAACTATGGCCTATGTTAAAACAAACATATTATTGTCCAAACCTATGCTTTCATTTTATCTTCTCTTTCTATTCAAACCTTTGATAGCGTGCGCTCGTGAGACCAACATCTAAGTACAATATGCACATACTACCTTTCTCTCTTGTTTGTGTTCCTTGCTTCCTGTATCCTCTTTTCAGTATTTATTTTAAACTTGACCCACGATTTGGGTTATTAAGCTATACAAAACTATTGTTTTGGGAGTCGCCCCCCCCCCCACCCCCAACTCAAAAAAAAAAAATTAACAAAAAAAATAAAATAAAATTAAGGTGTATAAGTGTCAATTTTATAGTGGACCACCAATATTACGTTTAAAAACCATGCTTTTGATGTTCTTGATGTAAATTTAGTACTGTATAGTAAGGAATAATTCTATAAAAAAAATAGAACTAATAAAAACATTTCTACCTACCATACTGTTTGGGTAATCCGAACCTTCTCTGACTTACCATCCCTTTTTATGATTTTTGATATTTCATCTGGCTATAAAGCCGCAAAAAAATGCATTGATGGTCAGAGAAGGCTCGGATTATGTTTTGGGGAACTAGACCAGAAACAGATCTATTTTTTTTTAGCCTTATATATAAAAATTAAGAAGTTTATAATTGGCCTGTGGGGATACTCAATTGACAAAAAAAAAATTGCAGGCGGTGGGGGCATTTTTATGTTACATGTAGCTAGATCCGCGCAGGTGTGTGTTTTTTTGGAAAATAAATTGTCATCAGGCCTTTTTTTCTTCTTTTTTTTTGTTAACCTTTGACAAAGTGTGCATTACACAGCCGATCATGTTCTTTGGGT
Source organism: Cyrtodaria siliqua (assembly GCA_037043455.1). Lineage (NCBI taxonomy): Eukaryota > Metazoa > Mollusca > Bivalvia > Adapedonta > Hiatellidae > Cyrtodaria > Cyrtodaria siliqua. The sequence goes on from JAWPHD010001750.1 coordinate 26,547, forward strand.
TCCAAGATACCGTCTTTGCGTGTGCTTGTAAGGCCCGATGGGGGTAGACGTCCGACCTTATTCACCCACTTATATCTCCGTTCTTCGTCATTTGGAAATCGAAACATCTTGATGTTTGAGTCTTTTGCAAGTCTATTTGAACAGCCTGGGGCCCAACACGACGACGGCATGATTGTATCAATTGAAATCAATAAAACGTGAACAATGTATTGGAGTTTGAAAGATCTGACAGTGATTGACAGCAGACAGAACTCTCAATAATAATGTTTTTATTTTTAATATATACCTACATTCACTTTAGTTTAAAACCAACGATTAACATGTGTTTGACTCTTAAATCTTTTTATTATATCACAATGATTTCCACACGTTTGATTGAGCAGGTTAATTTATGATTAACTAAAAATACCCTATTTTCGTTTTCCACGAAACCACAATGTATTACTTCCTTGTCATTTTTGGAAAATGTTAAAAAACACGATATAATACATCCTAAACTACTTTATATGTTAACGTTTGTCTGCCTGTCGGTCGGTCGGTCGGTCCCCCTCTCCTAGCGGCCTTTTTTGACACTGATCATTCAAAAGCGGTAGCCGTATTGTCAACCCTTTTATGTTAGTGATGTCTTTTCTTGCCTTTTATTTATCTTCGTAATTGTTATTTGTTTGTTTCTACAGCTACAATGTTTAAAGGGAATGTGTCGACACGACCAAACAATTTTTATTATTTAGAGTTCTGAAACACATGAAAAAAGGTGAAATAATTATCAAAATCGGACGATAAACAAAGAAGACATAATTATTTGAAAGTCCTGTTGAAACGGATATGGAAGCCGACATTTTTAGAGCAATGACATCATAGTTCTATTGACCATATATAGAATATTTATAAATATGAAAATGTACTGATTCATAGGGAAAAAAATATAACTGTATGAAAAAATGTGTATGTTAATGGCAATAATGTTTTATATGACCAGAAAAGGATTTCGCATTCATTTGCAGTGGTTGTCTTTGCTTTAATCGCTATTCATCCATATATGATAATTTGCAACTATGACGTGATGGTTCTCAAAATGGCGGCTCCCGTATCCGGTTTAGAACAACCTTCAAATGGTCATATCTTTTTTGTTTATCATCCGATTTTGATCATTCTTACAGCTTTTTCCAAGTTTTTCAGTACTCTCAATAACAGAGCTGTTTGGATGTGTCGCTACATTCCCTTTAAGGTGCTGAACAAAATTTAAAAGTTTAATTTGTCTTAAATTGTACGTATATGTCAATGGTATGACAATTGGTGATTTATTTAATTTAAAGCTGTTGCCTTCAATAGGGAATAATGTGTCCTTAATTTCAAAAGTAGAACAACAAGTAGGTCATGGAATTTGTAACGGTTAGTTACCATCTTAAATACACTGTTAACGTGGCAGTCATAATATTTGGGTATTGTTTAACGATATATATATAACGTGCGTTCATCTATGCGTCAAAATAACTCGATATACAAGGACAGATCCAGAGGCGGGATCACCCATCGTCGCTCTCATCCCACCACCTATAAATTCTGAAAAGTTATAAAACATCATATATAAAACGCATCTTTCCTTTTCTTTTCTTTTTCCTTTTTTTTATAAGTTGCGCATTTCCCCACACTTCCAGAATTAGCTGAAAATGCGTGTTTATATGCGCGTTTTTGGTTATTAACTATTTTTTGAAAGCCCACACCAACTAATCTCACACCCTGTATCCGCCCATGATATATGCAAATTAAAAATGAAATTTAAAATGTATGATATTAAAATGATTTAATACCGACAACTTCTCTTCGAATGATGCGATTGTATGTGATATTAAAATCATTTCGGACAAACAGGTCATTATTTACATTATTATACAAACGTATATGTCGGCATCGTGCTGAAAGGTTTTCACAATAAATGACGTCATGACAATTGAATCATATTGTATCGTCGTCGCTTCTGTATATACAACCACAACAGTCATACAATCCTATCTACTTTGATTAATAATTTGTAAAACATTTCGATTAAGGTGCGTCATTCCTGACTGTATATACAACCACAACAGTCATACAATCCAATCTACTTTGATTAATAATTTGTAAAACATTTCGATTAAGGTGCGTCATTCCTGACTGTATATACAACCACAACAGTCATACAATCCAATCTACTTTGATTAATAATTTGTAAAACATTTCGATTAAGGTGCGTCATTCCTGACTGTATATACAACCACAACAGTCATACAATCCAATCTACTTTGATTAATAATTTGTAAAACATTTCGATTAAGGTGCGTCATTCCTGACTGTATATACAACCACAACAGTCATACAATCCAATCTACTTTGATTAATAATTTGTAAAACATTTCGATTAAGGTGCGTCATTCCTGACTGTATATGCAACCACAACAGTCATACAATCCAATCTACTTTGATTAATAATTTGTAAAACATTTCGATTAAGGTCCGTCATTCCTGACTGTATATACAACCACAACAGTCATACAATCCAATCTACTTTGATTAATAATTTGTAAAACATTTCGATTAAGGTGCGTCATTCCTGACTGTATATACAACCACAACAGTCATACAATCCAATCTACTTTGATTAATAATTTGTAAAACATTTCGATTAAGGTGCGTCATTCCTGACTGTATATACAACCACAACAGTCATACAATCCAATCTACTTTGATTAATAATTTGTAAAACATTTCGATTCAGGTGCGTCATTCCTGACTGTATATACAACCACAACAGTCATACAATCCAATCTACTTTGATTAATAATTAGTAAAACATTTCGATTAAGGTGCGTCATTCCTGACTGTATATACAACCACAACAGTCATACAATCCAATCTACTTTGATTAATAATTTGTAAAACATTTCGATTAAGGTGCGTCATTCCTGACTGTATATACAACCACAACAGTCATACAATCCAATCTACTTTGATTAATAATTTGTAAAACATTTCGATTAAGGTGCGTCATTCCTGACTGTATATACAACCACAACAGTCATACAATCCTATCTACTTTGATTAATAATTAGTAAAACATTTCGATTAAGGTGCGTCATTCCTGACTGTATATACAACCACAACAGTCATACAATCCAATCTACTTTGATTAATAATTTGTAAAACATTTCGATTAAGGTGCGTCATTCCTGACTGTATATACAACCACAACAGTCATACAATCCAATCTACTTTGATTAATAATTAGTAAAACATTTCGATTAAGGTGCGTCATTCCTGAAAATGTTTTGTTATTACGTTTTAGATGCGATGATTGATGAACTAGCTTGTTTATATATTGGAAAACATATCTTGGAAAAATACACATACAGAGTACAAATTAAAAAGTTTTTGGCTTGAGATCCGAACTGTATATTACTGCTTACAATTACTATTTACATTTATAATAAATACCGAAAAGAGGATATTTGAAGCAATAAACACAAACAAGAGAAAACAGTAGCAGACTTGATTTTATTAAGTCTGTATATGATAGGTAATATACGGTGTAACGTCTCTCACGCACCAGCTTAAGCGGTATTATAATTAATAAGTTATGTATGCACTCCTTTGCAAACTACTCGACACGAACGGAGATTCCGGCGCCAACGAGGCACAACAGACAATCTCATTTGATTTGAATCATTTATTAGGGAAGCTTTCGTAAAGAAAGAGCATCTAGCCGCTGTATTTTTTGACTTGGAGAAAGCTTATAATACTGCATGGAAGTACGGTATCATGAATGATCTTCATGACCTTGGTCTTAGAGGTCGATTAGCAATTTCTATAGACAATTTCTTAGAGGACAGACAGTTTCGTGTCCGAATGGGTTCAACCCTCTCTGACATCCATGAACAGGAGATGGGTGTGCCACAGGGCAGCATACTCTCTGTCACCCGTTTTAGTATAACAATTAACAGTATAGTTAAATGCATCAATCCTGGTGTGGATTGCTCTCTATATGTTGACGACTTTGTTATATGTTATCGTGCAAAAAACATGAACACTATTGAGAGACAACTGCAACAATGTCTGAATAAACTTCAGACCTGGTCGGATGAAAATGGTTTTAAATTTTCTAAATCTAAAACTAATTGTATGTACTTTTGTCAACTACGTAAACATCATGAAGGCCCTCATCTAACACTGGATGGGTCACCAATACCAGTAGTGGATGAGACACAATTCCTTGGTCTTATTTTCGACCGTAAGTTGACATTTATACCACACCTTAAATACTTGAAGGCCAAGTGCCTTAAAGCTCTTAATTTACTTAAAGTTGTTGCAAACACTAAAGTCCTTTTACAACTTTATAGATCTCTTATCAGATCCAAGCTGGACTACGGCTCAATAGTATATGGATCGATTCGCAATTCATACTTGCAGATGCTCGATCCTATACATAATCAAGGATTACGACTCGCCTTAGGTGCCTTTCGTACATCACCAGCCGAAAGTCTATATGTTCAACCTAATGAACCATCACTGTCTCATAGATGGGACAAATTAGCCCTCCAATATGCCATTAAATTAAAATCTAACCCTTCAAACCCAACTTTCGATAATGTTTTTAATCCTAGTTGTGAACCTCTTTTTGATCGAAAACCGAAGGCCATTCGACCATTTGGTCTTCGTATTAAACCAAAATTAAGAGACACTGAAATCAAACTAAATTTGATTGCCAAGTACAAAGTACCACAAATTACACCGTGGACTTTGGAAACACCAACAGTTATGTTCGACCTTTGTAATAGTAACAAATCCAGTACAGACCCTAATGTCTTTCAAAGCAAATGTAATGAAATTAAATCGAAATACAGTAACTTTCAACATATATACACAGATGGTTCTAAAGATGGAGATAAGGTAGCTGCTGCAGCAGCTGTTGTTCACAAACACAGCATAAAGAGCCGCCTGCCTGACAAGGCCTCTATCTTTTCAGCTGAACTTAAGGCAATTGAACTTGCCTTAAATTATATTCAGGAATCTGATGATGACCATTTTGTTATCTTTTCTGATTCCCTTCCATCTCTTCAAGCACTGGGTAATATGAAACATGATAACCCAGTTGTGCTTCAACTTTTAGAAAAGTACAATTCTGTTATAATTGATAATGTTATTATTTTCTGCTGGCTTCCAAGCCATGTAGGAATACGTGGTAATGATAGAGCTGATAGTGCTGCTAAAGCAGCATTAGGTTTACATACATCTGATACCAAATTACCTTATACTGATTTTAAAAGTTGTATTAACACATATATTCGTAACTCTTGGCAAGCCGCTTGGGATTTGTCAGTTAACAATAAACTCCATTCAATTAAACCGTTACTCGGAGAATGGCGTTCTTCTAGTAGACCCATTCGTCGAGAGGAAGTTGTCCTAACCCGGTGCAGGATAGGGCATACACGTTATACTCATTCATATTTATTACAAGGTGAGCAATTACCAGAATGTATACCCTGCTTTGCACCGTTAGTGTTGGAATGTGTAGACTTTGATCCTATGCGTCAAAGGTACTACAATGTTAATACTATGACCGAGTTATTTAATACTATAGATTTTAGTCTAGTTTTAGATTTCCTGAAGGAAGTCAGACTACATAAATCATTATAATATGTTCTTGTATATAATTACTTTTTTATATACCCGTTTTCGGGCATTTGTTGATTTACATATATAGTTTATATTACTACCATATCATCCCTTATTTTTTAATAGTTTTATCCTGATATATGTACATTAGTTTTTAATTAATCCTTCATTTCTTCATCTTTCGTCAGTTTTTGCGCACAATATGACCTATGTATGTGTCGACGTGCCGTAAAACACCATTCATTCATTCATTCATTCGACACGAACGGAATTTGTCAAGAAGCACCGACACAGAGACATGAACTTACAAAGGTAGTGTGTACCTTTGTGTGGTATACATAGTAAGGCAATATAGGGTCAACAAACTCATATGTTTTGTTTTGTGAACTATCAGACGCAATAGTTTCTATAAATAAAATATTCAACTGCATATATATTATTTGGAAGACATTTCGGGTTGAAAACGGACCCTTAGCGCGGGTCTCATAATTGTATGTAGAGATTTAGAGGGCATTATTAAATATATATAGTCAAAATCATCAACGTGTGTACATATGTTTCTAATAGTGTGTATAAATGTGGTAATAAGTCTCTAGTGTATATAATGATGTTCACTTCAAAAATCGGTTTGTCTAACAGATAGTAGTATGTCTAACAGACATTATTTCCTCCATTTATCGATATACTGTGTGGTGTTGTTGTCTCATAGGATACTAAACATAAATGTGTCTCTATATTGCCTTACAATGTTGTTGTTTGGACTCAAATGAGGATGAGATCTTTGGAACGGATTACATTGTATTGTACTGGTAGTGATATTGCTACAGACGACTGGGCCCCGTTGGAACCGATTACAGTGTATTGTACTGGTAGTGATATTGCTACAGACGACTGGGCCCCGTTGGAACCGATTACAGTGTATTGTACTGGTAGTGATATTGCTACAGACGACTAGGCCCCGTTGGAACCGATTACAGTGTATTGTACTGGTAGTGATATTGCTACAGACGACTGGGCCCCGTTGGAACCGATTACAGTGTATCGTACTGGAGTGATGTTGCTACAGACGACTGGGCCCCGTTGGAACCGATTACAGTGTATCGTACTGGAGTGATGTTGCTACAGACGACTGGGCCCCGTTGGAACTGATCACAGTGTACTGTACTGGTAGTGATATTGCTACAGACGACTTGGCCCCGTTGAAACCCGTTCACACTTACACGTTACCAGTTAACATTGCACTGAAAAGAGAATTTGAGTATCAATGGGCTTCTGTTGTTAATTACCACCTTAACTTTACTGCCTTGTGTGAAATGGATAAGCATTGTCTAAGTACTGCAGTGAAGACTTATTATATAGAGCTCCAGATAAGCGTTTTTTTCGGGGTGGGTGGAACGCGTGTGGGTGTGGGGAGGTGTGGTCGGGGGAGGGGCGTAAGGTGTGAGTGCGTGTCAGCATTTAAATGTAGGAATACAAATCAGAATTGACAATTAACAATTAGTTGACAATGTTTACCTTTCTAGTATAGGCATGGCGTGTTTGTGAGTAAAAAGCAACACATCTATACTATGTACTCTTTCGAAAAGTCAAATTCAGCATTGTAGATGTATTTAGGGCATAATATACCATTTACAGTGAAACTTATCCGGAGTTCAAAGTTATATACTCCTCAAAATAAGTTAAGGGTCATCCCTTCTTTATTTCAATCAGATTAAAGTGATCGCTCAAGTTTAAATACACATTGCATTACAAAATTCAGATTTTTAAATTTCAATAAAATGCTTTTTTTTCAGCCAAACATGTTATTTTGTATTATTTTCATGACTATTGATTCCTTGTATTTAAACTGTCAAAGGTTAGTCAGTTTCGGGAAAATTAAAATTTCGCGCCCATAGTTCCATTAGTAGTGATTAAACGTAATTAATAAATTGACAAAACTTATTAATACCATTAATGATCAAGTTTTAGAAATTATCAAAATTCTCGGACACTTTTTCATTAACAGAACAATGAATATCAACATTTTGTTCTTTCGTCTAATGCAGCAGACCTGACAATGTCCAGTTTAATGCAGCATTGCTTACACATTCTGTGTAACCGTTTGCAAATGGTATGTAGTCAGTTTCACTGGTAAGCATATGGAGAAATATTCTTGCGGTCCTTAATTTATTTTGAGGAGTATATTGGGTATTTTTAAAGGGACACACGACAATGTTGACGTATTTATCAAACCGCAATAGCCTCAAATGTGTGGGAATGGTATACTAAAAGCGCTGTGTTCGGTTCGTACCTTTATTATCAATGATCAACAACAATTCTAATACACCCGCACTATATAGCCTAGTTTAAAATATCTCGTTATATTGAACGATATATCACTGTAATTTTTGCAACGTTAGGAGAATAAGCATTGCGCATTGCGCATTACGCATTGTAACGTATGCAACGTTAGGAGAGTAAGCAAAGCAATGCAAAAGATTTCAGATGTGTGCGTTATTTTCACATTTTAGGGGTATTAGAATAGAAATAGAACATCGTTTACGGTGAATTATCTATAATATATCACGGTTTGTCGTTCAGTTGTAAACAATAATTTCACTCGCCCTTCGCGCTCGTGAAATTATTGTTTAAAAGGGCGAGTGAAATTATTGTTTACAATTGAACTCCAAACCGTGATATATTAAACGATAATTCACAGTAAACGATGTTCTATTTCATAAATATAAGAAGTGACGTTAACGGAATCTACGTCACGTCCAATACAGCGCGTCAATGTCACGTACAATACAGCGCGTCAATGTCAAGTACAATACAGCGCGTCAATGTCACGTACAATACAGCGCGTCAATGTCACGTACAATACAGCGCGTCAATGTCACGTCCAATACAGCGCGTCAATGTCACGTACAATACAGCGCGTCAATGTCACGTCCAATACAGCGCGTCAATGTCACGTACAATACAGCGCGTAATACAAGTGTTCACAATACTAAAATAGGTATAAAAATCGAACAGGAAATGCAGCTTTAACAGAACACAGTAAACCCAAAAACACGCAATAAAACAAACAAGAATGGCAATAGTAATAAAGAATAAAGGCATATGACGTCGCAAACACAAAAAGGGTTGACAATAGGGTTACCGCTTTGGAACGGTCAGTGGCAAAAAGGGCGCTGGGTGTTTAGTACAGGTTCTAGGGTGCAACAAACCTCACACTTACCCTACTGTCATCCCAATAAAACGGGACATTGTAAATAAAGAAATACCCACCATGAACTATTTCCTAACCAACAAGGCAGCATTAATAGGCAATATAAGTAAAACACAGAGATGCTCGTGTATATATATATACAAAAAAACAATAGCTTAGAAAGCCACAAAGAAGGTACTCGATGACTTGGCAGAATCCAGAGCAACAAGAACTGTTGTTCCTATTGGGAAACATTCATTTTAATTCTTTATTAGTTCCACTCATACAGGTTCAAATGTAACAATGTGTGAGTGACCTGAGTGACACTAATAACCGTTCCCTCTTCCACTTACAATATATAACGTTAACCAGTAAATCTGTCATAAGTTATAGCTGTCAAGGACTAATTCTATTCAAGAGTGAGAAAGATTTCCAATTTCACCCTGCTTAGTGGCATGACGGACGAAACCCTAGACGTTCTGTGATCGGATTTCATTTTTGTTAGCTGAAATGTCCTCTTAATAGTGTTCGTATAATGATATTTTCTTTTAATTGATTTCATGTACGTTTCTTGATAATTACATTATTTTTAAACATGTTTCAGTGCACATTTCCATGTCCAAGAAATAGAATGTCGTGACTGCTTGTTTCATGGTTATAATAGGTAAACACTTAAGTTGTTAATCCTTTTCTTGGAGACCATGAATTTGAACGTTTTCAATCTTGAGTATGACATACATGGCCGGAGATAAGAGACATGTAACGAGTATATTATGACGTACATTGCCGAAGTTAAGAGACTTGTCAAAAGGTAGATTATGAATTCAAATTTCCAAAGATAAGAAACGTACCACGAGTAGATTATGACATACATTGCCGAAGATAAGAGACATGTCACGAGTATATTATGACATACAATGCCGAAGATAAGAGATATGCCACGAGTATATTATGACATACATTGCCGAAGATAAGAGACATGTCACGAGTAGATTATGACGCACATTGCCGGCGATAAGACACATGTCACGAGTAGATTATGACATACATTGACGAAAATAAGAGACATGTCACGAGTATATTACAACATACAATGCCGAAGATCAGAGACATGCCACAAGTAGATTATGACGCACATTGCTGAAGATAAAAGACATGTCACGAGTTTATTATGACACACGTTGCCGAAGATAAAAGATATGTCACGAGTAGATTATGACATACATGGCTGACGATAAGAGACATGTCACGAGTATATCATGACACACAATGCCGAAGATAAGATATATGTCACGAGTAGATTATGACATACATTGCCGAAAATAAGCGACATGCCACGAGTAGAGTATGACACACATTGCCGAATATAAGAGACATGTCACGAGTAATGTATGACACACATTGCCGAAGATAAGAGAAATGTCAATAGAAGATTATGACATACATTGCCGATAAAAAGAGACATGCCAAGAGTAGATTATGACACACATTGCCGAAATAAGAGACATGCCTCTAGTAGATTATGACATACATTTCTGAAGATAAGAGACATGTCACGATTATATTAGGACGCTAAAATGCCGAAGATAAGCGACATGCCAAGAGTAGATTATGACACACATTGCTGCAGATAAGAGGCATGTCACGAGTAGATTATGACATACATTGCTGAAGATAAGAGACATGTCACGATTAGATTATGACGCACATTGCCGAAGATAAGAGTCATGTCACGTTAGATTATGACATACAATGCCGAAGATAAGAGATATGTCACGAGTATATTATGACGCACAATGCCGAATATAAGAGACATGTCCCGAGTAGATTATGACATACAATGCCGAATATAAGAGACATGCCACGAGTAGATTATGACAAACATTGCTGAAGATAAGAGACATATCACGATTAAATTATGACGCGCATTGCAGAAGATAAGAGACATGTCACGAGTAGATTATGACATACAATGCCGAAGATAAGAGACATGCCACGAGTAGATTATGACAAACATTGCATAAGATAAGAGACATGTCACGAGTAGATTATGACGCACAATGCCGAAGATAAGAGACATGCCAAGAGTAGATTATGACATACATAACCGAAGATAAGAGACATGCCACGAGTAGATTATGACACACATTGCCGACGATAAGAGACAAGCCATGAGTAGATTATGACAAACATTGCTGAAGATAAGAGACATGTCACGAGTAGATTATGGCGAACATTGCTGAAGATAAGAGGTATGTGACGAGTAGATTATGACATACGAGGGGTGTTCGAAAACTTTTGCAAATGACACGTTTTCTCCGAGATATTAAGTAAAAGTTGATAATTGTTTTGTCTAGTTACCTTCGAAATATTCCCCTTTAGCCAGAACACATCGTTTCAATCTTCTAATCCAATTTTTGAAACAATTTTCATACTCATCTTTGGGTACACCCATAAGAAACTGGTGAACTGCAGACCCCAATGCACTTCTGGACCTATATCTCCTACCAGATAGGTGTTTTTTCAATTTCGGAAAGAGGAAAAAATCGCACGGGGCCAGGTCTGGGCTGTAGGGAGGGTGCGACAATACATTGACCTTTTCAGACTTCAAAAACTGTGCTACAGTTGAGGATTTGTTGGCTGGAGCATTGTCATGTAACAAATGGACATGCTGGAGACCGGTTTTTGGACGTACTTTTCTCATTTTTGTTCGAAATATTTTCAGAACCACATTCTTATCGAAGCTAACAGACACACCCCTACCTTTTGGAACAGTAATTTGCATGAGTGGCCCAGAATTTCTGAAGAAAATGGCGTATAACACCTTCTTTGCTGTCAGTGTTCGTTTAGCAATACTTGGCCTTTTGGCATGTTTCAGAGCCCATATCCTGTTATCAACTTTTCGCTTGGGCTCATAAAAATGGACCCATTTCTCATCACCAGTTATGAGACTATCAAACACCTTTTTCTGATATTTTGGGTACTTCTTCAGCAGTTGCTTTGCCATTTGCACCCTCGTACGTTTCTGCTCATCGGTGAGCAAATGGGGGATCCAGCGAGCATTTATCTTCGTAAGCTTAAGAATTTTCTTCAGAATGAAGTGGACAGATGCTAAACCCAAGTTTGTCATTTGTGCCAGCTGTCTGACAGTGAAACGCGCATCTTTCTCAATAATGGACTTGATCTTATTAATGTTAGATTTGGTAACTGCAGACCTGGGTCTTCCTGAATCAGGGGCATCTTTGACTGATTCCTGACCTGAATTTTGTAAACCACCTATAAACTGTGGAAAATGGCATTTGTTTATCCCCATAAACAACACATATCTCATCATGTATGCTTTTGACACTCAATCCCAACTTACAGCGGGCTTTTATATAACCCCTGATTTCAGCAACATTTTCTATTCGTTTTCTAACCATTTTCAACGCAGTGTCTATGAATTCACCTGAAAGCAATCGAAATTGCAAAAGAACCGGATTGTAGATTTCAATTATATTTATACACAATGTACAGTGATGATCAGTCATCCGTTTCGTATTGGTTTTGTACAGGTAAATCCCGTGATTGTCGAGTATACAGTGCGTTTGCAAAAGTTTTCGAACACCCCTCGTACATTGCCGAAGATAAGAGACATGTGACGAGTAGATTATGACATACATTGCCGAAGATAAGATACATTTACATGTCACGAGTGGATTATGACACACAATGCGGATGATAACTGATGTGCCACTAGTAGATTATGACATACATTGCTGAAGATAAGAGACATGTCACGATTAGATTGTGACGCACAATGCCGAAGATAAGGGACATGCCACGAGTAGATTATGACGCACATTGCCGAAGATAAGATATATGTCACTAGTAGATTATGACGCACATTGCAGCAGATAAGAGACATGCCACGATTAGATTATGACACACAATGCCGAAGATAAGAGACATTCCACTAGTAGAGTATGACATACATTGCTGAAGATAAGAGACATGTCACGATTAGATTGTGACGTACAATGCCGAAGATAAGAGACATGCCACGAGTAGATTATGACATACAATGCCGAATATAAGAGACATGCCACGAGTAGATTATGACACACATTGCTGAAGATAAGAGACATGTCACGATTAAATTATGACGCGCATTGCAGAAGATAAGAGACATGTCACGAGTAGATTATGACATGCAATGCCGAAGATAAGAGACATGCCACGAGTAGATTATGACAAACATTGCATAAGATAAGAGACATGTCACGAGTAGATTATGACCCACAATGCCGAAGATAAGAGACATGCCAAGAGTAGATTATGACATACATAACGGAAGATAAGAGACATGCCACGAGTAAATTATGACACACATTGCCGAAGATAAGAGACATGTCACGAGTAGATTATGGCGAACATTGCTGAAGATAAGAGGTATGTGACGAGTAGATTATGACATGCATTGCCGAAGATAAGAGACATGTCACGAGTAGATTATGACATACATTGCCGAAGATAAGATACATTTACATGTCACGAGTGGATTATGACACACAATGCGGAAGATAACAGACGTGCCATTAGTAGATTATGACATACATTGCTGAAGATAAGAGACATGTCACGATTAGATTGTGACGCACAATGCCGAAGATAAGGGACATGCCACGAGTAGATTATGACGCACATTGCCGAAGATAAGATATATGTCACTAGTAGATTATGACGCACATTGCAGCAGATAAGAGACATGCCACGATTATATTATGACACACAATGCCGAAGATAAGAGACATTCCACTAGTAGAGTATGACATACATTGCTGAAGATAAGAGACATGTCACGATTGGATTGTGACGCACAATGCCGAAGATAAGAGTCATGTCACGATTATATTATGACGCACAATGTCGAAGATAAGAGACATGCCACTAGTAGATTATGACATACATTGCTGAATATAAGAGATATGTCACGATTATATTGTGACGCACATTTCTGAAGATAAAATACATGTCACGAGTAGATGATTACATACATTGCCAAAGAAAAAATACATGTACATGTCACGAGTAGATAATGGCACACAATGCCAAAGATAAGAGACATGCCACTAGTAGATTATGACAAACATTGCTGAAGATAAGAGACATGTCACGATTAGATTGTGACGCACAATGCAGAATATAAGAGACATGCCACGAGTAGATTATGACGCACATTGCCGAAGATAAGATATATGTCACTAGTAGATTATGACGCACATTGCCGCAAATAAGAGACATGTCACGAGTATATTATGACATACATTGCCGAAGATAAGAGACATGCCACTAGTAGATTATGACACACTATGCTGAAGATAAAAGACATGTCACGATTTTATTATGACTCACAATGTCGAAGATAAGAGACATGCCACTAGTAGATTATGACATACATTGCTGAATATAAGAGATATGTCACGATTAGATTATGTCGCACATTTCTGAAGATAAGCTACATGTCACGAGTAGATTATGACATACAATGCCGAAGATATTAGACATGTCACGAGTATATTATGACGCACGATGCCGAAGATAAGAGACATTCCACTAGTAGATTATGACGCACAATGCCGAAGATAAGAGACATGTCACGAGAAGATTATGACGCACAATGCCGAAGATAAGAGACTTGCCACGAGCAGATTAGGACACACTTTGCCGAAGATAAGAGATATGTCACGATTTCATTATGACGTATATTGCTGAAGATAAGAGACATGCCACGAGTAGATTATGACCCACAATGCCGAAGATAAAAGACATGCAACGAGTAGATAATGACATATATTGCCGAAGATAAGAGACATGCCACGAGTAGATTATGACGCACAATGTCGAAGATAAGATAGATGCAACGAGTAGATTATGACGCACAATGCCGAAGATAAGAGACATGTCACGAGTATATTATGACATAAATTGTCAAAGATAAGAGACATGCCACGAGTAGATTATGGCGCACATTGCAGAAGATAACAGACATGCAACGAGTATATCGTCAGTTAAACGCCAAAAGAGCTCATCAACATTTTTTACAGTTTTGAGAAAAAACACTTTTAAAAGTTTGGGGTTGATTAAAATCCATTTATTAATCGTCATTTAATATATTACACACAGTTATTGGTTTTAGCCATCATATATTTGTAATAAGAAAGGCAACATCATACACCTTTAATCAGGGCCATATATGGTGTGTTTTGTTAATGAGCCCTTTTGGCTTAAACTTCAAATCTTTTTTTTTAGACTAGATTGTTTGAGACCAAAAGGGCTCATCATACTTTTATATTGTAGGTAACAAGATTCTAATCAATGTCACTATCTGCCTCATCATCATCAAGGACATCTGGCATTGGCAGGTAGTCTTTTGCTACTTTACTTGTAGGCAGGGCTTCGTAAAACCCGTTATACACTGCAGGTATTACCAATGACTTGCAAAGGTCTAACAAGTCTCTCGTCTTTAGGTCTGAAATGGGTATCTTTTCGCTGTACTTTCTATGTAATTCCTTTTCAATTGGTGGTCGTCCTCGTACAGATCTTGCGATGTTAACCCTTCTAAATTCATCGTCATATTCATACTTAATTTGTATTTCTTCTGGGAATTCTTTTGAAACTTTCAAAACTTTAACTCTAAGCCGGTTTACTCTGTTGCCATCTATATCAGTTTTAAATTTGTTGTAATTGCTTTTGTTGTGACTTTTCAAATCATAGAATGAGTCAAATCGCATAGGTATTACTGTGTACGGTTTGTGTCGACGGGCCATGTGCATGACAGTGTCCCATTGATCAGGTATGAAGATTGATGTGCACTTGTTGGCATGTTCTATTGATGAATGCATCAAATCGCATTCCATCTGTGTATGGCCCGACACAAGAAACTTCTGTTCAATTGTCTGAACATGCTGATATTGCACGACTGTGTTCAGTAGCCCTCCTGCTAAATATTGAATACGATGTTGGCCAGAACAACAGTCTGAGTATAGAATAACTTGTCGGACAATCGAAAGGACAGCCTCTAGGTCGAATGTAGCTACGAAAATGGATTTATCTGATTCTGCTCGAAGTTTGTCCTGTTCTTTTTCAACTCTTGATTTCTCTTTCCGCTCAATATGTGCTTTATAGGCATTTTCATCTTCAATAGTTGAGCTGTGTTTGTCTTTTTCTTTTCATTGTATGTGTTACATGTCTGGCAAGAATCTGTCTTTGGACTGTGAAATGAAATATTGTATTCTGTGCTAAATATTTTAAAATACACCATTTCAGATGCAGGCCTGTTATTATCTTCTTGACACTTACTTTTGTACAGGTCGTACATCTTGCGTATTGGTAGGTCTTGTCCAAGATTCTTTCGTTTGGTTGAATTCCTCGTGTAGAGAGATTCCACAACCGGAGAGGATTCAATATGTTCCTTGATTTGTTTCTTCCTTTCTTCATTGTTTTATTAAAAGGTGTATGCTTGCCTCTTTGTCAGTTCCAGCAAATGCCCCGCGTTGGTTCCTGTCCAAGGTATATCTTATAAGCTTGTCCCCAATACACAACGTTCTGATAAAGAACTGTTTACAGACACGAACCCTAGCTTTGCCAGATGGTAAGAAGAATGTTCTAGAGTTGTGTTTGTATGTTCTTCAACATGTTGACAAATCAAATATCTCTTTCTTTCATATGACATGTCTTTATCATAATATGAATCAAATATTGCATGTCTCACATCGTCTTGGATTTTTTCCGAACATTTGTATCTGCAGTTAGTGCAGTTTGATGGCTACAGACACTTTGCTTCTACCACATTTTTAGTTGCAGAAGATAAGAGACATGTCACGATTATAATTATGACGTACATTGCCGAAGAAAAGAGACATGTCACGAGTAGATTATGACATACAATGCCGAAGATAAGAGACATGTCACGAGTAGATTATGACGCACAATGCCGAAGATAAGAGACATGCAACTACTAGATTATGACACACATTGCCGAAGATAAGAGAAATGTCACGAGTAGATTATGACGCACAGTGCCGAATATAAGAGACATGCCATAAGTAGATTATGACGCACAATGCCAAAGATAAGAGACATGCCACGAGTAGATTATGACGCACAATGCCGAAGATAATAGACATGTCACGAGTAGATTATGACACACAATGCCGAAGATAAGAGTCGTGCCAAGAGTAGATTATGACGCACAATGCCGAAGATAAGAGACATGTCACGAGTATATTATGACACACAATACCGACGATAAGAGTCATGCCATGAGTAGATTATGACGCACAATGCCGAGGATAAGAGACATGTCACGAGTAGATTATGAAACACAATGCCGAAGATAAGAGACATGCCACGAGTAGATTATGACGCACACTGCCGAAGATAATAGACATGCCACGAGTAAATTATGACGCACAATGTTAAAGATAAGAGACATGCAACGAGTAGATTATGACACACATTGCCGGAGATAAGAGACATGTCACGAGTCGATTATGACACACATTGTTGAAGATAATAGATATGTCACGAGTAGATTATGACGCACAATGCCGAAGATATGAGACATTCCACGAGTAGATAATGCCGCACATTGCCGAAGATAAGAGACACGTCACGAGTAAATTATGACATACAATGCCGAAGATAAGAGATATGTCACGAGCAGATTATGACGCACAATGCCGAAGATAAGAGACATTCCACGAGTAGATTATGCCGAACATTGCTTAAGATAAGTGACATGTCACGAGTAGATTATGACATACATTGCTGAAGATAGGAGACAACCCACGAGTAGATTATGACGCACATTGCTGAAGATATGAGACATACCACGAGTAAATTATGACGCACATTGCCGATGATAAGAGACATGTAACGGGTATATTATGACGAACATTGCCGAAGATAAGAGACATGCCACGAGTAGATTATGACATACAATGCCAAAGATAAGAGACATTCCACGAGTAGATTATGCCGCACATTGCTGAAGATAAGAGACATGTCACGAGTCTATTATGACACACATTGCTGAAGATAAGAGATATGTCACGAGTAGATTATGACGCACAATGCCGAAGATAAGAGACATTCCACGAGTAGATTATGACCCACAATGCCGAAGATAAGAGACATTCCACGAGTAGATTATGCCGAACATTGCTGAAGATAAGAGACATGTCACGAGTTAATTATGACATACATTGCTGACATGCCACGAGTGGATTATGACACACACTGCTAAAGATAAGAGACATGTCAAGGGTAGATTATGACGCACATTGCTGAAGATAAGAGACATGCCATGAGTAGAGTATGACATACAATGCCGAAGATAAGAGATATGTCACGAGTATATTATGACATACATTGCCGAAGATACGAGACATGCCACGAGGAGTATATTATGGCACACAATGCCGAAGATAAGAGACATGCCACGAGTAGATTAAGACACATATTGCCGCATATAAGAGACATGTCACGAGTAGATTATGACGCACATTGCTGAAGATAAGAGACATGTCACGAGTAGATTATAACGCACATTGCTGAAGATAAGAAACATGTTAGGAGTAGATTATGACGCACATTGTTGAAGATAAAAGACATTACACGAGTAGATTATGATGCACATTGCTGAAAATAAAAGATATATCGCGAGTAGATTATGACACACAATGCCGAAAATAAGAGATATGTCACGAGTATATTATGACACACAATGCCGAAAATAATAGACATGCCACGAGTAAAGTATGACATACAATGCCGAAGATAAAAGACATGTCACCATTAGATTATGACAGACATTGCCGAAGATAAGAGTCATGTCTCGAGTGGTGATTATGACACACATTGCCGAAGATAAGAGACATGTCACGAGTAGAATATGACACACATTGCCGATGATAAGAGACATGTCACGATTAGAGTATGACATACATTGCCGAAGATAAGAAACATGTCACAGGTAGATTTATGACATACAATGGCGAAGATAAGAGACATGTCACGAGTAGATTATGACGCACAATGCCGAAGATAAAAGATATGCCACGAGTAGATGATGACATACATTGCTGAGGATAAAATACATGTCACGAGTAGAGTTTGAAACGCATTGCCGAAGATAAGAGATATGCCACGAGTAGATTATGACGCACAATGCCGAATATAAGAGACACGTCACAAGTAAATTATGACGCACATTGCCGAAGATAAGAGATATGTCACGAGTAGATTATGACATACAATGCCGCAAATAAGAGGCATGTCAAGAGTAGATTATGACACACATTGCCAAAGATAAAAGACATGTCACGAATATATTATGACAGATGAGCTAAAAAGATATCCCTAAAGAAATTTATCTCATAATTAGAGATAAGGAAGTTTCCGATATGCTTCGTTATTTTGTTTAGCTATGATTGGTGATTCAGTGGGTACCAGGCCAAATGTTGGAATTCCGACTGTTATAAATTTAGTTATTATGCCTCACATAAAACGCCCATGCTAATTCCTCATAGACCACATTGTGTAGTTTCTTACTTTCTTACGTGAGGGTGATACATATAGTACAGGGGTGATAGTAAAAAAAAAAATCACATGCGCACCTTTGATGTGTTCTGTTTCGGTGACGTCATCGGTTTAGTATGGTGAAATTGCTATGTTTAACTCATCGTAACTTCAAAAGTACTTGTCAATGACGGATTTCAATAAACTACCATTGGTTTTCTTAGTTACGTTATATCCAATCCAACGATATAACTTTCATAAACGTTGTTTATGAAATAATAAAACCCGGCAACCGGCAAATGGATTACATCACTGCGCATGTCCCGTTTCACTCAAACAAGCAGTGGAGCAGTTTATCCAGCAAGGTAAAATCTGTACTGAAAAAGAGTCTTTTTTTTTTGGGGGGGGGGGGGGGGATTTCGGTATAATAAAATAAATATCACATTCATGAGAGTTTGATATTAAGAATGTTCACCCTTCAAAAATTAATTATCACCTTCGGCTTCGCCTCGGGCGATACTCATATCCTTAAGGTGCACATTCTTACTATCACCCTCTCATGAATGCGATATTTATATAATAATTGGTCGACAATGAGTCCTGATGAACTTTACACATAGTTAAGATATGAGTCATACCTCATACGGTCTAAAGAATAAAGGTGGTCACA
This sequence comes from Cyrtodaria siliqua, assembly GCA_037043455.1. Classification (NCBI taxonomy): domain Eukaryota; kingdom Metazoa; phylum Mollusca; class Bivalvia; order Adapedonta; family Hiatellidae; genus Cyrtodaria; species Cyrtodaria siliqua. The sequence continues at coordinate 46,619 of JAWPHD010001750.1, forward strand.
GAAGTACAGAACATACAACCAGTTTAAACTAGTTTACGGACGACACTGCGCTACTGCAATTAAAGGGACACATGGCAATCTTGATTTGTTTTTAAAAACTCGTGGCATCCCGTTATTTTTTCTATATATATTGCATTTGTTCAGCCATTAATATTAATTATAAAAATATGTATAAAGCATATTGCTTTTGCATATTATTAACTGCTGATTACAGTTCACCAATAACATATTCAAACCTATAATAGAATAACGAAGAAAAGATGAAAATTAAACTTTGTATTTAAAAATAATTGCAAGCAGAGGCTAATTGTAATGCTCGATAAAGACTTCAAGATGATCATGCATACGAAAACATTTATCGATATTTGTGTAGTATTATTTCATTGTTACTTTTTGAGAATGTATCGGCCTAGATAGTATACGTTCCGCTATTTAACTAGACATTTATTGATTTAGCGGAAACCCAACAATTAGTGCACTGGAATGCTATATGTTTATGTATTTTGCATAAAGTTATAATAGCAAACTTCTATTATAGTTATGTATGTTTAATGATTCATGTTGGTTGAATCGTTACAAGCGTTCGGACTTAAGCAACTACAACAATAAGTATATCTGTAATAACCTACACTGTTTGAAATAATTTTCGAATATAAAATAGTCAATGTTCTTAATTTCTTAAATCAAACACCTTCATTCAAAAAGGTTACGTAAATTGGGTAACGTAGATCTAATAACTCAGGCTAACCAAAGCATAAACATTAAATGAAACTAAATTGTGTATCTTGAAACGCATAAATAACGTTAAATAAGATGTTACAAGCAATTATGACTTACCGAATGTTGCAAAAAAGCGTTAACAGTTTATTGGAGGATTTTTTCTAATTTCTTTTAACATGCGGAAAATAGAAAATTATTCAAACATAAGCAATGTAACGGACATTACAAGAACCAAACATTATTAACATCATGGACACATATGTCTGTGATATCTGTAATGTTTGGAATAGTTTTCGGATATAACATCTTTACTGTTCTTAATGTCAGTAAAAACACGTAATTTAACAAGATAACGTAAATTACGGTAGCTTAGGCTTAATAACGCAGGTATCCAAGATATAATTAGTAAGTGGAACGAAAGTTTGTATTATAAAAAACAAGATTATTGAAGAAAACTTAAAATACAAAGCCTTTCTTCCACACATTTGTAGTCTTCAAAATGCAGAAATAATATTATATTTTATAGGTAACATATTTTACACCCTGTAACACGATACTTCCCTCATACTCAGATGGCAGACAAGTTGTAAAAGTCTACATACATAAAGGGCTTTCAGAAAAACAGGGCCTATAATATTTCTCCGGGTAGGGGGACTATAATATTTCTCCGGGTAGGGGGAGGCTTCACCTTATTAGCTCACGGCCTAATATATATTTCTAACCGTGGTAATTGTCCATTAAGTTATACAAAATCTATATAGTATGACGCAATGCATGCATAGCTAAAAATAAAATCTCACTAACTGGTTAGACAGGATCACATGTAGAACGCACCTTTTATTGAATACTTTTTCTTCAGTGGCAACATAGGTGCTGGAGGGTTTGGACGTGCAAGTGGACTGGACATATAGTACAATATTCGCTGTAAACAGTAAGCCAATTTATTTTAATATACTTAAGATTATGATAATTCGATTAGTGACTCTTAAGCAGTCACTACTGGTTAAACTGATACAATAGTAGAATCAAAAGTCAAGTAGAAATTATAGTTACTGTATTCGAATGACACAGGCAACATATTTTAAGCATTTAATTCCATAATTAAATAGAAAAGTTGAAAAAAAAAAAAGAGTTAAAAGAAAAACGTTTAACATAACAAACGTTGAAGCGTGTCAAGATTAGTAGCTCTTTAGAACGGTAAGTGGCAAAAAGGAACAAACGGGGTTTAACCCCAGTTTTTATGCACAGCGCATAGACGATCATTTATAATAATTGAATACAATAACAACAGAGAGAGTGTCACCTATCAACAATTCAACCAAAGTGCAAAATAAGTATAAATCAATTCACATATCAACAACTTTATTTCTAAACTGTTGATTTACTGTGAACATGTTTTATCATCACCTACAACGCAATTATTAATTGTTAATTTTAAACAATGAATAGCTAAAATTGTCTATTTTCGTTTTCCATTAAATCCATATACAGGATTGCCATGATTGAAGTTCTTGGAAAATGTATAAATACACCGATTCACACACGCATGTCCTATATATTCATACCGAATGACATTCTATTCATAAGTTTGGCATTGACCTTAAGGTATACCACAGTATGTTAAGTGTTTTGCTTAGAGCTTTTATGATACGGTGTATTATTTTCAAGACAGCGGACAAAGTTTACATCCTCAGATAGGTGAATCGATATTTCAACTGTTTTATAGCTGCCATGAGCCGAAGGCTCAAACATGAGCTATTGGGAACACTCTTCATCCTTCGTCACTCGGTAGTTAGTCGTCTGTTGTCAATGCGATATCCACAATCGCCGTCCTTACCATATATAGTCTAAACTTTTAAACAAGGTCTACTGAATGGATTTCAACAAATTTTCTTTATTTATAACTGACATTGTACAAATAAAGTCCCCGGAGTTAAAAATGGCTGCGCCCCGGGGTCCAAAGTTTGTATAAAGAGATTTGACATGTATTCGTGGGAACAAAGGGAGTACATCAGGCTTCGGGACTTGAGTTGTTTAAAAACATAAAAAAAGTATGAAAAAGTGTACCAATTTAAAACGTGAAATAATTCATAGATATAGATGGAACATTAACAGTTTCCTGTAATACAGCGCAATAAATAAAACTTATAATTTACAATTTACAAGTCTTGAAAGTCCTTAGCGAAATCCACAAGTTAGAAATAGCTGTCACGCAGAGAAAATCTACCCATGACGCTCGCTTTTCAACACATTGCGATTCATTTTACCGCCAACTTTAACATAGCTATCCCTGGCGCGTCAATATAGTTAGGAAATACCTTCGGGTTGTTTATTTTATAGGTTCAAGGTAATTTCTTTTGGTGTTGTATTGCTCTGTTAGTTTATTTTTTAATTAATTAAATAACATTATAATGTATTTGAACAATTCTAAAAGTAATACCAATCCTGATGTACTTCCTTTAATCAAATATTCTTCTCTGATACTAAAACAGCCAGAAGCTTAATATTTTACCTTTACTAAAAGCTTATGTTCATCTTCCCTAGTTGATGCAAATAGTTACCCCGGAGTCGAATATGGCCCCGCCTTAGGGGTCACATATATTTTACCTAGACTTATGTAGGATAAACAAAATAAAAAAACTCCTTCTCTGAAACTACAAGAGCCAGATGTTTAATACTTTGTATGAGTCTATGTAAAACGGTGATTCCCGTGGTGGGGCCATATTTGAGGCACCACGGGAATCACCGTTTTACATAGACTCATATACCGTCAAACTTAAACGTCTTCTTCTCTGAATCTACAAAAACGAACGGTTTATTATTTTGCAGTTACCATAAGCTGATGTTTGTCTATCAAGTTTGCTCAAATAGTGACCATGGAGTCAAATTTGGCCCAGCCCTAGGTGTCTTTATTTTTTAACATAAGTGTTGATAGGGAAAACTTAAACAAATCTTCTTCTCTGAAACTACAAGAGCCATAAGGTTAATATTTTTCATTTGCTATAAGCTATAAGCTTATAGTCCGCTAGAAACTTTCTTCAAATGATGACCCTGGGGTCAAATTGGGCTCTGCCACATGAGTAATATGTTTTGCATAAACTTATTTTGGAAAAATTAAAAAAAACGTCTTCTCTGACACTACAAGGCACAGAACTCTCATATATTATAGGTAGCATCATCTTATGGATCTCTACCAAGATTGTTCAAATGGTGTTAAATATGGCCCACCAAGGGGTGACATGTTTACATATACTTATATCGGGAACAACTTAAACATATTCTTCTCTGAAACTAATAGAGCCATGTGTTTAATAGTTTGCACTTACTATAAGTGTATGGCCTTTCCCCCAAATCATTTTAAAATGGTGATCCTGGAATCACATTTGGCACCGCCTCAGGTGTCACATTTGGCACATTGATTGATTGATTGAATTGGATTTTATAGTCGCACCAACAGCAAAGGTCATATGGCGACTTTCCAGCTTCCTATGGTGAAGGAAGACCCCAGGTGCCCCTCCGGGCAATTTTCGTGCACGGGCGGGCACCTGGATAGAACCACCGACGTTCCGCAAGCCAGCTGGATAGCTTCCTCACATAAAGATTCCTAGGCCCCTGAGGGATCGAACTCACAGCGGTGAGGGGCAAGTGATTTCAAGTCAGAGACGTTAACCACTCGGCCACGGACGCCCCACATTGATTGATATAGGGACAAAACAAACTTAAAACAACTTCTTCTCTGAAACTAAAATTGCCAGAGTTTTCATATTTTGCATTTACCATAAGTTTATGGTCCTTATGTTACGGTATAACCGTACTTATATTAACATGTAGGATTCCACAGCAGAACGCAGATGAATTCAGTGTTTGGAAGTCGTCACACTATTGCGGTTTATGCTAACTGCATGTGTTTAATATGTTTTAATATTAACGTATATGAGATTTGAAGACAAAATAAATAATGAGAAACTCAGCTCCTTTCTGTTAGATAAACGAGGTAATTAACGTTACTCCTGTCTATCTTTATCTTTTGTTTTATATGTTTTCCTCTTATGCCTTGTCGTTAGTAAATTGTAAGCTGAAATTAAATATATACATAATGAATATTAACACAAAGCTTTAGTCGCCGTATTATGTATAATGCTGTCCACGTATGACAATGAACAAGTATGAAAAGGAGAAATCTGGAAATCGTCGGCCACGATAAATATTTTTTTTTATTGCAGTTTCGGTTTGATTGAGACTGTTCAAGAACGGTAGTGAAAAGTGATTGCTACCGTTCACGTCCTTTAGCCCCGGGTTGCGCAGAACTCAATATTTAAAATGCCAATAGTAAAACGTGATTTACACATACGCCTAGCTTTCTTCTGAATCCAGTTCCAAATTGTATATATAGGGATGTGAACTATGTACGTATATACCGTATCATGTAAACAAGATATAGTATTAGCACACTCACAAACATAAAAGTGTTGACAACAGGGATGGTCAGCGGCAAAAGGAAAGCTAGGAGTTTAAACCAGTTTCTAGGGCGCATCAAACCGCACCCTGTTTTCATTTCAAATAAGCAGGACAATGCACAAACATGTAAGTAAAATGTCTTACGCCCCTAACACCGGCTGAAGATATATTCTAATTTAAACTATATTGATTCCGATGGACAGGTAAATAAAAACGTTACAGACTCGTAGTACGGGATACGTTTTACGGCTACACTGCATTAAACGAAGACTAGGTTTTAATGGGTTTCGAACCCAAGAAATAAACACAGGTACAATAATTTTACACACGAGACGCTTTATCCACTGAGCTATGGAATCTATATAGGAATGACACGGATAAGTAAATGTATCGGATGAAAACAGGTTAACGTGTGTTTGTGTCGAGTGGGTAAACAATGCCAATTTATGTCGGTTCACCTGTACTTGTATTACTTATGTTAAGCTTTTCTTTTATTTGACGTTTCATATTTATATAAAACACAGATCGGGAGCTTTGAACGATTGTGAAACTTTGGAAACACTAATTAGATAAAATCTTTCGGTTGTTTCATGACCAAAATCGACTTTGAACGACACTGAAATAATTGTCTTTTTTGTATATATATATATACATGTTTAACTATATGTTCAGAATGCTTTATAAAAGTCTATATTTCAGTTCAGTAAAGGACCTTTATGTCATGTGAATACATGTTAAGTATAAGTTTCCTATGCACCCTATACATTTGTTTTATATTTAAATATTAGAAAGTTGTACTAATCGTGCATGGTTCTATGGTGTCATGTTGGTCTAGTGGATAGCACAGTAGACTAGGACTATCCGTCGAGTATGTTAAAGTCAGAATATATTTATTTGTAACCTTAACGGAGATGAAATAGACTTTGTGTCAAGTATTAGTGTATAATATTACCGCCAAATTTGCATTACATCACCCAGGCGTGAATTAACACAACTGATTAGAAGCGTACTAACAGATTTTTCCAAAAGTCGAGTGAACAATTGTTTTCAATACGATCTCGGAGGAGTTCGACAATACAACAAATTTACGAATGAGCTGCAGGATTATTAAAATAATGACAATGTATTGCTATAGCATTAGCAGGATCCGATTTTGACCCAATTTGACACAACAGTTTATTTGAGTAAGAGTAAGAGCCTTTGCTTATAACAAATATATAAGCGAAAAAAAGAGCTTGTGAACGAGATTAGCTTAAATAAACCGATTCAGAATTTTACACAATTTCACTGGATGGTTTATTTAAATTAAAAAAAGGGATACGTGTGTTACAGAGTTAAATTCCTCGATTATGCAAACGTTTCCTGTCCAGCTATACGTCCATTCCGCGTCACATAATTAGTTGAAATATTACGAGCATATGTATCACCAACACATGCTATAGCTCTCATACACTTTGGGGTCAGTCAATGTCAGTGTCAAGGGTCCATAAATAACATGTATATATCAAAATGCAAATTTTAGATCATGGCAAGCTAAAGCAGGCGTTCTTTTTAAATGCTATTTTTTAAATGCGGCATATATTTAGTTTTGCAAGCGCATCGACAATTTTAACACCTGTTTATTTATTGACAGATATGTTCTATATTTAGCATGTTACTGCTATAAACAGAACTATATCTATACCAATTCACGAAACGAAGATTCTACCCTGGTAAAGTGGGTAGTCTGCCTCCACCAAAAATTGATCGAACATGCATTTTTCCTGGATAGAACCAGTACTGTACACCTGCTGCCATACGTAAGAATCGGCACTTTCTCACTTACAAGTCGATAAAAAAGCGTATAATTATCGACGTATCACAGGGCTGTATTTCCTTTAGTGTAATTATTTATATTACTTGTGTATGTTGCGACAATTTGTTTCCTTATAACATTATATTAAACAATATATACTTTTAAATAGTGTAAATGATAAATTGTTACCAATAATTAGTGTTACATAAATATATTTCATCGGTATTAATGCTCATTTACAACTACATTTAGTCGAATATTTAACTCTTAACTATGTAATAAATGCATTAACCGAAAATAGCAAGGTCTCATCTTGGACATTTTCCAAAGTAAACACCTATTAAAGGACGCAATGAGTATGTCATAAAAAAAAGTTCACGCTGATTGGTTCGAAAGAATGAATAAATAGCTACCGTTTCATTCACGATATAGGTTTTGCAGAGCTTAAACGTGTTATTATTTTGGATTTACTGCTTATACGAGAGGTGCCCCACTTATAATTGAACACTTTTGTTTAAGTTCCCATCCAACCCTTTCTCCAAGAAAAGAAAACGGGGTTGGCTGGAGTATGAAATACAACTTAATTTCGGCTTTAAAAGCTTGCATATTGTAAATTTAAAACATTTATTGCAATCATACCTTATGAAGGTCGTCACAAAACTACACTCCATACAATCATTGTAAACCAATTCACGGACACTGAACTACTGCAAGTAATGCATACGTTGACTGTTACCGATACATGTGTAGTAGTTGTAGTTGATTGATAATTTTTGAAAATGTATTTACCTGGTACGATATTTAACTATACATTAAGTGGAGGTCCAATATTAGGTGCATAGTTATTATATGTTGAACAACACAAGTTTCGCAAGACCCTCTAGGGACACAGATTATACATACTATGAACATTGATGTAATTGTTTGAAGATAATAGAAATGCAAGGTAAGGATGTGATTAAAGAAACGTGTTATTGTATTATTTTCTAAGCGAAGTCCCTCCCGTATATTAAAAACAAATTGTTTCATTATACAAACGCTTTGCTTTGAGCAATTTTAATGTTTTGCATTATAATAATAATTGCCAGGTACTTAATTGTTTAAAAAGTACAGAAATGTGCTCACAAACGCGAGTATTAATCTCAAACAAAAACCTTTCATTCATATGTAAATGTATTTTGTAACATGTTGCTTATGCTGTTCATATATAAGAACCTAAGTGAAATAAAGAAGTTGAAGTTGAAGTTGAAGTTGATTACGTAATTTTAAAATTACCTACCGTTTCATTGAACTAAGAACGATTTTCGATGACCTATAAAAGTATGTTTCAAACCTACTTGCTTTGTTTGTTATCATCGATGTTGTTTACAAATGATTTTGTAATATATTTGAAATATTATATGTCATATACGTACCTTTATCATTGACTTCGAACATAAACAGCTCGGTATCTCGTCTATTTAAATGACATGCATTTAATGCGCTAATCATTGATTGCTCATTATATATAAAAGAGGATCTTATAAGAGTATCTATTTAATATTAACTTTATTATACGAGTTGGATAACATTTTATGATGCGAAGCTCTGCCGTTTATATCCATTACCTCCATAAATGCATTTAGCATTATTATTTTCTTCTCGGTTTATCAAAACAAGCAGTATCGTGTCATGCAAGTATTGCTCAAACGCGTATAATACGAGTTATGATAACAGTATATCCTATCAAACGACTACTCTTGTTTGTTGATGTCAAGTGTTTTACTGAGGCAGTCAGACGTTTCTCAGCGTTGCTTTTAATCTGAGGGTCAGCTTCGGATATTTACTTCAGATTCCTGTCCAGTAGCACACATAATGCATGTACATGTATGCCTAGCTTTATTATCAACATAATTAAAGAAATGTAACTATGTTGCCATTTATGCAGAGTTTTGTGTCCTGGTTAAATTGAGATCCATTTCACACCATTCGAAAACACGTTCCTTTCACTGAAGTGGAGATTTATAAGACAGACATTATTAGTGGGAACGAACGTGGAATTATTAGTTGAAAAAAAATAAAAAAATATTAACATCTGTTTATATACTGACGGATACGTTTTTTATTTCTTTAAAAGCGACTACACTTCTGAGAAACATATTTGATGTATTTACGGAACGAATATATAAGCATGCATGACGTTGTAGTTCTGCAGTGAATAATATATAAACATGTCTTGTTTAATTCTAATCAGGGGCGTCCGTGGCCGAGTGGTTAACGTCTCTGACTTGAAATCACTTGCCCCTCACCGCTGTAGGTTCGATCCCTCAGGGGCTTGCGGAACGTCGGTGGTTCTACCCAGGTGCCCGCCCGTGCACGAAAATTGCCCGGAGGGGACACCTGGGGTCTTCCTCCACCAATGGAAGCTGGAAAGTCGCCATATGACCTTAGCTGTTGGTGCGACTATAAAATCAATTCAATTCAATTAATCTTAATCAATGGAGAGAAATAACAGTTGTTGAATAGAAATCGTAAAGCGTATTATGACTATTGTGTTTATGAATTGCTCGTTTCGTTCAAATAATAAAGAACAAATTAGACGCCAAGGAATAATGTACAATAATACACTATTTGAAGAATGCATATTTTACTTCGTTCCATTAAACAGATTTATTAAACGTTATAGATTATTTCTACTGATATGTCTTCTGCAGTCCGTTTATTCAGTTTCTGTTTAAATCGAATAGTGTGCCGAAATGAAAAGTAAAAGTTGAAAGAACAGATAATGCTTTTTTTTTTTCATTTGTGCATCGATACCAAAAGTAGATATAATACCGAACAGGAAATTTAGCATTCAAGGACCCAGTCAACCACAAACCCATACAGAAACAAAAAACAACTATAAAGATGAATAAAATGCAAGATATGACATCACAAATATAAAGGGGTTGACAATAGTGTTACCGCTTTGGAACGGTCAGTGGCAAAATAACCGCTAATGGTTTAAACCAGGTTCTAGGGTGCAATAAACCACACTCTTACCCTATTGTCATCCCAATATACAGGACAGTGTAAATAAAGATATCCCCGCCAGGTTATAATCTCTAACAACCAACGCAGCACTAATAGGCAAAATAAGTAAAACACATACATTATCATGCATATATAATAATATGAAAAAGCCAGATAGTAGATACTCAATGACTTGGTAGAAGCCAGAACAACAAGAAGCAACCCGTTAATGGTACGACAAGAGAAAATTGAAGACAAACATCAAACGCTACGCCCTATAAGGATTTAGGTGGACGTCAGTATAGGGTCAACACTTGAACAAGCAACCATAATATGTACATATGCACATTTAACCTTCACACACATAAACAAAGAAATTACATTCCATTATCATAAGTAATTAAATTCAAACAACGAAATAAATCATAAATTATCCATACTTATTTTCAAAAACTTTACTTCATTAATATACTGAAAAGAAAAAGAAACGCATAATGGGTATTTCCGCTATATATTGTATGTTTAATATGCTACTTCTAATCAAAAGGTACAGGGCGACATTAGGCCTGTCCTTTCGGAAAGAAGTTTTAAACAGCACCGAACACATCAATGGTTACACCTTTAAAGTTTCGTTATCGAAAGAATGACATTTGCAATCTCTTAACATTATACACTATACTGAAATTGCTTGACTTTTTCAAGCGAAACTTAAACATTGATGAATTTCGTGTAACAAAGTATACTTTGATTAAAAGGTCTACTACATGACAGAGTTGTCCTTTCTGTAAATTGTTGTAACCCTTTTTGATACAAAACACGTTGAGATATATCTGGAATATTACGCGGAATTAGGTGCATATAATAGTGTAGTATAGGCTTTTCTCATTATGCATTTCTTTATCCTTTCGGTATAGTACTACAGGGGTGAATTACATTCTCTCATTACTTTCCGTGTTAACCGTGTACACAGCCCGTTTGTGATGGCGGTTGTAAGTTCATAGTATTATGTTTTACACATTTGTCTGTAATGCAAGTTGATAAAAACATAATAAACTCGTCCCCGTTCCATCCAATATTTATGAAACTCTTTATGAATTATTTTTTATTCATATATAGTTTCATAAATCGTATATCAAATACTCAATGACTTGGCAGGATCCAGGGCAACAAGTGAACAAACCATTAAGGGTACGACAAGGCAAGATTTAAGACAAGAATCAGACGCTACCGCCCTTTGATGATTTATGTAGACGTTCTCATCGGGTCCACATCGCACAATCAAAGAGGAAATCATAGTGGAGAACTGTAAATGAGTCACATACTAAACATGCTGTACGTTTCAAAATGATCATCACTTTTTTTGATAAACTGTTTAACAATTTTAATCAAGATTGTAGGAAAGTGATTATGACCAAGGATCTTACGTAATTTATACATCACATCACCATAGAAGTCAGGCTGTGATAGTCCGTGTCGCAGAAGTGTTCTTAAATTACATTTGTATTTTAAAAGAAGATCAGCGTTGCGATAATAACATTTTGCAAATGGTTTTCGAATTTTGTGGTAATGGTAGCTCTGATGGAGTAGCTTCTTAGTTATACAAATATTACGAATATTAAAGTAATCAACTCGACTACAAGCTTCAGAAAACGAATAAGTTCAGAAACATACACCCCATAAGAAGTAGCTCGGGGAACATCCCCATCTAATTGGGGATAATTAACAACATTAAAATTAAAACCATCTCTCTTGTTATATATTTTAATTATTATTTCTCCAATTTCAATAGAGAGATGTAAATAAATACAGAAAATGTGATCCCTCGGCAGCAACAAACACAAACAAGAGAGAAAAGCAGCAGACTCGGTTTTATTGAGTCTGTTCTTGAGAGGTAATTATAAAATGCAACAACTCTCACGCCTCCTAGCACCGGCTTATGCGATATTCTACTTTAAAGCAACACATAATGGCTTGATGATCCCAAAGGACCAGTCGATAATAGCACTACCGATGTGTAGTCGAGGCGACTTTTTACGGCTGCCACACAGCACTTAACAAACGCTAGTGTGAATGTCAATAAATACTGTAAAGGTGATTACTTGGAAGCAGCAAACAAAAACAAGAGAGAAAAGTAGCAGCTTCGGTTTTATTGAGTCTGTTTATGAGATGTATTTATACGATGCAACACCTCTAACACCTACTAGCACCCCCGCTTAAGCGATATTCTACTTTAAAGTAGCACAGAATGGGCTCGATGATACCAACGAACCAATAAATAATAACACTATTGATTTGTAATCAGTGTGACGTTTTGACGGCCGCCACACAGTACTAAACAAACGCTAGTGTGAATGTCAATAAATGATGAAAATGTGATCCCTTGGAAGCAACAAAAACAAATAAGAGAGAAAAGTAGGGTTAGTAAGAAAGGAAGTGACAGTCATGTATTCAATACATGTTTGAACACGTGTTGAATGCGTAATATATCAATAATTAATCGTTTTAATGTTTCAATTAGTTGTACAAAATCGGTATAGTATGACGCAACTTTATCATAGCGAAATATAAAATCGCGCTGTACGTGCGAAACAATCGAATGCGAGCATTACAGTTACTAAGATGTCCTCGTAAGCCGAAATATACATACTTAAACTTGCAAATGGACTGGAATTATATTTACAATTCAGAAGTGAATGTATTAAACTGTTAATTTTGCTCTTCTCCTTCGATTATAGCATTTTGACTGTTTGACTGGTTGCTAATGTTTTTACTTTAAACTATTGTGCATATGTCAAATGATAAACATACCTAGACCATTAACTTTCAACAGTGTCGGTTTAGCTGAAGTTAGCGGACAGATCACCTATGAACGTATGAAAAGCAGTCAGAACATTTAAACGATTTTAAGCGTCAGCAAACACGCAAAATATACATTTTTTTAAAACATCATTAAGTCTCAAAAACACCTTTTAAAAAATTGTTAAAAACAGGATAAAGCATCATATTGTGTCCATATGTGTTTATGTCAACTTATCTCTATCTCTATTTCATGTATTCGACACTTAAATGTCGACCCTATATTATTGACCTATATATAAGTTTAAATATAACTTAGTCACATTGATTGCAAATGTTGAGTATCGAATAACAAAGTTTAACCTATTTTCGTTTTCCGTGAACTACCCATGAAATTACTTCTTTTACGTTTTCGGAAAATCTGCAAATGCACATGATTAAGAAAATCGATATTATAATGAAGTAGTTTGAAAAAATATGTCGACGTTCATTTACCAGTTATATAGGTCAATATAGTCAACACTTGTGAATCAAAATGCTTTGGAGCATGAGCGACCGAGAGTGGGGTCAATGTTCAAAGGCTTCAGACAGGTAGAGGAAAAAACTACCGTTTGGCAGACCAACTAACTGATATATCTAAATATTTTTATATATTGTCTGTCTTTCTGTCTATTGGAAGACCAACTAATGATATATCTAAACTATTTTTATATATTGTATGTATGTCTGTCTGTCTCTCTCTCTCTTGTTTCTCTCTATTTGTCTGAAAGTCCGTCCATCCATCAGTCCGTCCGCCTGTCCGATTGCCCGCAATATCTGATACTAATCATGGCTTTATTACACTCTCAGGAGCCATGTTATGTGGTAAATAACAAGAAAATTATTTAAAAAAAATATCACCATATTTTGGCTTAGGATCTAAACGGTGTCCTGTTAAGATCGAGGAACCTGACAGCTGTTAAATCGCGAGCATTGCATTCCCGCTTTTGATGGATTTTTCCACAAGCGTTGGTAAAACATATAGTGGATTTTAATGTTTTATGTTTGTCGTTTTGCGTGCTTTTGGGTTTACAGTGTTCTGTGAATGCTACATTTCCTGTTCGACTTATATATTTATTATGATAGCTTCATCTAGTTTAGCTTCGATATATTGTGTCATCATTTATACTTCAAAATAGAATACGCAAACAAAACAATGGCTGTATTAACCTGTATATGGGCTAAATGTTCCTAGCCATAGAACGCTATTGAATTGTACCTGAACGACAATTGTATAAAGTGCTCCTTAGTAAAATATACGACGCAATAGTTTAAAACGTCATTTCTATAATTATAAAACGATAATAATACTAAACCAACTGAATATATAATGGCAGTAGGTATATTAAATGATTATTGGAAAAATCGATTCTTAAACAAGCTATTTGCGAAGTTGGGTTTGTGAATGAATTGTTTTAAAAAAGAAAAAAGTTTACTTTTAGCAATTGTTAATTGTATCTAACACTTTATTAGTTAAATTCGTTATGAACACTTATAATTAAATGTAAGATTCAATAAATAATTGTAATTAACAATGCAATCGTAGTAAAATTGCATGCTTACAATGCAATACATATTCCGATTTTTATATCTATATTTACATAAGTATTAGAACTATACTTATATAATTATATAATATTTTAGGACACATATATAAGCGCTCCCGTTTAATGAGCGCTCTCATTAAAACGGGCCAACAAACATGTTAGAAATCTTCTATTTACGAAGGCATACGATTCGCATATTTAAACATCAACATCAACATCCATGCATGTTATTCAGTTATCTGTTTCTTAATATCCATGTAGCGAATAACAATGTTTATAAAAGCGTTCTTATATAATCTGCGAATAAAGTTCTGCACACTTGATGTCTTTTCATATTAATGTTTTAGTCTTCTATATTTCCACTCAATGTTGAATGTCATTACTGAGCATTAGACGTTTCTTCATTAAGCTTGAGAAGTTTATTTTAAAAACAATAACATTGGTAAACTAATCGATATTGTGCATCAGCGTGAAATAACTACTATAATTTTTTTGTATTTGTTTTTATTTTTCAAATATCACAACATACTCCAATTAATATTAAACAACAACATTGATTACGTTTAACATCCAATATTGTCTACTAAAATAGTGTTGGCATTATAATAATGTACCCCTTTGTTGAATAACTATGTTATACGTTCTTTTGTTTTAATTTTAGGACAAAACAACAACAAATCGTGTGCTTCCATTAATTAACTGGCCCTAACATTTAGCACATATTTAGAAAAATAGCAAAACATACCTACCGACATACGCTTATTTCTTTGGCATATATTTTCATATGGGACCAACAAATATATGTGGCTTTGAAGTATAATACCGCTTTAGCCGGTTCTAGGGCGGTCGACATTACATTAACTCTCATGAACAGACTTAATAAAACCGAGTCTGCTCGTTTATTCTCTTGGTTGTGTTTGTAGCTTCCAAAGGTTCGTGAACCCTTATCCGTATTTATTTATATGTATATATGTTATAAAGGAGTTAACTATACCAATCCAACATATAGTCTGTTTTAAATAGTAAATGGTTGGTATCGCAGGAGTATTTTCCTTACAGCAATATAAACAATATTATTTCCCTACAAAAATGAGGAAAATGGTTCTATAAAAAACCGCATTAACAAAATGAAAATAAGATAAATGGAAATTTGCTATTATAATGTCACTTTTTATGAAAGGAGATTCAAAGTTCTCCTCAAATTACAGACCAATAGCGTTGTTAAGTTGTGTTGGTAAATTAATGTAAAGGATTGTTTATAAACACTTGTATACTTGTTTTCACTGTAAACAATCTTATTTATAAGCTGCAATCCGGGATTTTAAATGGACAGTCTACATTTTATGAACTGATTGATATGTATTACGAAATTTGTCTAGGTATTGATTTTAATCAATTCACATGTATACTATTGTTATGTGTCGGTGGCATTGGATCGAGTATGGGTTAACGGTCTTTTAAGCTCAGACAAAATAGTACTACTGATAATATGCTAAAATGGGTCGAAAGTTATTTTAAATTAACAGAACATACTCAAAATGTAGTTATCGTTTTAGTTACTCAACCATTAAAAGGACATCCACTGGTGTCCCTCAAAGCTTAGTCTTGGATCCATTATTGTTTTTGATATATATTTTACACGCCGGCTACTTCACTTCTCAGTGGTATTTGTGATAAATAAATAAAGTGGACTCCGTTTATGTTAAAGAGAATACCGAATTAAAACTAAGTAGGTAGGATGATGAGTGAAGAAGGTCATGTCAGTTTATGACTCTTTAATTTGTTTCCAAACTTTGTTTCTTTACAATTTGATTTAAAACATGAATCAATATTAAATATAAATGAAATGATACAAAAGGGTCTACTGTCAGTGATCTAAAAAATATCAAGTTCAACAATTAAACAGTATAATAACTATGTTTGAATAAATAATATATTTAAAATTATAATCTCGTTTACTTAGCTTCAAGATGAATAAAGTGTAAAATGCACCCTTGTAGTTAGTTACGTAATGACTTTTAACCGTTTAAATGTCCACAACAGTCTAAATTATTTATGAAAAACGTTCTAAATGGCCAGAATAAAGCAAACACAATATTAAGGCTTTATCTTATGAGTAAATTCAATGAGTCCCCGATAAAAGTCTGTGGGGACTATTTATACTCTTTATCCCACAACTAACAACAATGGAACCCCGCAACATTAGTTTTGGGAAAATTCCTAAATAAAAGACGTCAGGAACGTTGTCCCGACAAATACGGGGTACTCGCAACTTACTCGTACTCGTACTTGTACAAAGAAGCAAGATGCCCCTTAACTTTAAATACCTAGATATAATGATTTCTGAATTAAACTATGTAAAGTAACATGATCATAGATTTATAGATTAAACATTAATTTACAACACTTGAATCAGAGAAGAATACATACTTGTGTTAGATAATGACTTTTTTCTTAGGCAAAGATAGTTTTATCAAAGTGTACAGATCTAGGCAACAGTATCCCATAGTGCAATACAACAACAACAACAACAACAACAAACATGGCTGCTAAAACAATGGCAGGTGCTCTTATGAAAGTGAAAAGTCGATTCAAACTAACTTGTAATGCCTATGACATTATATCATGAGTAGGTAGATCAGGTAATCATTAAGTGGTTGCACTAGTAACAACAGAGTTTTAAATAACTAATATTAAGCTGGCCGTTAAAAGTTAAGTGAAAGTTTAGTGACCCCTCAGAATGTAAACATTCAAAGACTTGAAAACCCAGTCATAACAATATCAGCGACATTGCAGACAAGCGTCTTAGTAATAACTCGTTTTTTTCGCAGATTATACGTCTCTTACAAGTAGTCCGTCTATTATTGCAGATCTTGAATGAATCTTAAATCACGATCTTAAAATTATATCTACTTTGTCTTAACAGTAGCTTTTTGATTTCAATCCAACTAAAAATGAAGCTATTATTTTTACTCTCAAAAGAAATAAACAACAGCCCTTTAAGATTGTTAATAATATACCAGTTAACTTTGTTGAATACCATACACACTTGGGTTTAACGCTTAGTCATGACGGTAACTGTCAAGATATCACTAAGGTTTTTAATCAATCGAAAAGCTCTAAACGAAATATATATATCGTTTTTGAGACTAATACTTAAATATACATCTATTGTTTGGGACAGCTGCGCCCAATACGAATAAGACACTTTAGAAAATAAATCAACATGAAGCAGCTCGCAACGTCACTGGATTAAAACGATCAACGTCTATTCGTAATTACATGTATATACCGAAATTGGGTCGTTATCATTAGAAGACGTAAGAAAATACCAAAAATTGATAATTGCTTATAAAATTAAAGCTTGTTATTTCCCTGAATATCTTCAAAGTTGTAAATCTATTCCCAGACGTAGATGGCAGAGTTTCTCCTTACAACTTAAAACATTCAAATGATTATGTACATGTATCTAATCATACAAAAACTCAGATATTTAGCAATTTGTTCATTCAGTCGTGCATTTCGCTAAGGAAAATAATATATAAACACATACGAAATACAGACTGCCTTTCTGCTGTTAAAATCTTTATTACAAATCAATACTTTAAACCGTCCAAACTATTTTCTATTTTTCTGCATGTCGTAGATTGTCCGTATTTCATGCAGTAACCTGAAATATAATTTGTTTATAAACAAAACCAAAGACAACTCAACCTGTGAGAAGTGTTGCCATGAAAAGGAGGACGCCGAACATTACTGTATGCAATGTCCGTTTTATTTAAATGAAGAGTTCGTCTTTTCATGCTAACCGTCCGTTACATTTGGTGTATTTTTATTTGGATAAAGATAGTTATATGGATCAGGCAACAGCACTATTTATAATCATGTTCAGTGTTTGTGATGTCTTATCTTGCCTTTTATTCATCTTTAAATTTGGTCTTTGTTTCTATGTGTGTTTGTGGTTGACTGTCGTCCTTGAATGCTGCTTTTCCTGTTCGATTTTTATATCTATATTTACATTAAATATACTAAACGATTTGATAACGACTGGATGTCATATACACTATTATGACACCCACTCGAGGCAGGACCCTACAGCCAGAGCATCATTCATTCATTTGTGACTTTGAATTTCCTAGAACTTTATTCTATTTACTTCTCCCTTCTTTTTTGTTTTGTTCACTGAAAACTGTATTTGAATACTTTATGTTAATTATATTGCCATCTTGTTAATTGTTATAATATTGACGGGAAGGGCCTTTATTAATGTTGGAAGAACTTGTGGCCCAACCCTGTTTCTTGTATATATAGGAAAAGCAATAAAATATGTATCTAACATAGTTTATGAAAATACTCAATGCTGATTGGCTATTGAGGAGTTTTTAAAAAAAGCTATGTAAACCTCTGGCGACGTCCTTCAACCGTTCAAACGTCATTTTAAGCTATTTTCAACGTCTACAAACATCGAAAACAACGATTATGTTATTTTAAGGTAAATTGAACTTGTTAGAATCATGATAAAGCTATATTGTGCTGAGAGATGGACGTACAATGTAAGTTGTGAGAATGTGTTTGTATTATGTTCAATCTCCCGAAAATGTGTGTATAAAATACATAAAAGTCCATGTCAGATAAAAAAAATAAAATATGTCCAGCGTTATTATATTGTACGAGATCAACATCTGGTGTTTGGGACATGAAACACATCGAAACCGCGGGCCTACGGCCCTTGGTATCGATGGTATTCAAGCCCACTCACCAGGTTTTGAAATGGGACAATAGAAACTCACTGGAAATATTTTATTTCTTAATTAAAGTAAAGTGCCTTTTACTATCAAGTTTCTTAGATTCGACACGAAAATGCAGGGCGTCGTCATTTTTGGTGTTCTAAGCCGCACCTAATAAACTTGATAATAAAAGGCACTGACATAATGTTCTCTATATAATACATGTGTACTTGTACTTAACTGTTCGTACTTCATTGCGTGGAACACGAAGCAATTGTTGCTAGCTGCAAGTACACCACCTTTGCTGAATATATTGATACAGTTTTTTATTATCAGATGGAAAAGTATAAGTCGCTGGGCATATTTCAAGGACCACGTCAGCTTCTAGCATTTAATGATGACAACGTGTTATCAGTCATTGGAGACGTTTTAGAAGAATTACGTCAAATTGAAATTCCTTTGAACGTAGTCGCAGTTGTTGGACCCTATCGTACTGGGAAGTCGTACTTGGCAAACCGTCTGCTGCAAATAAAAAAGGGTAACACATACATACATACTTGAACGCATATATGCGACTTCTGTTAAATGAATAATATATAAATATTTACAACAGAAATAGCTAATGGTGAGTATTACAGAAATATAGTACGAAACAATATATTACAAACGGCGAAGTTTTAAATAAATGTCTTAACAACCGGTCAACCTATTTGCACCATATTTGCTATTGTTTTACATACAATATTAATGTATATATATGCATATACTAAATCGGCGGTTATATTATATGCTATGCTACTGTAAGTTGTGTATTCCAGATAACAGGTAATATTTACATATTTGTTTATGTCAATGCATTTATCGTTTTCATTGTTCATGCTCTGTTTTGTTATCCCTATTGACTTAGTTGTGAATCAGTTATTGAAACAGTTATCGCGGCATTCAGTACGGCTGTGTGTTCTATCCTTACGTAATATTGCCTATAATATTTTAATTGTTTTGCATAAGTAATATGTTGTACCAATACTTCAGAAATTCGATGAATCCAAAATCAACCGTTCTCCACTATTTTTTCCGTTTCATGACAAACAAGCATCCAAACAGAAAATAGTTAACCTTCTGTGGATTGCTTGATATGAGCCCAACTGGGAGCTCGACTTGCAAGTGAGAAAGTGTCGATTCTTACGGGTGGCAGGAAGTGTACAGTACTGGTTCTACCCAAGAAAAAGGGGTGGTCTGCCTCCACCACAAAACAAAATCGACCGTCATATATAACCTTACATGTGTTGAAAATGACGTAAAACACTAGCATACAAACAAACAAACAAACAAATTGATACGAGGTAGTTTACTTTTCTTATTATATCAATGATTTACCTTGCTGTATGCGAAACACATGTTTTCAAATTAAAACAGGTTTCGATCTTGGATCGGAAGTAAAGGCCGTTACAAAAGGTATTTGGATATATTGTCAGCAACATCCAGTCAAAACGGGCCAGGTTCTCGTTGTGCTTGATACCGAGGGTCTGGGAGACCCGACACAGGTACATACATATATTTTAAATACACGCCTTTAGTGTTGCCGTTATGTTCAATCAGCAAAATGTACGCATGTTCACTGGGTTAAAAATCCAATTTAATAAGTAATATTTTCCATTGCATTATATGTCCTTGGTTTTTAAATTAAGTAATATCATCCGAATTGGTAAATGTGTAATGTCAAATGGTGTATTTTTATGTTTCAGTCAGAGAGTGACAGCCACTTTTTGGTCATTGCAGTTCTTCTCTGCAACACTCTTATTTTCAACATGAAGGCTCCCATTGACAGAAATGCTCTTGAAAACTTATCGTATCCTTTTATAAATACGATAAAAGTATGATCAATATGTGTTTAACAAAAGTAAATATCGTAAACACATTTCAATACATTGCTTTCTTGGGATTGTCATGCTTTAGTCAGTTTATACTTTAAATATAGATATAAAAATCGAACAGGAATAGAAGCATTCAAGAACGACAGTCAACCACAAACACACACAGTAACAAAGTACAACTTATTATACAAATGAATAAAATGCAAACTATGACATCCAAAATACACAAGGATTGACAGCAGGTTTACCGCATTGGTATGGTCAATGGCAAAAAAGGCCGCTGGGGCGTTTAAACCAGGTTCTAGGGTGCACCAAACCTCACACATACCCTACTGTCATCCCAATAAAACGGGACAGTGAAAATAATGAAATCCCCGCCATGAACTATAATCTGACCAACAAGGCAGCAAAATCAACAAGGAAGCAAAGCTAACACTGAAACGTGTTAGAAATCCAAACTACAAAACTAGTAAGATAATCGGGACTCTTTAACTTGATACTTTATGCATTTATTTACTAAATATGAATCTCATAAAATTATACGTTTCTGAACAGTTTTATAAAAGCAACATTATTGAGCAAGATGGTTTTAGATCAATCACTAAACGAGCAGTGCGTTTAAGGACAGGGTCATACCATTTTTTGATAAAAACAGTTTAAAAGGTTATTAAACATTGTAAGAATGCGATCATGGCCAAGGATCTTACGAAGTTTATCAGTCATGTCACCATAGACATGATAAAAGTCCGGTTGTAAAATCCATTTTGAAAGAAAAGTTTTAAATTACTTGTATACACTTATATTAAAGGTACATCAAGGTTACGGTAAGAACTCTTTTCAAATGCTTTTCATAGTGAATGGTGATGGTAGCCCTGTACAGTAGCTATTTATTTATACCAAGGTTACGACAGTTAATGTCCTCAACTCGACTATGTATAACTAAAAAGCGCTACTCAATCAGGGTTACCGTTACCATAAACTTCGTAAAACCTTTGCAAAATTTTATTATCGTAACCCTGATCTTCTTTCCAAATATAAAAGTAATTTAAGGACTCTTCTGCGACAAGGACTATCACAACCTATGGTGATGTGATTTATAAACTTCGTAAGGTTCTTCGTCATGATCACTTTCATACTATCTTTGTTAAACATGTTAAAAAGTTTATCAAAAGAGGTTATGACCCTATCATTTTGCAACGCACTGCATGCTTGGTAGTGGACCCTTTTACAGTTCGCCACTATGCTTTCCTCTTTAATTGTACAATGACCGGACAGGCTGTGGACCCTATGATGACGCCTACCTAAAGCCCATTGGGACGGTGGCGTTTGATGTTTGTCTATGATATTTCTTGTCGTGCCCTTAATGGTTTATTCTCTTGTTGCTCTGGCTTCTGCCAAGTCATTGAGTACCTTCATTGTGACTTTATAGGCTATTGTTTTTTGTATTATATTTACACGAGCATATTTGTGTTTTACTTATATTGCCTATTGATTGCCTTGTTGGTTAGAGATTAGATCATGGAGAGGATTTCTTTATTTACACTGTCCTGTTTTAATGGGATGACAGTAGGGTAAGTGTGAGGTTTGGTGCACCCTAGAACCGGTTTAAATCCCCAGTGGCCTACTTTGCCACTGACCGTTCCAAGACAAGACGGTAGCCCTATTGTCAACCCTTTTGTGTTTGTGATGTCGTTTGCATTTAGTATTACTTTTGCATTGTTGTTTGTCTGTTTGCGTGTTTGTTTCTGTATTTTGTGGTTGACTGTCCTCCTTGAATGCCACTTTCCCTGTCCGATATTTTTATATTTCTTTATGTAAGCTCTAGAAAACCAATACTTTGAGAAAAATATACCCCATATTAAATTGCTCGGGAAACATATCCGTCTACATGAGCATCTATGTATTTTATTTCGAGAATATGTACCAGACTGTATTCTTAACGAATGTGATGTTATTCTGATTTGTGTTAAATGCGGTCTGAGATTGCATGGTTATATGTCAAGGTACATGTATGCTTCATAACCAAAACGTAATTTAAAATTGTAATTCAAATACACCACTTGATTCCATATCTAAAAACCATCTTTGTATAAAACAATCGGCACTTCTATGGTTATGTTCATGAAGTATTTAAAGTGATCAAAAATTGGAACATTCCATACATTTTCAAAACAATATTGTGGTGAGGATATACATGTTTGCAAGAATCAAGTTAACTGCTTTCAGTGATTTAAACCAGTATTTCAGTATTGCAACCTAATGCGGTATACATAAAGGATACGCCATATACTCATGATGTACAATACCTGTTTCTCAATTTTAAAACTTGCCAACAAAACTGGAAGTTTATTCTATCGATTTGCTCCCCAAATTTTAGACGAATAATTCTAAATTAATACAAGAAATTTCAATCTCAGCCATATTTGTCTGGAGTTTGCTATGAGAAAGGTCAATGCCGTTAACGACTTTCAATTAAGTTGTTCTTGATTCAGGGCAAAATTGCCAGTATAATTGAAAACTGTGTATAACGTCTGTTACTATCTCAATTTTCTGCATTATAATTCCTCGATTCATTAACTATCAATATTTCTAAAATACATATTTTTGTTTACAACGTAGTGGACTCTAATCCCCATTTGCGACAATAGCAATAAAGTAATTAAAATGTTTTTGCAATTCTTGAGTTGATTTCTCCATAATGCCTATACCGTCTGCAATAATAGTACATACGTGTAATATCATCATTTTATAAACCTGTATTAAAATCATGTTTTGGAAATGAATACATTACTTAACAGAGCCGTAGATTTGCTGCTACACTGTCGACAAAAATAAGTGCAAGAGAAGGCTCGACTAATCAATCAAATGATGAAGTCATTTTAAACTTCCTTCCGAAATTTATCTTTGCGATAAGGGATTTCACACTACGTTTAAAAATTGACGGCAGGGAAGTTACCGCAGATGAATATTTAGATTATTGTCTTCAAAATGTAAAACCCGCAACGGAAGTGCAAAAGATGACACGGGATTGGATCCAAACCAAACTCAACAACAGAAAATGCTTCGTCATGGAATCTCCAGGAGGGACCCGGGTTCTGGAACAACTCGAAAGTACATCAGATGACAAATTAGAAGCGAAATTTGTTGAACAGCTGAATATATGCATCAAGTATGTGCACAAAGAATGCGAGCCTAGGTGTCTGACTAAAGGAAAACCTGTAAATGGGCCATGTAAGTACCGGGTTAAAAAAAGAAACACTTTACAAAGATTGGAAAATCAATGACAAAAAATAACATTGAGATCATTTATTATTTGCTGGACCATAAATTAAAATAAAAATAAAAACATAATTTAAAACACAGAATCAAGCAGTTTTTTATTTAAATATCGATTAAATAATGAAGTGATTAATTAATAAACAGCAATTAACCTATTAATGTACATTTATATCAATAAATTGTAACATACGCATTTTTTTTATCAACTGCAGCTTTCTCTGAACTGGTTGAACATTACATAGAAGCAATCAACTCAAAACAAATTCCATGTGTAGAATCAGCGACCGAGCGTGTTATCGAGAATGAGTACAATCGAGCCATTGCTTCAGCAGTTGACACATATCTAAAAGGAATGCAAAGAGAAGCGCTATCACCATATCCTGACGATGAAGCTTTGAAAAATGCTCACCACAATAACTTTGAACGCGCAAATAATGTGTTTAAGGATATTGTCTTAAAAGACGACCAAGATCGTTTCAATGTAAGTACTTCTGCACACACATGTTGTTCTATATTTTTATAATACTCAATGTAATTTATTAGACTAGTATAGTTTACAAATTGTACCCCAGCAAATTTGCAATACATAGTATCATGGTTAAATAACAGTAATGAATATGTAAATTACTTTCAGTTAAACCCACATAGAGTATTGCTAATGAATGCAATTATACTAATGCGTAATAGCAAAAATTTATTATTATTCTCTATGCATTCTGCAGGTAGTTAGTATCTAGTACTTTGCAATATTACCATTCACTGGTATCTCGTCATGTAAGCAGTGCACGTGCCATAAAACCATACTAATATTCGACCTTTGTATGAAAAAATTCAATAACCAAGCAGTAGTAAAATAAGGTTATTTTTACAATAGGAGTGTTGTTAACCCATTTTAATCTATCCGCTTGGTGATGTTGTCTAGTGTAAGCAATAGTAGTAACTTGAAACCCAAACAGTGCACAACGATATTGTTTTGTAACCTTCAGCTATCGTTTTTCAGTTTATCTTAAGTCTATACTCATATTCGTTACTCCTGAATATGGCAGACTAACAGTTTTAAATAACAATGGCAATATACTCTAATACAAATAGGTTCAATATATAGTAAGCACTGTCAGTTGTTTGTGTTGTACAGCTGACTTCTGTATACGTTTTAGAAACACATTGATACCGAGTATGAACGAATAAAAAAAGACGACAGTCAAGCATCGATGAATAAATCTAAGCTCGCACTTGATACTCTTTACGAGGAAGTAAACCGAAAAATAGTTAATGAATACTACTCAAAACCAGGTGGATATCAAGAATACAAACTGGATGTTGAACAAATTGAAAAAGATTACAACGCCACTCAAGATCTTGGACGGGAGGTTTGTTGATGAAGTCAATATTTTAGTATATAAACGCTTCTTCTATTTCATGTATTTATCTAGTGCTTTATTTCTATTATATTTGGCGGTGTTGTTTTAATTAAACACATCTTATTTAACCATATATAAAGAGCGAACAAAGTTCAATGCACATCTAGTGTAATTATAGACTGAACATTGGGCTTCAGTGGAAATTTGGTAACGACAATCAACATAAATAATTATAATTAATTATTCATAATGATATCATACTAAATACGATATACATGCTGTTCAACTTTGTCCTCACTAAACGCCATACCTTGATACCATATTACATGAATATTTACTGGTAATACATTAAGAAGTTATATGTTGTGTACATGTAATTTTGATTAGCAAATTCAAGCGTACCGGTCATATGTCAATGGACTTCTCATGCTGGCGACAATGATTCGTGATTCAGATGCCAAATTAACCAGACAAGAACAAGAAAGAAAAGGTAACTAAACTAAAGCAAATACATATTTATTATGTATGAGTCATACAGACTATTTAAAAACATGTTAGATCACTCGCTTATTAACGATCACAACTCCCATTTTATATTATAAAGAAGAAAACACAACGATCTGTAAAAAAATGGGAGTGAATGTTCAGAGAAAATTATTTCTTTATTCCATGTAAGTTAGTTTAAACATATTGATTTTAAATCGATTCGAAACAAGTTCTTGCAACTTAGATTAATCACTCTCGATGGCTTCCTAAGTCGAACAAGTACTAAGCAATGTGGGTTAATACTCTTGCTCAAGGATCGAACCCACGATCTCTCGATCTGGAGTTCGGTGCTCTACCACTGAACTACGCACTCCACAATTTAAACAATTTGTGCGATGTAACTGAACAAATCCGGAAATGAACAACAACAACGTGGAATGGACTTTCTAACTTTTGAAATAATAGTTTTGTGGTGCGTTTTTATTGACCGTGAATATATAATCAGTGTAAACAAAATGCAGACACCGGCAAAAACAGCCCTACATAATCGTACTTACTTGTTAATTTGAGTTGATATACAGCTGTGGGATCGCCAATCCGCCGCGGAGGGATAATCACTTAAAAACGTCACGCGCAAAACGTAAACAAACTGATTTTTTTAGCAGATTTCAGGATGGCGATCAAAATGACACCAAGGATGTAAAATGTATTCAACTGACAATGTACAACGATGAAACGCATACATAACTAAATAAATTCGTTTGTTACAAAGGTGATTTTAAGTTTTTACCTGTTTTGGCTATTCTGTTTTATTAAAACACGATTTCTAGGCATTTACAAATCGACAAATGTTACGGAAATCCAAAGAAATTTTAGCTTTTAATCAAATTGATAATTACAGTTTTTATAGCGAGGAAAAAAGACGAAAGCAATAACGTCGAGAAAAATCTTTCTCTACAAACCTGTAAAATGTCATGAAAATTTGGAAAAAATACTTTTTACTACCCAAAAGAACGTTTCATGACCGTCCATAAAATTACACACGGAAAAATCGAGTCGTTTTTCAACGGTATGCTTCCAACAAAACACTTCTAAAATCAATTTTTTATTATTAAATTCAAAATAATAATTCATACAAACCATTTCCTTGTAAAACATCAATCATTTTCGTGGTCTACTTTTTAAAAAATGTGCAGTCTATGCTGTGTTGTTGTAAAAAGTACCTCTGTCAACAAAGAAGCGAAATAGTAAAATGTCGGCTGTTTATCGATGGACTTATTTTTTTGTAAATTTTTTAATTCGAATTTTATGCCGATTTTAACAGCGAGAAAAAAGAAAAGAACACGAACGATGAGTTTAATTCTCCCTCTAACAGTATGCAAATTGTCAAGAAGATTTGAAAAATATACTTTTTTCTACCCATAAAAAACGTTTGGTCACTAGTTTTACGGAAGCGCCAACGTTGGTTTGGTGTATTGTTTTACACGGCATAGAAAAAACAGAGGTCAGATCTCTGCGTGATATATCCTAAAATAAGCTTATAGATAGTAATGAACAAAGTGTCAATCAGCGGCTAAATGTCAATGCTAATAAATAGGTAACATGATAGACTTTTTAAATAATTTTATTAAAACTAATGCAAGAAACATCATACCATGTTTACCCCCTCATTCCAATACACAAAGTTATGAAAAGTGACGTCAGTTGGGTTTAATATTAAAGTCACACGGTGAAAAGATAAACGCGGATATTTGTGCCAGGTTCTTTCAAACTAGAAGCCGCGTGTCTGTAGTTTTTTTTGATCGGGGAGCTTATATAAATACAAAATTGCATCATGTATCATGGGCGTAGTAGCCGGGGTGAGGGTAGGGGCCTGCTCTCCAATGTTCAGAGTGTTTGGGGGGGGGGGGGGCAGTATGCTTTGGTCTACCGATATTTTGAGGAAAAAGACGTGTTGCGCTCAAAAAGTATTTTTT
The DNA here is from genome assembly GCA_037043455.1 of Cyrtodaria siliqua. NCBI lineage: Eukaryota > Metazoa > Mollusca > Bivalvia > Adapedonta > Hiatellidae > Cyrtodaria > Cyrtodaria siliqua. The sequence continues at coordinate 74,668 of JAWPHD010001750.1, forward strand.
CCCTATATAATGTTGTATTGGTGAAATTGAGCGTGGATAAGGTTGTATTTTTTTTGCTTGTCAAATATTTTGTGATAAAGTGCGCCCCCACCCAGCCCCAACCCCGCCCACATACTTTGTTTTTATTGTCAAATATATTTTTCAAAACGTTTGGCCCCTCTCCAATAATTGAAACGTCTATGTTTTGTGTGGGTGGGTGGGGGAACGCTCAATTACAAAACATACATTATTTAGGGAAAAAAAGTACTTCTTTTGAGCTAAGTATTTTTTCTTCAAACTATTGGGGTGGGGCCGGTGTGGAGGGTGGGCAAAGCATACTATGCCCACCACACACACTCTGAACATTGGGGGTGGGCAGGAGCCCCCCACCCGACTCCTATGCCTATGTATATTAGCCCCCCCTGGCGCCTACGCCTATGTATATTGATTGGAACTGCGATCTCGGAGGGAGGTGATATGTCTAGGATGAATATTCTCGTCAGACATGCCACCATCAGGTCGCGGGCCTAGTTTAAGGCGCAAAGTATTTTCCACTGAGGCATGGAGGTATTTTACTAAAATGAATGAAATATATATGTATGTGTTACGTTGCCAGCACCTTGGATTAACTTCTGAGCTATCGAGAGAAAATGATTGCCAATCAACCAGTTAGTGAACATACTGTTACACCATATCCAGGGGAGGAGCTGACCTGAAATCATATATAGGCCCAACAAACTAGTGAGGTCCGGGGGCATGTTCCCCCCGTTTTTTGATAAATTTTGCTATGCAATGGGGCGTTTTGGCTTATATCTGACCGAGCATTTGTGAGGTATTTGAAGAACTATTTTTTTACTTTAAATATTAACATTTGACAAAGTTGAATTACATACACCGTAAAGAAACAAATGTTGACCCTTAAACAATCACCCCTATGGCTTCCGTTTTTATTGCATTTTTGGACTTTTAATTTATATTTCATTTTTCAAATTGATGTATGCCCGGGCCTATATGGCCTAATAGTAGCTACGCCGATGAATTCTTCATCTCTACCATCTGTCATGGAACTCTGCCTTTGATGTCTAGTCATACAGAAGTGGTTCTCAGGATCACCCCTGGAACATGGAACAGGTTGTGAAAAAGTCGTGTCTCGCCGGGACACGGTCTTGAACCCAGTATATCAGCTCTCTTAATAGAATAATATTGGTTCCAGGTGGTCATTTGTATGCCACCGGCATTTAGTGTTATTATTACACTTAATTGATTATGAGACTGACAACGCCAAAGCAGTTCATGGGGTGGGGGTGGTCAGGCACAACTAATTCACCGTGCACATTTCTACGAACAGTCACTGTGTAGTAGCAGTTGGTACCTAGTTTCATATCTTCAGTTCGCCTTAATTGGTAATGACCTTTTTAATGATCTATGGTTAGTTTGTTTGTTTTGTTTGTATGTCATTTTCACCACATGTAAAGTTATAATTATATGACGGTCGATATTATGTTTGTGTGGTTGAGGCAGAACACTCACTTTTCTTCGGTAGAAGCAGTACTGTACACCTCCCGCCAACCGTAAGAATCGACACTTCCTTGCTTGCAAGTCGAGCTCCCAGTGAGGATGATTGATGGTTAGTACAAAAAGCTAATTTTATATGCATCACACGGGGACCAGTTGTGCATGGACATTCTTCTAAAAAGTCTCAAATACAAATGTAATCGTTCATAAACTGGACCACTTACAACAAGCTTCTTTTTTTATCGCACGCCTGAATTACCGGAAAGCCTCCGCCTTACTCTCGGTTGCTAAAGTAATACAGGCGGTACGATTGCCGTGCGTGAGAGTGCACACACTTGCTTCTTTATTTGCATCTCAAACTGTTGAATATCTGGCATTATTTATTATAAAACTGGAAATATGCTTAAAAAGTTGTTTTTTTATCCATTTAATGTGTCTGAAATGTGACTGGGAGTAGCTAGTGCGAATACACATACAAGAGAAAACGCTTATACTGTGTGCTTCGGTTTCATATGAAGCCATATATTAAGGTTGGTTGAGTTATTATTTATGAAAATGTTTAAAATGGGGGAATAAAGACAACTCCTTGTATTTTTGTTGTTATATCATATATCTTAGTTCATATGGAGTTCATTTTGATAATAAAACCAAATGCATTAACAACTAGAACTGTCGCTAAAGGCTGACAATTATACCTCCCGCCACTGACCCTGCATTTTATTGCACCAGTAGAATTCCCCTTATGGTCATATCTAAATGATACTGAATCATCAGAAATATATGAAAACAATCCATAGGATAATGAATAAGTAGTAACTAAGGCTGTAGGCAACAAAAGGATTTCTATTATCCCAATCGAAATTAGACGACCATCATTACTTCACCAATTCAAACGCTTACATTGCTAAAAGATCATCTAATGAAATTGCAACTATATTCTTAAAACGTATATTGTCTCGTGGTCTAGCTTATATGATGTCTCACCATTGGATAAATAAGAGCTATTAACATTATATATTCACTTTAAACTGATAAATTGGCTACTGTTCAGCTTCTTTTTTTTAATCTTCTAACGTATTTTAAGGATGGTCGTCAAAATGAGAAAAGCATGAAAAACAGCATCATGTATTATAACACACAAGTCAGATTGTCTGCCATGTGCTTTTGTCAGCAAGGACATTTGTCATTCCTTAATTATAAAGCAGAATCATTTTAAATGGATTGAAGGCGGTCTGAAAAAATATAGGCGTCTATTCAAATACGTAATGCGTTTCATTTTCATATTCAATGTACATAATAGTATGCTCTAACCTAACCAAAATAACATTCATTATTATTGGACATGTCAATAGCATTGAATAATTTCTAAGGAAGAACTTCATACATATTTTCATAGACTAAGATTAAGATGTGTGTTTAGTTTCATGAACATAGGTAATATAGGATCTAACATGAGTACTGGTAGGGCTAAAAGTGATCCCTAAGTGTCTGTCATGTCCACTAGTGCAAACATATATATTATAGGGAGATCAAGTGTAGTTTAAATGTTGAATATACTCAGGCTTATCAACTCATAAGTCATTCAACTGAAATAGTGATCATTTGTTTAATAGGCATGTCAAACATATAATACAATTGCAAGATATACTGGTATGGCCAGAAAAAAATACTTGTGTTTCTGGTTACTCAACTGAAACAAATAGGGTAGGTAGGTAGTTACTTTTTTTCTTTTTCTTTTTTTTTCTTTTATTGGCCATGTGGTTTGGACGATGTTAAAGGTATCTTTAACTTGTCAAGTAGGATGTTGGCTGTGCAAGTTTTGACATCTTCAAGTCTAAACATTTTATGTTTTAAATCATAGTTTTATTTGACAACAGAATTGTTTCATTTTTTCCATTCTAGTAAATATGGATATAATGTAGGATTTAAGATGGTACCATACCAAATTTTAAGCAATTGTTTTTCATTCATTTGTGATCATTTGTTGTTGTCAACAAAATAGGGGGTATGGGTAGCTCTGAGTAGAATTTTTCCTTTTGCTATAGAATAAATCAGATTTTTGTTTTTCAGTAGTGGAATACATATATAAAAGTAGATACTGAGCTAATTTTATTTTCGATCTCCATGTCAATATTGTGTGTACAGTATTTTACATTGCAAATGTCAAAATATCTCCGAAATGGGTGTAATTTAAAGAATTTTTAATAAAAAATCATTAGAAGCCTGGTGACCTATATATCTTTTTATTTGTTTTGAAAGAAATGTCATAGGACCTTGACATATACAAGTTTTAAAAAAAGTTGATCATTAGAACATAATTTTTTATCTTGAATTATTTGTTCGGTAAAAACAAAAGTGGGTGGGGTACGGTCCATATATGTTTGCTTTTTAAAGTAAAAAAACGAATGAGGATTACAATTGTTTTTGTATGATTTGAAAGATATGTATATATGCAATCGAAAATTAATTGTTTTTTTTCAATAAACGTAATGTTATGAAAACAATTGTGAAAATGTTCAATGACTATATTTTTCCTCTTTTTAGTGAAATTTTGAAGTTAGAAATATGTGCCTTCTTCAATGACGTCTAGTTGGAATAAAAGTGAGATGACCTAGCCTTTTTTTGATAATTTTGAATCTAAATTATACCAAAGAAGCTTTAAATATGAATTTTAAAAAAAATCTTAGCACTACGTCCTTTCCCAGCCAACCTCCTTAATTGATAGTGATTTTGTAAGGAGAGAAGGAAAATAGCCTCATGATATTTAACTTGTTTGTTTTGAATAAAATACATTGAAAACAAATATTTTCTGCCATTATGAGTTGATTTGTTGACGGACGGCAGGCGGAGTGACAGGCAAAAAGTGATCACAATAGCTTCGACCCTGAGGGTTCCATCTTACATGTGACTGTGAAAGATTAAATTGTATCATTCCTGAGGCTGGGTGGTATTGGAAGAACAAATCTGCTTGCAGCATGTCATGATTAATGTTTTTCATAAACTTCTGCTCTGTCCCATGGCTGCATTTTCCAATTCCAAAACGGACGCGCAGTGCACCATGGATGCGGCCATGTTTTAGCGCATGTTTCGTACTCAATATTTTCGTACATACCGATTCGTACCCATTGTTTTCCATGATAAACAAATGTATGGTCGGTGCCAAAAAATAGGGACGGTCGGGTAACCAGAAACACAGTTGTTTTTTCTGGCCTAATGGCAGTGAGTGAAATGTATAAATTATTGGTGCAAGAAGCAATATTATCAACAGTTTAGTAATATACTATTAACTATTGGCTTTGCACTATTCTAGTAATTAATATTAATGATTGCAAACATGCAAGTCTTGTTAGTTTATGTAGAAAAACTAACGGGACGCCGCGAGTTGTTAGCTTTTAAACAAATCAAGATTGATGTGTGTCCCTTTAAGGTCCATGTTAATATAAAACAATTTACAATCCTATGTGTTTGTTTTTAATAAATACTGATAAAAAAGAGTATGATAATGGACCTTTGGAAACGATACGAAATATTGCAGTCTCGGTTTGATTGAGATGCTGTTTCGAAGACTTTGAAGGTGATCCTTTGGTAGCAACTAAAAAGCAGCAAACTCGGTGTTATTGAGTCTGTTCATGAGAAGTAATGAAAGAAGCAACACCTCTCACGCCCCTAGCACCGGCTTAAGCGGTATTCCACATGAAAGCCACCTATATCGGGCTCGTTGGTCCCAAAGGATCAGTAGAAATAACACTACTGATTCGTAGCACGGGGAGACATTTTACAGCCGCCTCACTGCACTAAACGAAGGCTAGTGTGAATGTTAATAAATACTGATTAAGTTGTGTCCCAGGTTTTGAACATAGTTCAGCATCAACATGTATGCTCGTAACAGTCAGTTCAATAAAACTAAGTACCTCAACGTCTCAAATGGAATGATGAGTGTTTTTTTTACTGAGTATGAAATAAGCAAAACTACTTTTTCACATCACTCTTAATACTTGGATCCATTTCAGTTGTTTACCAAAACCTTGTGATTTGTGAAAATTGCAGCAATTTGTCTGAAAATAAAGCAAATGCAAACACTGAGTATTGCACCTTAAATATCTGCTGTACATAAAATACTAAAACTTTATCACTTTTAATAATATACAAAATATGTATTTTATATAGAACCTATACAGTTAGGCCAAATAAAATAAAAACCTGTATTTACATACCATTGTCAATAAAAGAGGGTCAGTATATTTATTTGGTATCAAATATTTAATTGTTATCATTTTTTACTCCATGAATTATATTTAGACCACAAGAACATTAAATAAAGAAATATTTCACTTGCTGCAGGCTTAAACATAGTAAACAAGATTATGTACTAGCTTCCTATGATATCAAGGGTTCTATGGTATCACGGTAGTGTCCAATCTATAAAACAGTATGCATCTCTGCCAAAATATGACAATTAGTTTATAGATGTGATGACTTTAGGTACATATAATAAACTAATTGAAAAAATAAGTGTATGTATCATACATAAAAGGATATTTCAAATTAATGCAAAATGATTGGCATGATGATCTTTAAAATTCATCACGCCAAGTCTCCATAAATGCTGTTTCCATTACCTTGAAGTTATAAAATTCATGATTGTTAGTCTGATGAGTCTATTGTACATTATTGTTACTGGAAAGGGTCATTCATTGAATCCTATACCAGTTACTAACAAATACAGGATACATAATATGTGCATACCTTGATACCATAGAACGTTTAAAATAATAATCTCCATGCGGGTACCCTTCTTTTCAAATCTAATTCTGACATTGTTGCGTAAAATTGATTACATTTTATATCATAACAATTTAGTAGAAGAGTCGCAGAAAGCATTTGAGTTTCGCTTTTCTTTAAATATTGTTGACATATATCGTGATACCATAGAACACCATACTCTTATATTTTACAACATAATAACTGATTATTATTTTATTCCCAATAAAAAGAGGAGTCGGCAGTGTATTAAGGGAGTTGGTCTGGTTGCAGTAAACACATACCAGTATATTTAATTTGGTCTTATTCAATACAAAATTTACTGAAAAAGATTACCAAATGTTGTTTTGTTAATACTGGGAACGTATGTATTGTTTAAGATCCTTTTCATGCTTTTATACTGTCTCTCAGTTCCACTTTTTGGCATTGATGTGAAATGTTTCCCCACCATACACATAAGTTCTCCTGACAAACCTCTATGAAATCCATCTTGTTTTTGTGAGCTCCTCTAACCTCACCTCATCCAACCAAGAGTCGCATTTCAGATCAGAATGTGTCAGATGTAGGCATCATGTCTGATGTCTCCCTATGAAAAAAAAATAATGAAAAAGTGTATAAAGGCAATTGCCAAATTTTCATTTGGATCTGCACATTTCGCTGAAATTAAATATTGATTAGATAGATATATGTATTCAATTTTTATTTCGTAGTACCATTACTTAGAAAATGTGCTCATCAGGGCTTTTTCCCAAAAAGAGGCCCAGGCCTGTCCATTTTGGGAAAAAAAGACAAGCATATTTCTCAGTTTCTTATTTTGGTCAATTCTCAATTGGGAAAGAGGACTTTTAGAGGCCTCTGTTACATAAATTAAAAAACATGTTCATGGTACACAGACCACTTTAACGCAGTCAGTCACATCACATAGAACTGGGATGTAGTATATATTTTGTTTTTAATTGAAAACCAAGTGTTACAGTATTTAGCATTTCATTTAACACAATTTAAGTAGGATTGTAGAGAAAATATGAGGGAGTGAGGTAGAAGAGAGGAGGAGGGGGTTGGGAATAGTGTGTTTTTTTAGGGGGCGGGGGGTTAAGTTTAAAAAGTGGAGAAATCTGCATGATTTTAAAAAAAATGTGGATGGGGAATGGGCCTTATACAGGGCGCTGCAAAGAAGGGTAAAAAGGCCATGGGGAGGGTATGCGTCAGCTGCTTGTGGGTAATTGTAGAGAAGGGGGTGGCAGGGATGGGGTTTAGGAATGAATTGCTGTGTCCCATGGCCATGAAGCATATGTGGGGTTTGACACTGGCCATTATAGGCATACCATATGTTTGCCTCTTCACTGAATTCAGGGCTGAGGGTCTTCCAGGTGTTTTGGGGGACAAGGGAACTTGACCATTTGTTTTTTGGAAACAAGGAAACATTGTATGTTATTGGTAATATTTTTGAGGAGATTTGGAAACATATTTTTTGGGGAACAAAGCAAACTTTTTTTCGAGATCATCGGGTCATATGTTCGGGGAACAAGGGAACATGGACCACCCTGAGAGGGCCTCAGGTCTATGGCTACATGTCTTGTTATACAAACAAGAATGATTCTGAGAGAGGAATCATATGAATAATTCAATGAAGTCAAAAACTTTCACGGCTGATCCAGTCTGTTCACTATTTTTCACAGTTTGTCAACATTAACACCATCGATGTACTTAGCAAATTTCAAATTGAAAACACATCAGAAAAAAACGAAAGAAAAGAGTTGTACTTGTACACATTTCAACTCACGTGTTATGTGTATGCAGAGTTCTAAGACAGTCAACTGTTTCCTTCATCAGCTAAACCTGTGAATATTTCCAATTATTTATCCCAGCGTGAACACCCTGCATTAGATTTCTCTATCAAAACTCAGTGAATTAAACGTTTACCAACGTGTAAACACATTTTACGTATTGATGACGTAATTCAAAACTGACATTTTACAAAGGCGTTCACTCCTGTAATATACGTACGCGTTAAATTGATAACTGCGGTCTGAATCGATGCAACACTACAAAAAAATAATCCCTGTCGCGGAGTATCAAAATGATAAAAAAAGCTGAATAATTAGTTCTGGCGTTCCCACAGCAGTCATATCAATTGTTTTCATATTAAATGTGATGGTGAAAACACGTTAATTACATCAACACAATACACATGGTCGGATCACTTTTATGAACATGTTTACAAATCACAGGTAGCAAACACTGCAGCAACCTAATCGGCAAAAAACCAAAGCCGTTGCTTAAATTGTTGTCCAGTCATTCTGAGGAACAAGAAAAAACAAGCCGCAAATCACCAACCCATTTTAACATAACATATTCTTTATTGACTTATACACACGTATCTCGTCAAGCATATGCAAATATATACAAATACAAAACATGACAGATGAACACTTTTAAATGTAACAGTTGCAGATATGTCTTGTGACAACTAGCAAAGAAATATATATTACTTATCGACTTCTTCACGGATACCTGTTTCAGGTACTAACAAATAAATATGAATATATTGATATCTATACCTAGGCCCTATATTCTAAACTCTGTATCATCACTACAGAGGATGCACAAAATAATTAATTAACAGTCATATGATTTCTTAGATTAAAAGATTCTTTAATATACTTTGCCAAATTTATCAGAATTGTCGTACTGTTTGCCTGCATTAGCGGTACACTCGGTAATATTATGGCTTTATATATGGTTTATGAATTATGGTTTATGAAACTAAACGAACATGTTATTCATCTTCAATATCTGTAGAATTACACATTAATCAATATCGCTTATATTTATTTGTTTTATTTCTTGCATATCTACCAGTTTCTTTCGTAATGAAGGGACGATATAGGTAATCTAGACAAACGCATTCTTACGAAAAGCAGCAATTTATTCAAGTACGTTTCGTAACGAAATTATATCTTGAACTTGAAATGTCTATCCATAACTGAACCCCAAATCGGTATTCCATTTTTGGATAAAACGACCGACTCCTCTTTGGTTGGAAACTGTGTAAAAGGTTTTACAATCAATACTAGCAGGGTCTCCCATGCATAACCAAATTCTAATTATCAAGTAGCACCTTAACACCTCAAGCCAATTATTTACACCTTTTTGACTCGATTCAACTAAGTCTTTATAAAAGGTTGATAGTAAAACAATATCAGAATTAACCACTTTGTGCCAGTATATAATGATTTTAACATATATCGTTATATATAACGGATATCGACACAGTTTCCCATATACACCCACATTAGATGTAAACGTTTGTACTTGCAGCACTGTTTTACACAACTTCAAATGTATTCTTTCTATATCTTTGGATTTCGAATTACCCTCAGATTTAACTTACATACCTTAAAATTAACCTAACAAATGAATCGAATAATTGACAAATCGTATGCGGCTTTGGATTAAAAGTTCTCGTATTTTACCAATTAAATATTCTTGATTAACAGAATCATAACATGTATAGTTAAAACAGGGCCTATGCAATTAAAATCGTTTACCACCTCCAGCTCTTTATTATCGTATGTCCACTTGCTCCTCTTGCTTCAGTGGTCCTTTTTTCTAGAAATTATTTTAGGTTTAGAATTTACGTCTAACCAAATGTTTTGCAATAATCAAACAACAAATCTATAAACTATTTTGGAGTTCGGACGTGAGTTACTCGGGATAACCATATCGTCGGCAAACAACAATAATAGTAGCGAAATATCATCAACGTTTAATCCATACTTGTTAAAGTCTTGAAGAAATAATTCTAGATCTTCAATAAAAAGGGAAAACATTATCGGAGAAACTATATCGCCTTGCCTTAAACCGACAGCACATTAAAAAACACTCTGAATATGAATTACAACATTTTACGCATGATTTCACCATATAATACATATCCTTTACAAGACGCAATAAATTTCCATTTATCTGTTTCTATGTAAACACCGTGTTTGCTCCTGTAAATTTAATTAGAGGGATAATGATACATTTCTTAAATGAAATAGATAGTCTTTCAAAGCTTGTTCATGAACACAACTAATCGCAGCAAATTACAAATCACCATTATTATGACAATTACCTGTTAAACAATTTCATTCATGTTTCAGGAAAACAATTAATCAGTCGAACCATTATTATGAACAAAAAATAGCAACTATCAATAAGTTATCTCACTTGACAATAAAGTACTTCTCAGTTGATAGAACTGTTAAACTGTTACATGTAGGAATGCATTGTGGGTTTGGTGTAGGAATGATAAGACAACATTGATTATCAAAAGGACTTTCATAGAATAACTTACTTGAGTGACTGTGTATTGTTGATTTTAATAAACGAGTTGGATAAAATGACAGGATACCAGGTGTTGCCGAATATCCTATCTTTTTAGCCAACGAATTTATTGATATCAGTAATACACATCCAAGAATGTAAGATTCTATTTATCACATAACACACCTACGAAGTGATAGTTTCACTTTATTGTTGTCAATTTACCTTGTATACGGCGGAAATTTCTAAGAGAAGTCATGATTTCGTTTTGTTGTTTCCATGACGTCAGCTACATTAGGCGGGTGTAACGTATTCACCCTACAAGTAATTCGACACTATATACATGTAGTACAATTAATGTAACTAACATGCATTGTATGAAGTATTTCAAACAATGATACTTATAAAGTGTCTGAACGTACCGTATGATATACTATGGAAACAATTGTGGCTAAATGTTTTACTGTACACAAACACAGTAATTCTGTCCTCATTTGCATCTGTAATACACTAGAGTGTTACGGTAAATACTACACGGCTTTTTGACACTCGCAGAAGCCATGCTATGCGATATATTGATAATGTTTCGGTTTTTGAGCAATGAACTTTTATTTCTTCTATATGGTTAAAAGGACAACATGATAAATATAACTGATGATCAAAATTAAAAAGAAAGTGTGATGAACAGGGACATGAAAACAATCCAGATATAGAAACATCTTCGATTATATCCTTCTATCATAAACTATTTTATCAGTTACTGAAGCGGTAAACGCATACAGAAGAGGAATGAAACGAGAGCTATATGCTGACGATGAGGAGTTAAGTGGAGGTCACGAGCACTACCTTGGGAAGGCAATGCAAGTATTATGGAAATTGAGGTGTGTGACAATATGGAAAGTCTCAGGATAGACATGGAGGTAATTACTTCTAAATTGTAACTGTGCATTCTGCAAATTGTACACAGGCAATGTATAATAACATGATCCTGATTAACCAAAGTATTGAACATTTACATTTTAGTAAACGTTATTAACATTTCGAAATACGGATTCACATTGGAACAACTGTATTTAAGATATAAAATATTTCCAGCGGGTTTATACCGTCCCAGATCAAAACCTGGCGGGCGGGACATGAAGACGATCGATACCAAGGGCCTTAGGCCCTCGGTTTCAATGTCTTTCAAGTCCCAAACATTGAGTATTTTCATAAACCATGTTAGAAACACCATTAATACCTAACATTGAATAAACAGTCATTATTTATGTTAATAAATTGTGAAGTATGCATGATTAGACAACGTGTGGATATTATATCTATGTCTTACCATCTGTCTGAAAAACATTGCAGGTTTGTTTTATATGTTCAGTTAATATAGTATTATAAATCTGTTAATAGTTTAAGTAGTTGTTGGGTGTTAATAGCAATGATAAATTCCCTTATAAATTCCCTTATATTGACAATTTGTCATATATAAACAAGTCCTTAAAAATTGTACAGATATAATGTTGCTTGTGCAGTGTGGCGGCAGTAAAACGTCTCCCCGCGCGTGCAATCAGTAATGGTATTCATTGTAGATCTTTGGAGATCGCTGAGCCCGATACTTATTTTTAGTTATCGGTGGTACGTTTTCAATTTCTTTTGTTTTCTTACTTAATTTTTGATTCGGTGGTTCCACTACTCCGGCCGATAAAAGGCTCTGGATATTGTTTAACCACTCATAGGATATGTTGTCTGCTTTTTGATACAGGCTTCATAACCGCTTCTCCCAACTAAATTATATTATGTTTATTTCGCTCTTCGGGGCATTTAATTTTATTAGATACTGAGACCATACGCCGTACGACATGGGGAAGCGTTACACTCCATGTCCACCGCCATATGCATGCCATCTTCGGGATGGTTACAATTTTGTACTGTTGATTTTATGAATATTGAGTTCTGCTCAACCCGGGGTTAGAGCGCGTGAGCGGTAGCTAGCATATTTCACTACCGCTCATGAACAGTCTCAATCAAACCGAGACTGCAATATTTCGTATGTGTCGTGCTCGGCCGTTTCCAAAGGTCCATTAGCATACTCTTTTTTACTAACCATCAGCTATTGCACCATATTTGTAACAGTTTATACTTTTTACAAATTAAAAGTTCACATTATTGTTTATTCAGCCAAAAACTATATTGAAAAAACAATGTTAAAATCTCATTAAAATGATGTGTGTTTTGGTCTTCTGTTTACGTTTTAGAATCAGGTTGATAGAGAATACAAACAAATCAATGAAGACGACAGTAAAGCATCGATGGAATTGTCTGAGCATACTCTTGGAATTTTTTACCGCGATGTAAACAGAAAGATAGCAGATGGACACTACTTGAAACTAGGTGGATATAAGGAATATACAGAGGATGTTGAACATATTCACACACAGTACAAAAACACTCCAGATCTTGGACGAGAGGTTCGTTGTCACAAAATATAGTTGTTATCTGTTCCAGAACCATTTTTTCGTGCAGTATGAACATGTTTAACTCCGGTCTACTTTAAAAAGGTAAATAGTGTTAATTATGTCTTATTGCGATGTTAATGATCCAAAGTAAATCATGGGGTCGACCAGTTTACTTTTCTCAACGGTCCATAGTTTGTAAAGACGCTGCTGAATTTGACAATTCAAAATTATTTTGTAAATTATTTTTTGTTATCATTATCAAATATTCCTCAGTTATTTTCCTACGTTATTTATAAGTTGTTGAATATTTATTTATTTCTGATACACACACGTTTTAAAACACGTCTTCTAAAAACGACCTTCTAAATACACGGTATCTGAAGGGAACTAAATTTCTCTAACATGTTAATTTGATCCTAAATATGCATTTGGTTAAATATTTTACTTGACCATATGAAATCCATTTTAATATTTTTTTAAAGATTGTGGTCAAATAGTGTTTAAAGGTATATATTTGTTTTAATTTAAATATTTACAGAAAAACCAGTCGTATATGCTACTTGTGGAGGGACGTCTCAATGAGCAAACTGAGATATGTGAGGAGGAGAGAAAAATACGCATCAAAGGTTAGTCTCACAAGCATAATAATTATATCTATACCATGTATGCAAGTCGTAATCATAATTCAATACAACGACAATATTGTACCAACACATATTAGAGGATTTTATTTACAAAACTGTGCAATGTATTGTCTCGAACTAGCTAGTCAAACTTGTAGTAGTGTTGTTTAATTTCTTCCTCGTATAGGAGAGCATAACAATAATAAATACTGATAAAAGTGATCCTTTGGGAGCAACAAACACAATTAAGAGAATAAAGCAGCAGACTCGGTTTTATTGAGTCTGTTCATGAGAAGTAATGAAGGAAGCAACACTTCTCACGCCCACTAGCACCGGCTTAAGCGGTATTCTACTTCAAAGCCACCTATATTGGGCTCGTTGATCCCAAAGGACCAGTAAAAATAACACTACTGATTCGTAGCACGGGGATACATTTTACAGCCGCCACACTGCACTAAACGAACGCTAGTGTGAATGTTAATCAATACTGATAAAGGTGATCCTTTGGAAGCAACAAACACAATTAAGAGAATAAAGCAGCAGACTCTGTTTTATTGAGTCTGTTCATGAGAGGTAATGAAGAAGCAACACCTCTCACACCCCCTAACACCGGCTTTAACGGTATTCTACTTCAAAGCCACCTATATTGGGCTTGTTGGTCCCAAAGGACCAGTAAAAACAACACTACTGATTCGTAGCACGGGGAGACTTTTTACAGCCGCCACATTGCACTAAACGAACGCTAGTGTGAATGTTAATAAATACTGATACAAGATCATGTGGGAGCAACAAACACAATTAAGAGAATAAAGCAGCAGACTGTTCGTGAGAAGTAATGAAGGAAGCAACACCTCTCACGCCCCCTAACACCGGCTTAAGCGGTATTCTACTTCAAAGCAGCCTATATTGGGCTCGTTGGTCCCTAAGGACCAGTAAAAATAACACTACTGATTCGTAGCACGTGGAGACTTTTTACAGCCGCCACTCTGTATTTTCAAATGTTCTTCTGTATTTAAAAACAACTCTGTATTACTTATACGTATGCAGTAAATGTAAACTCTAAATGAATCCACCACTAAGCATGCAGTGCGTTGCAAAATGATAGGATCAAAACCTCTTTTGATAAACCTTTTAACAAGTTTAACAAAGATAGTATGAAAGTGATCATGACCAAGGATGTTACGAAGTTTGTAAATCACATCACCATAAAAGTGAGGTTGTGATAGTCCTTGTCGCAGAAGAGTTCTTACATTAATTTTATATTTGGAAAGAAGATCAGGGATACGATTATAACATTTTGCGAAGGTTTTACGATGTTTGTGGTTAGAGATTTCTGTTTGATGGGATGTACGGTTAGGTACACTGTCCTGTCAGTTTAGAAGGTGAAAACGGGCAAATGTCGATTAAGGTAACCAGTAAGCCGTATAGCCTACTGACAGTTCCACTTCGATAACCCTGTTTATCCACAATTTATAGGTAGGAAAATAGCTAGGCTGTATACAAATAAAATGGATTTGAGTAGGCCATATTACATACTGATCGTTCAAAGTCGGCATCCCTGTCGTACCACCTTTATGTTGTTGATAGTCTAGTTATAGACGATTTAACTTGCGCATTCGATGTCGTTGGTTGTACAGTGCTATTGCGTCTTGGTGCTTTGGTTTTCATTGTCCCATATTGCTATTTTAATAGTTGCATATTTAAATGAATATTATCATACAATTATTCACAAACAATTATAATGTCATGTTGGAGTTTATATTAATCACATACATTTATTTGTATTCCTTATACTAACATGCTTGCATATTTTTGAAACAAGCATCGCAAAATTGACCACAATGACATTAATAATATTTAAACAATGTTTTATTTTATTTTTGCTTTCAAGTAATTTATATAATTTTCTAAAACTGGTAATCAACTGTTTTCAAAAAGTGAAATGACCATCAATAAATTTAACTGTTTGTGGAACTACATTTTCTATAATGATTATCTCCAGTAAAAAAGCTGTTAGTCTTACCTCAGTTTATTTGATAGTTGCCGTGATAATTATATATTTCATAGATTTTTGCATAAATGTTGATGTTTATTTCACTAAAATATTTTTAATGAAATAACCAATTTCAGAACTTTTTTTTGTCGTGTATTAACTAGTGATCTGTAGTGAAGAGGCTACTAGTGGGGAATACAAATATGAAATAAACACAAAAACACTGATGGAAGCATAAATTAAAAAGAACACTGTTTTTTCAGTGGAAGATGCAACATTATTTCATCTCGTGACCCCACAAAACAGCATTCTCATTCGTGGCTACGTTTGATGTTTGTCTATGATCTTTCCTGTCGTGCCCTAAATGGTTTAATCTCTTGTTGCTCTGGCTTCTGCCAAGTCATTGAGTACCTTCATTGTGGCTTTCTAGGCTATTGTTTGTTTTTATATTATATTTACACGAGCATATTTGTGTTTTACTTATATTGCCTACTGATGCTGACTTGTTGGTTAGAGATTAGATAATGGCGGGGATTTTTTTATTTACACTGTCCTGTTTTAATGGGATGACGGTAGGGTAAGTGTGAGGTTGGGTGCTCCCTAGAACCGGTTTAAACCTCCAGTGGCCTACTTTGCCACTGACCGTTCCAAGGCGGTAGCCCTATTGCCAAACCCCTTTTTGTTTGTGATGTCGTTTAATTTTATTATTACTTTTGCCTTCTTTTTTGTCTGTTTGCATGTTTGTTTCTGTGTTTTGTGGTTGACTGTCCTCCTTGAATGCTACTTTCCCTGTCCGATCTTATTATATTTCTTTCAGCAGTTTCGCATTTTTCTTTTAAGTTTTACCAGGATGCTATTAAGTTATATAAGCCAAACTATCCATAAAGTAACCTAGATGCATTATTTATGGCCACTATTATTGCCGTTGACCGTCAAAAGATTGAAATCAAATAATTATATCGTGCATTTTATTTCAGTAAACAAAAGGTTTAAAGCCGCAGCAAGCGTAGTAGCCGGTACATTAGGCGGTGTAGCAGGTGGCATAGGGGGCAATGGAGTATTGGCCGGTGTAGTAAGTGGTGTAGTAAGCGGCATAAATCCTATAGTAATTTGTGCAGCAGGCGGTTTAAGCGGAGGTTTATTAGTAGGCGTAGTGGTATCAACTGTGGCTGTTCGGACATTTCCAAAAGGTATGTAAACTTTACATAAAATATATACCTTGTAAACACATGTTTTACTGTGTATGTGAACACATATATAACGGTACACTTTGCTGAAAAGTGGAGCATTTGCTTTTTTGAACCCGTTGCAATAGACAATAGACGTGCCTTCTCAGTTTACGTGCGTAGATTTATTGATATATCATAATATATTATGACACAGTATTTCAAAATGTATTAATATAAATACGGGTGAATTACAATGTTGATGCCATCGTGCATTGCTCAACAGTAATATATTAGATAGCATACTGTATTTGGTATATATGGATATCGCCATTTGTGTCATTTTCATTGTAAATTAGTAGACACTGTTTAATATATTACAGTTGATTTAAGTATGTATTTATTTGGATGTCTATTATAACTTAAAAGGATTTTAATATAGATCAACATATACATGTAGGATGACTTTAAACTAAAACCTGTATTATACTATGCCTATCTGTCCAGCTTGTATGATGTATTAGTCACCTATTGGTTTTAACGGCTTATCTCCCGTTTGTCAGTCTGTCCTCAAAACCTGGATCGTGCGAAAGTATGAAAGGCATTGAGGGGCTTATGGACACGTTTTGTTTTCACTCTCGGATCGAGTATGACCGTCTGTCAGCCATTTATTCTAGCTTTCATGGCTGGATCATTATATTGCCACTTGTAAGATGTGTTAATGAAATGCTACTTTGGCCATATATAGTTTTATTCAATTGAGCAATAATTTAGGACACTATGGCCTGGGCAAATACACGTGCCTTTTTCACTATCATTCCATTAAGGTCGCATGTTGGCTATTCTGGACACACATCCGACACGAAACACGAATTATACGTAATGCCTTTCAGACTTAGATTAGTAAGACCAAAAGTCATTTTAAAAACTCGTTTTCAAACGTTAATACTGTTCTGACTCACTGTAATGGCAACTTGTCTATTACCTCATCTTCCTTCATAGTTTTCATACAAGTTACTCTTTTCCTCCACTATCGAGTAATTATATTTTACTACAACGAACAAAACTATATAGGCATACATAAATGTATCTTTAAATTTGTTTATACTACTTTGTAAAATAATTTGTACCTATTTAGTCATGTACATTTCTATAACCATGATAACACATTGTAATGGGAAGGTCCATAACTAGTGGTGATTAACTTGTGACGCGATCCCTTTGTATACTTATATGACAATGACATATGTTTAAATCAATTTTTTTTCTTCAATTGTTCATTTTCTGCATTTGTGATACAGGTATGGGTCGTTTATTACTATACACTAGTTAAAAATCTTGTTTATCTTTTTCTCTGTCGTATAATCTGGACACACATTGAACGGAAATCATGATATTGTATAATAAGAACATACTTCACTTAAAATACTAGTTCTGTCACACCTACATTTTGACAGTTGAAATATAATGTGAAAGCAGTTTGATTCTCAAACTGTAAGCTTCCTATACTGTATCCCCGCTAATAGTAGCGAGACTCCTAACAGTAGCGCACCACTCCCCACCCCCACCCCACCTTTTTGTCGAGCCTTTTTACGAATCTGGAATTAGCGATCACGATGATGTCTGTTGTCCACGTGTATGTGTCAGTTTTTGTGGTAGTCCGTGCGTCCGACATTCACTTTCTTGTTGGATTTTCCTCAAACATCACCAGAATGTTCATATGCATATTAAATTATGTGCACAATTGCATGTCACTGTGACCTACTTTCGATGAAATGTAGGTCATGTCATGTCTCCGCTACGAGATAATTTTCACATTTCTTTTTTATCATCATGCGCAAAACTTAGATTCGCTGTTACAATGTACCTACTTTCGACGAATTTCAGGTCACATCCAGTCTCCGCCTGCGCATCTTGCTTCTTTCTTACAGGATTTTCACCAAACTTCTCCATAATGTTCCTTATATGAATCTAAAATCATGTGCACAATATCGGGTAAATATGACAAACTTTGGACAAAATATAGGTCACGCCCAGTCTTCGCAATTACATGCATGTATTGTTCCTTTCTTGCAGGTTTGACACCAAACTCCATCAGATTATTCGTTAAATATGTAACATCATGTGCAAAAAGTCAGGTTGCTGTGACTTATGTTTGACGAAATATGCGTCACGGTCAATTCCTGTCGCCGCTATGACAAGGGTGTCTTGCTTCTTTCTTACACAACTTTCATCAAAACGCATCTAACATCATCTGCAAAATGTCGTGTCACTGTGACCTACTTTCACACAGGTCTTGTCTCCGCTATGACATGCGTACACACTGTTAAACATATTAATGAATTAAATATTAAGCAAGTACATGTAAGGAACGAATATATGGTCAAATAAAAACTCGACTACTTCACCATAAGGCTCGGCATGCAGGCCGTGACATTATAGTTTAGAAATTTTACCTTCATAGAAAATCCAAACATTCTTCAAAAATCTGTTTTTTTTATATATTGTAAAATATAAAGAAAGATTTAAGAACCATAACCAGGCTTATGTTGTATGCGAACTATTAGACCTCTAGCTCTAGTTGTTTCAGAGAAGACGATGTTTAAAGATTTTCCTATTTAACTCTATGTAAAACTGTGACCGCTGGGGCGAGGCCAAATTTGACACCAGGGTCACCATTTGTATAAACATGATAGAAGACTATAATCTGATGCTACATATAATATATGAGTGCTCTGTGCCTTGTGGTTTCAGAGAATAAAATTGTCCAAGCTTTTCTATATATACGTTTATGCAAAACATGCAAAACTAATATACTTTGGACCCCAGGGCCAGCCGTTTTTGAGCCCGGTGACTTCATTTGAACAAACTGGATGTCTTAATTAATTCAATAAGTACTTGCTTTGTGGCTTGCTAGGCTTGTTTTATTCATATATACATTCTAATTTATGTGTTATACTTATACTTCCTATAAATGCTGCCTTGTTGTTAGAGAAGATAACCCGGCGGATATATCTTTATTTACACTGTCCCGTTTTATTTGGATAACAAATAGGGTAAGCGTCCGGTTTGGTGACCCTTGAACCTGGTTTAAATACCACGCGGCCTATTTTGTCACTGACCGTTTCAAGGTGATTGCCCTATTTTCAACCCTTTTATGTTTGCAATGTCATATCTTGTCTTATTCGACTTCGCAATTTTGTTTGTTTGCGTGTTGTTTTACTGACTGTGGTCCTTGAATGCAACATTTCTTGTTCAACTTTTATATTAAACGCTGCTTTTATATTGCACATATATTTTAAAATATGATTTAAATGTTAATTCTTTGAGAAGTTTGTTTTCTTTGTAAGTTTAAAAAAAACAAGATCTAGCACCTTCGTTTTACATTCATTATTTACCTAACTTAAGCAGATTGTTAATATCGGTGAAAAAAGTATGAAAAGAGAAATTTGGAAATCGACGAAATGTTACATACAAAAATATTGCAGTCTCCGTTTGATTGAGATTGTTCATGAACGGTAGTGAAAAGTGTTGCTACCGTTCACGCCCTCTAGACCAAGGTTGAGCAGAACTCAAAATTGAAAATGTCAATAGTACAGAAATTTGAGCCATTCCGAGGATGGTATGCATATGACGGTGAACACGGAACCTTCAATGCGGTATTTCCATACCATTCCATGGCCAGTGGCGAATGGTCCCAGTTTCTAACAAAACATTTTGCCCTAAACGAGAAAACAATGGGCGAAATAAACAAAATGGAATTTAGTTGGGAGCAGAGATTATGAAGCAATCGTATAATAGGCAACAGTCAAAATAATAAATTAAAAAGAAGGCAACATATCCTAAGGGTGATTAAACAATACTCAGAACCTTTAAAGGCCGGAGTAGTGGAACCACCCATTCGAAATTCAAGTAAAAAAACAAAAGTATTCGATAATGTATCATCGATATCTATAAATATCGGGCTCAGCGGTCTCCAAAGATCGGAATAAAGGCACAGCCAAGTTAAAAACACAAAAACATCGGATTTTAAATATCAGTATTACAGCCTTAGATTTAATGGAGAAAATAAATCATTGTCAGCACTCTAGCGTCTTTCTTTCTTATCCTATTTTTACCAAGCTTGGTCAAAGTTTTAATCTGATTTTTATATTTTGCCTAGGGATTATTCGTGTTTTTAAATTTGAGACACTTATTGATATAAAGACCACGGCAAAGTATGCTAAATTGCAAAATGAAATACTCGAGTGTTGAACACAATATGATAAAAGGCGGACAACGCGGCATCAAATCAGCTCATTAGATGGTCTGGTTTTGCAAAGTAAAGCCAATAAGAAGGTACCTATGCAAAGTCATGGTTAAAGGTAATACATACCTCCAGTTTTATCGCTTACACTGTATGTTCTTGAGGTCATGATGACACTGACCTTTGCTTGCTGACACTATAAACATCCTGTCACCTAGACCAAATGTATGTTTTAAGTTTCATGTAGGTGAAATGCTTTTGATTTCAAAGTTATCGCCTTAAATAAGTTTCAATATTAGGTCATGTGTACCTATAACGTTTCATAAGCGTGGGATTGCTAGAGTTATCGGATGGAATGCATTTATCCAGACGATCTAGCAACATGATTCCTCACCTTACCAAGGGCAATGTACCTTTGTTTGATTTTTGACTTTTATAGCACATGTTAGGCCACATATGACGGTCGATTTGTTTGTAGCAGAGGTAGACTACCCCATATTCCTCGGTAGAACCAGTACAGTATACAGTATACAGTGCTTCGCCGATGATCGATTATAATCGAAAGTTGAACGATTTGCCACATAATCGGCGATAAGCGATTGTATTGAACCATAATCGATGTCGAGAAGAACTTATTCTAGTTGTTTTAATTACAAATTTTGGGTTAATTATAAGGGATATTTGTTCATACGGAAGATCATTCTACACGCTTAAAGGCGGAACATCAGTCTAAGTAGTGTATCGTACTGCCAAGACTGTATCATGAGTATGTCTTACTTGAATGTTTGATCAAATGGTGTTCGGCATTTACACGAATAATTTGGCTATTACTTAGATAAACTAGAAGTTGGTTTTAGTAACACAGATGCCTCACAGTTAATTTGACATTGCTCTCATATGTACCAGGACCCCTCTGGACCACTGTAAAACTTCCTGAATTTTCTTAAAAATGTTTTCTTTGTGAAACTTGACGTCTGTTGCTCGAATTATCCAGCAGAAAACGCGGATTGATGAATTTTCTTTTTTTAATATCAATAGTTTGAAGAGAACCTCTTGAATGTGTCCATTTCACTTTCATTTTCAAGTGTATCACTACCCGGTAATAGATTCTCAGATCTGGGCTCAGAAACATTCAGGCATATCCAAACCTGTATGAAATCATGAATTTTGTCCAATTCTTGTCACCTGCAACAAAACAAGAGAAACTATTTGCACATTTTACGAAATAAACTGGACCCAAATAACACAGATCTTTTTTTAAGCCCCAGAAAGTTCCTACCGTGACTGGCAAGGAAAATAACTGTTTAGTGAGACCTTGAAGGAAAAAAAGTTCCTCGACATGCTACGAAAATCTTTTCTGAAAAAAAGTTACGTTAAAGCCATACATGCAATGGCCTCATTTGACCACATCGGGAGACTATTTGTGAAATTATAGCGTATGACAACGTCTGGATTCGACAAATTGAGATCTAGGCAATTCGAAAATATATAGGATTGCATAGAGACGAAAAAGGTGTATCTTTAATAACTCCTTCTTTAGTAAAATAATTATCAGTATTGTTATTTCTATATTGAGCGGTATGTTTTCTTTACCAAAAATGTGTTTTTATATTTAAATTATAATTTGTGTAAGTCAAGTCAAGTCAAGTCAAGTTCAGTCTAGTCAAGTTATGGTGAATCAAGTAATAAGAAAAATATGGTGAGTCGAGTCATAAACAAGTTGTGCAGACTTTTAGCAGCTGATTCAGTCTAGTCTACTCAAGCAAGTCTAGTTAATTATAGTCTAGTCGAGTCAAACAATAGTCAAGTCAAGTCAACACCAAAGTGAAAATGTATCAATACACAATTTACTAAGTATATTGATCCGATATTAACTAAATTCAATACAATAGCTTCAAATATTCATGTAAAGTTTAAGTCAAGTCTAAGTCAAGTTCAAGTCAAGTAAGTTAAGTTCAGGTCAAGTAGAGGTAAAGTGTAAGTCAAGTATAAGTTAAGATTAAGTATAGTCAAGTTTTGGTGAGTCAAATCATAAACAATTTATGTAGGGTTTGCAGTTGAGTCAGTCAAATCAAGCCTAGTCAAGTCAATAATCAAACCAAGTCAAGTAAAATCAACACTGAGAATTTATACTTTAATAATATATTGATCTGAAATTGACTAAATTCAGTACAATAGTTTCACACATTATCGACAACTGTCACACAATTACAAAACAAAACTCTTTTACAAAATGTCAAGAAATGATGAGATACAAGCGCTCTCGACCGACATTTTTGAAAAATAAATTATTTTACGTAAAGTTATACGTTTTACATGAGATTGTATGCAACCGACATTCTTGACAAGTGACAAATAAATTATTTTAAGTAAGCTTTTATTATGCAAGGCTGTTTGCGACCAACATATATCTATTTAACGAGCGAGAAATAAATCATTTTACGTAATGTTATTTTACACAAGCTTGTATGCTGTGCTGACCGTGCTATGTGACCGATATTCTTGATGAGCGACACATTTACATTATTTTACGTAATGTTATTTCGTGTAAGGTTGTATAAGGTTGAAAGCGACCGAGTTTCAAGACAAGTTACAAACACGTTATTTTATACAACGCAACGTTTTTTAACGTCAGCTTGTTTGCGACCGAAATTCTTGACAAGTGACGAATAAATTATTTTTATGTATTTTTACGTATTAGGTTATTCGGCGTTGACCAATTTGCTATTTTTTTAATATCAATAGTTTGAAGAGACCCTCTTGCATTTGTCCATTTTACTTTCATTTTCAAGTGTATGAGATTCTCAGAACTGGGCTCAGAAACATTCAGGCATATCCAAACCTGTATGAAATCATGAACTTGTCCAATTCTTGTCACCTGCAACACAAAAAGAGAAACTGTTTGCACATGTTAAGAAATAAACAACAACCGAATATCACAGATAGTTTGTTTAAGCACCAGAAAGTTTCTACCGTGACTGGCAGGGGAAATAACTGTTTAGTGAGACCTAAAGGGTCATAATTTCGAAAAATAAATTGACTAGAACATTACGACGATATGAGCAAGTAGGTTTGGTACTTATCATACCTACCAATTTTCGTTGAAATTCGGTCAGGTTTTTAGGAGAACTACTACGGACAACGGATGACGACTAGGTGCGGAGGTGATCATTTCTGACAAGTTTCGTTGAAATTCGGCCATTGCTTCAGGAGATCTAGACCTGACAATGTGTGTGACATACAGGCAGACAGACGACAGCACATAAACAGTATGTATCCAGATCCACTTCTTTGGGGTAGACATACGTATATGTCATTGAAACTGAAAATTGTAGTGACGGACACGGGGTTGATATTAATTGGATAGTTGTATATGGTTCTAGGGTTGGGATCACAGTAGTTACCAAGTAACTGAATCCAGTATAGCTAAAATGAAATTAGCTAGAAATTTAATAAAGCAAAATGTAGCATTTCTCAATAAATCAAGTGCCATAACTCTGGTTGTACTACTCCGATGTAATTGATTTTCAAAAATGTCCATGCTTTAATTTATTTCACCCAATGGCCTAATTTGGTAAAGATAAAACCAAAAATGAAGGTGCTGGAGTATTCACACGTCAGAATATTGAAATATTCACTGAAACAAGGACTATAACACTGTTGTTAATAATTTGATCTGGCTGTTTTTCAAACTTGTATAACATGTCATTGATATTAAGTTTCAATTAAAGACATTTTCTGTAGTTGTTACTGCATAAGAGATTTTCTTTAAACTTTTTGTACAGTAAGTCTGTTATATATATAGACAGAAAATGCAAAAATAATGGTAGGTCACCATAATTGCTAAAATTTTAAAAAATAATGTGTAATGCCACCATCATGTCAATCTATCCAGAAAGTTGAACAAGTCCTCGAAATAGCTAAATAAGACATTTTTGAAGTCTAATCATTGATTAAGTGGTCACAATTCTGCTAAAATTGTATTAAATTAAAGATCATTTAATTATAATTATAATTACATTTAAAGCTCATCTTTATGTAAAACCTATATTTTTTTACAAAATCTGTTGAAACCATTACCACAATTTATGCACAATTTAGCCCATAATGATACAATTTCCATTTTGTTTTGTATGTTCCCAATAAGAAAAATGAGATATAGGGTCCAATAGAAACCACAGCGTCCGAGCGCAATGGCATCGTAGGTCCGCACTGTACTGCAAACAAGGACTTGAAAATACAACGAAAGAGACAAAAAACAACAGAAAGGGTGGTGAAGACAGGGTTACCGACTTGGATCGGTCAGTAGGCAATAAGCCCCACTGGTTAGCTTGAATGGATTTTATATGCTCACAATCCTGGCTATTATCTCGTCTTCAGCGCCCAAATAGACACGACAGTGTAAACAAAACTACATGGACCCATGGACCAAAAAATAACAGAAAGGATGGTGAAGACAGGGTTACCGACTTGGAACGGTCAGTAGGCAATAAGGCCTACAGGTTAGCTTGAATCGATTTTATATGCGCTCAATCCTAGCTATTATCCTGTCTTCAGCGCCCAAATAGACAACTTGTTTAAACTTTCTAAGCACATAGTTTAACATATATAAAAACAAACAAAACTGACAAGCATCTAGGTAAAAATCTGCTGGAACTGTTTTGAGCGCATCAGGTACACCTCTACCGCCCAACCAATTGGATCAGTCTTTTTAAAGTATTTTTAAAGTGTCACGTACCATTTATCCCTGGTGGGTCCTGGCCAGGTTGGGTAGCTCGGCTGGATACGTCTGCTGTCTACGGCCGTTCAGCAAGTACTGACATTGGCGTGTCTCCTATTTTGAATCAGCTCGTCCGGTATTATATGTAGAATAAAACAAAGAGGAAACAACTACAACTACCCGCAGTTATTATATATATATATATATATACACACTACACTTGACTCCTAAATATATTTTTAAGTGCGTTGGGAAAATCAACTGGTATGTCCGTTTAGTCAGAAAAGGCAGTCAAACATATTTGTTTTGTTTTTGTAAAATCTTCGTAAATTCGTACCGCATATACTAATTGCCCCCTTCGATGGCCCATTTGATCATTACCCGAGAAATGTTACTGATGGTCTAAATTCTTTATGATACATGACTTGTGTTTCGTTACCATTATAGTCCTATAGATTAAACACCTTAAAACAGAAGGAAAATGTTTGTTTTAATTCCGGCTGATAAAGCAGCTAATAATATAATTATTGTTTGACGCCTCCATTATGTTAATGTTTTATCTCAGGAACTCGGAAGTACTAATTCATGTACTAATTCATATACTCCTGTGCAATCTACTGAAGATAATGTTGTTTCGACGCATATCACTCAATGCAAGATTTTCAAGACTGGAATAGACGAAAAGCAAAACAAACGAAATACTGGATTCCCAACTTACACAAACAACCATATAAAGCCCGTTTTATTTCCAATTCTAGTTCTTGCACCATTCCAAATATAACCTAAGTTTTAACATCTTGTCTTACTGCCGTTAAAGATCACGTTAAACAATATTGTGCTAAAGCTTATGAAAACTCTGGAATTCATTTATTTTGGTCTATTAAAAATTTAGGCGACGTTCTTGGTAAAATTTGCAATAAACGTCAAGCTTCATTTATAAGTACTTACGATTTTTCTACATTATATACAACTTTACCACACAACCTTATCAAAGACACGCTTATTGATCTCATTGAAATAAATTGCAAGGGAAAATACTACATTTTTGACCTGTAACAATATTCAATCGTTTTTTACTAACAGCAGTTTGGAAAATTACACTATGTGGACTTGCCATGAAGTTTGTGCATCACTTAGTTTTCTATTAGATAATATTTTCGTCAGGTAAGGAACTAATGTTTATAGACAAATTGTTGGTATCCGTATGGGTACGAACTGTGCACCCTTCGTCGTAGATTTGTTTTTGTATTGCTATGAAAGAGATTTCATGATGAATCTTTCACCAGAGACCCAGACAAATGTAACTGAAGCCTCTTATGACTCGGTATCTTGATGACATATTGAACATTGACAACCCTTTCTTTTCTACTATGGTTAATATTATTTATCCTAAAGAACTTCAACTTGACAAAGCTAATATTTTTTATACTAACGCTTCTTTTCTCGATTAACATCTCTCTATTGAAAATGGTGAACTAATTAACAAAATCGATGACAAGAGAGATGATTTTAATGTAGATATTGTTAATTATCCCGATTAACCCCAAGCAACTTCTTATGGGGTCTATGTGTCTCAACTTTTTTGTTTTTCTAGAACTTGTACTCGAGTTGAGGACTTTAATATTCGTAATCTTTGTATAACTAAAACGCTACTCCATCAGGGCTACCGTTACCATACACTTCGTAAAACCTTTGCACTATTTTATTATCCTAACTCTGGTATTCTTTCTAAATATAAAGGTAATTTAAGAACTCTTCTGCGACAAGGACTATCACAACCTGACTTCTATGGTGACGTGACTTACAAACTTCGTAAGATCCTTGGTCATGATCACTTTCATGCTATCTTTGTTAAACTTGTTCAAAGGTTTATCAAAAGAGGTTATGACCCTATCATGTTGCAACTCACTGTGGACCCATGTACAGTTCACCGCTACGTTTTCCTCTTTAATTGTACGATGATTGGACAGGCTGTGGATCCTATGATGACGTCTACCTAAAGTCCAAAAGGACGGTGACGTTCGATGTTTGTCTGCTTTCGTGTAGTGTCGTGCCCTCAATGGTTTATTCTCTTGTTGCTCTGGCTTCTGCCAAGTCTTTGAGTACCTTCTTTGTGGCTTTCTAGGCTATTTTATTTTATTTATTTTTTATATATACACGAACATCTTTGTGTTTTACTTATATTGCCTATTAATAATGCCTTGTTGGTTAGAGAATAGATCATGGCGGGGATTTCTTTATTTACACTGTCCCGTTTTATTGAGATGATGGTAGGGTAAGTGTGAGGTTTGGTGCACCCTAGAACCTAGTTTAAACCCCCAGTGGCCTTTTTGTGCCTCTGACCGTTCCACGGCGGTAGCCCTTTTGTCAACTCTGTTTGTGTTTGTGACGTCGTATGCCTTTATTCCTTATTAACATTGCCCTTTATCTTTTTATGTTGCGTTTTTTGGAGATTACTGTGTTCTGTGAAAGCTGCATTTCCTGTTCGACCTTTTTACTTATTTTGATTAATATACCCAACAATCAATATGCATCCATCGAAGGCATCTATAACAAATTGGTGAATTCTCTCTGAAACAGCACATGCCCCGGATGCTGGTACGAGTCTAGGATTTTAATAGATGCCATTGCTACCAGTTAAAGGCTGCTTAAACAATGTCGTGTATTTGTTATGGCTCTCGCTATTATCTTTGCATATGTTAAAATAATATTGTTTGTCAGTGTTAGGCGTTTCGTATTACGCAATGTTGTTGAAATACGAACCGTTAACTGAACATGCGCAATGCTTAAATCAACCTACTTTTATAAAAAAAATGCATTTAAACTGCCATGTCCGTCATGTTGGATTCCAAGGGTATTTTCCGCATATTTTTCCATAACAATACTGATTTTATAAAAATATGTTTGATACTTAATACCTAATTTTTATCAACATATTTACAATGTTTGAAATGTTTGAAAACATTTTAGTACATAATTATAAACAGGGTCTTTAAAGTCATTGAATTACATGACAAGAGAAAACATATTTCAATTTTGACTTATTATATTATTAATTTTCCCCAATTAGACGGTGTTGTTCCTTGAGCAACTCCTTTTTGAGGTATATGTTTCTCAACTTTTTTTTCTAGACCTTCATCAGGACTACCGTTGACATAAATTTCGAAATACATTGCGACATATTATTGTCGTTATCTTGATTGTTTTCGGAAACATAAAACGAAATTAAGAACTCTCCTGCGTCACTGATTTGATGGGTATGATTTACACACTGTGTGCGATCCTTAGTCATGATCATACAATCGTTGACAGTATATTAAAAGAGGCTTTATTATAACCATATCAACGCACTGCATGTTTAGTGGTTCACCCTTTTATAGTTCGCCACTATGCTTTTTCTTTGATTGTGTGTTGCCCGTACATAGTGTGGACTCTATGATGACGTCTAACTAAATCCGCAAGGATACATGCACATACAACACTCGATTATGTATTTAGATGAGTTATTGTCACGTCATAAAAGACACATATATAACCTTACATTTTATGTTTACAAGTTTATATTGATGAACGTAAACTTTTACACCAGAATTTGGTATATACAGACAAAACACATCCAAGACTGCATTTAGAACATAACACGAGATTTTTTTTTTTACCAAACAAAGTGAAAAACATGTTTTTATCGTGTTTCATTTTGTTCACATCTGCAGTTCAGAACACAAACAGAAACACAGACCCTTCTGCACACTCTAAAGTTACACTATAGTGATTGAGATCTTACATTTGGTTCCTTCACAAGATGCTTTAATGCGATGAATATTCCGAATAATATTGTCCTCTGCTATGTACAGAAACAGCAAAATATATGTGAAATTAATGTAATGCCAGCACTTAACTTTAAACTTTGCGTTTGTATTGTGCATATTACCTTATTTTCGTGCAGTATATGTAACTGATATTATAACACAATTCATTAAAGTATGGCATTTGTAGAATTGACATTTAGCGTCTATACTTTAATAATATATCAACCAAATTGGAAATGTACTCCCGAAAGTTAATAGTTGTCTTTAAACTTTCTGAACAAGTCTACTTGTAACAAGACTGACCAAGAGGAGACAACTCACCAAGGGAGAATCAAGTATACATACATTTATTTACAACAAGATAAATATATATACAAATAAATAACAATGACAAAGAAGACATATTCAAGTGTTCAAAACATTTAAATACACGTTATATAAATCACTACTCACTATCTTAAGTAATATATAGAGTCTGGTCTCAGCGAGTTGGCTTATTTAAACACCGAGATAGGCGTAGCCCATCGAGGTGTTGAAATAACCATTGAGCTGAGACAATCGCTATCTTGTTTGTAGCATGGTGTACTTATTTACACTGTGACGTCAGAGTGACCGTACTCTAAATTCCTCTATCTGGATTGTACTCTAAATCGCTCTATCTGGTAGTTGTATTACGGTATAGCCACGTCCTTTAGTTACCTAAATTAAACGATTTAATGCTTTGCATTGATCAAATGAAATGTCACCAACCATGCTGCAAGTTCGGTTGCCATACGGCACCATACTCTAAATAATAATAATATGTTAGTACTTTTGGTCGATATGTAAGTTGTTACCAAGATTACTATAGACTTCTGCCAGTAACTATATCGTTTTGTTTTCTTCAAGTGTATCTTAAAAATAAGTAAAATAATAATGTATCAACCAAAATGGAAATGTACTCCCGAAAGATAATAGTTGTCTTAATCTTTCTGAACGAGCATATTTGTAACAAGACTGACCAAGTCGAGACAACTCACAAAGGTAGAATCAAGATGAAAGAAATTGTCATTGAAATTAATAACAATGACAAAATGGAAATAGTAAAGTGTTTAAAGCATTATAATACACGTTACATGCATCTCTATTCACTATCTTATCTGAAGTTCGATGTTAATCAAACTGAATATCTGTGTTAAGATAAACCTGTATCAAGGCTAAGTCATCTCAAAGCTATAAAAAGCTGTGTTCATTCCGGTACAGTTTATTGTGTCCGGCACTAATACTTTACTTTCTCGAATTCCCTTCCACGAATTTCGACAATGCTAACAAGCACGTCCTTCATTAGCGATGGCTATTCGTCCCGGTATTCTACTTCCGGTGACGTAATTTCAAATTGACGCCAATGTGCACGTCCCTTTCCGGCGATGTGCCAGTCCCGGTTTTCGAAATCCGGTGACGTAATCCCGTCAACGCGTAACTATGTTCTATTATATAGCGTCTCGTGACTACTTCCCGGTCTGTCGCCCAAATTACGAATGATGTAGCTCCCGCGTCCTATGACTGCGTCTCTCTCCTACGACCCCGTACATCACGCACCCAACAATATGCTTTACATCCGCTCCGAGTGTATATTCAGCCACAACATATATACTTAGTCTTACAATGTTATCAAAACATGTATTCTGCAATAGCACTATGGTATCACTATACCTAATAACTGATTGCAATGCAATCTTTATTCAGAATGAATAAACACGAATTCTAAACATTCTTCGAATAAATATTAATTAAACGTCAATAAAACATGTAAAACAACTAGAGACGTAATGTGAACAACAATGAAATATCAAAATCCTAGATGTAACTGAAAACCTAAAACAACAATTCAGTCGCGAAGATTATAATTGATTTTGAAGCATAGACCACATGACTGAATGAATGACTGGATTTCTAACCGCTAACACATTATATTCGGTTATAATGGTACAGCAACCTCAGGGAGATTGTATAGTAATGACAATATAATAAGCAACCTCGGAGAGATTTACACTGCTCAATAAACAATACACACTCGATATACAATGAAGTAATGAAGTAATGAATGCTGGAAACCTTCATACAAAATGTCCTTACCATCTGAATCGCGTATTCTATTTATCTGAATACTGTTCAACTGCTATTACCGATAACTGAAATATAAACTATAATAGAATATCAGATAATAGTTTGCTAATATATCATGGCGTTTGAAAACGTATCTAGAAATAAAGGCAATATACTGCTAAACTGTCTAGGTTTTCATCGACAGATATTTACTTCAGAACAACAATTTAATTTGTTAATAATTTACAAAAAATAACAAATGAAGTGAAACATTACTCACCAATACTGCCGTAATTGTGTTGTCACTGACCACTCAAGAGTGCTGCCGTTATCCTTGTGACACCGACCTATCATTTACATCTTTTACACACCAATTTATACAGTCAATACACTTGTTATTACTGACTGAACTCGCCATCCATATAAATGTCATGTTCTCCGAACCTTTCGTGAAGTTCGCTGTGGCGTGGCTTTGAACTCTGTCGTATGTAAACAATATATTCATTTAATTAGGCCCGCACAGGTAAAAATCGGCAATTTTAATCCAAATACAGAACGAGTAAAAATTGTAAAATCATAACTTTCTTAATATTTGATGGATTTTAATAAAACAAGTCAAAAACACGTATTCTTTATTAATAGAATGGCACTGGCAAACTATCAATGATCACATATACGCATACATTGAAAGTGATGCGCTTGGAAAAAAAACTATCAAATTTCCTAATCAGAATCAGGGAAATGAGGCCCCGACAAACATAGTTAGAACTCTAAGTATATATGAATCAATTTTGTTACACTATTATATTTTGTATAACTTCAATGTCATGCGTACTGTCATGTAAATGTGTGTGTTCCATTTCAGTTGTTCCAGCGGTCTACAAAGGTATTAGAGGTTTTTTTTCTTCCTCCGAAACTAAGCCCGAAACTAAGCCGAAGTCCGAAACTAAGAAAAAGAGGTAACGCGGTTTGATTATCGACTTTGGATTCAAGCATGTTATGTCATGACGGAGTAGTGAACCTTATGTAGTTTGAACTTCATTGGAATATTGAAGTGTGTTATTTGCGGTAGTCTCCGCAGACAAAACAATTTCCGTAACCAACTTCATCGTCAGAATCGTTTTGTGTTCCATCTGCAATTGATGTACGAGTCTCAGTTGTAAACTACTTTACTCATAAATTCGTGTCAGTATTAGTTTTTATCTAAATATTTGTTCAGCATACTAACCATTTATTTAGTCTGAGGTATAAAAAGAAAAACGCATACATCATACAACTCCATGACAACGTTATAAAACGATATTTGGAAAAGAAATGCAGATTCAATTAACGAGCGCAGAGACTGATTAACATGTTTCTTTATTTGTTTGAATGGTGTTTTACGTCATTTTTAGCACATGTTACGCCATATATGATGGTCTTCTTTGTGTGGTACATGTAAAGGCAGAACACCCCAGTTTTTCCTGAGTAGAACCAGTACTGCATAGCTCCCGCCATTCGTAAGAATCAACACTTTCTCACTTGACCCAATATCGATTCTTACGGGTGGCGGGCGGGAGGTATACAGTGCTGGTTCTACCCAGGAAAAATGAGACCACTAACAAATAAATAAATAAAATAAAATAATAATAATAAATAAATAAAATCGACCGTCATATATGGTCTATTAAAACATACACGTCGAGCAACAGTCATCCATTGCACGGATACCTATAGTGTTTAATATTATTTCCAAACTTCCAAACCAGTAGAAAATATAGAATGATTTTTTTTGCGTCATTTGTTTGTGTTATTTTCATTGTTTATATTCTGAGCAAACACACAAAGTACCCATTTTATTTTTATTTCCATTATTATATAGACAGCAAAACAGGAAATTAATAATGATGTATATTGATTAATTAGATAGACCTCCACCAATAGTTCAAACAATTTATTCTTTTGAAAAATTTAGTACACAGGGGAGTTATCCCCCTTTTTCTTAAAGCATGAATTTTTGGTAAAAACACATTAAATCTACGCTAATTATATAAATTTGTCCAAGACAATATTCTCTATACGTTCCGAAAACAATCACACAAAAACACAACAACAATGGTATAGGAAACAGCTTTTGATTATCAAAAATCACCAAATTACCTCCTTTTAAGGTTTTCATAGCATCCATAAAAAATATTGCTTTGCAAAAAACAAACTGTTTATTGGAATATTTAGCACTCAGTGAGTGGGCTTGCAAACATGAAGAAAGATAAAAATATCGGACAGGGAAAACAGCATTCAAGGAAGACAGTCAACCACACAACAGACACACTTTTTTAATTAAGGTATGTTTAAGCTGTCTCTCCCTCAACTAATGGCCTATGGGAATACCAGCAAAAAGGGGGTACTTTCTTTTTTTGTTGCGTATATGTTCATGGTATCAGTCTTTAATGCTATATTTTCTTTTAAGCCGAACGACGAGTGTATATAATGGTAGTTAATGATTTAGTGTTTTTTTGTGTGTTTGCGTTTTGGTATTAGAACGATGAAATAGTAACGCTCCTTTAAATTAAGTATTGTGATTGATGTTCTGTTGCGTACACATTTGTATTACCAGGACGATAAGTAGTGAACAATTCATTTGTTTAATTACAAGTATGTTAGTAAAATTAAAGTTGAAATAATACATGCATTGTAATTAGCGCACATCCTTATTAAACTGTCTCATATATTAAAAGATAGCCCTACCTTGCAAAGAATAAATAAGTTCAGATGTTCCTGTTGACACCTTATGCAAATGTATTTTGGTATTGTAATATAGATTGCTTATTCACATACTATGTATATGTGTATTATATTGTATAGTATAATATTGTAGTCAAACGATCAGACTGTATATGGTCTATTTATAGATCTACTACACGTAACTCTACACTGTTTGATCGATTTGTTTACATCGATCGTATTTTAGACTAGTGATAGGATTGATGTTACATAACTCCACGATGTGACGTCACGAACGTTAATAAATAAGCAGTAATAAGTAAAGTATCATAACATACATTTGGTTATTTTCACAAAATAGCGTATTTCATAATAAATAGTGCCACTTTCGCAATGAAGCAAATTTATCAAATGATCGATATTCTGGTACTGTATATATTTTAAAACTCAACATGATTACATGGACATGTCCACTCTAATTGTACTTTATTGTGTGTGTTTGAACATTCAGCATCATACTATCATAATGTTACATGGTATGCTTAACTGATTAAAAGTTTTCTGTTATTGTTTTTTTTTTTTTTTTTTTGTTTTTTTACAGTTGTCTTGTATTATTTGTATTAAGAATATTGTAACCGTGAACTGTTATGGTTTAATAAATTATGTTTCCCGAGAATACATAATGTTTTAATAGGATAATATGAAAAAGGCACAGCCTAACTGGGGATGTATCCAGTTTAAGTAGATCTAATAAACTTAAAATGTCAAACTGTATAATTGAGGATTCTGCACCGAGGCTGAGGAACAGAAAGTCGATATGATGTTTGAAACCATTATAATGGCACAGAGAACTGCCATGTAGTGATGTACTATTTTAATGACACAGACAGTTTATATGTAGTATCATTATAATGACACCGACAGTAACTCCTTTTGTATTTGTGATGTCATTTGCATTTATTATTGCTTTTGCCTTTTTGTTTGTCTGTTTGCGTGTTTGTTTCTGTGTTTTGTGGTTGACTGTCCTCCTTGAATGCTACTTTCCCTGTCCGATCTTTTTATATTTCTTTGTAAGGTTATACTGACGCAAACAGTTGATGTGTAGTGTTGTACCATGAAAATGACATACAATTGATATGTAGTAGAGTACCGCTATAATGACACAGATAGTTGATATGTAGTGTGGTACAATTATAATGACACAGTTGATATGTAAAGTGGTAACATTATAACGACTCGAAGAGTGGAGTATAATTACAATGTCACAGGCAGTTGATAAGTAGTAGGATACCATTATAATGACACAGACAGATAATATGCAATGTGGTACCATTATAATGTCACATACAGTTGATATGTATTATTCTACCATTATAATGGCACCGACAATTGATATGTATTGTAGTATCATTATAATGACACCGACAGTTGATATACATGTATATAGTAGTATCATTATAATGACACGGACAGTTGATATGTATTGTGGTAGCATTAAAATGTCACATACAGTTGATATGTACTATTCTACCATTATAATGGCACCGACAATTGATATGTATTGTAGTATCATTATAATGTCACCGACAGTTGATATGTACTATTCTACCATTATAATGTCACCGACAGTTGATATGTACTATTCTACCATTATAATGGCACCGACAATTGATATCTATTATAGTATCATTATAATTTCACGGACAGATGATATGTATTGTAGTATCATTATAATGACACCGACAGTTGATATGTATTGTAGTAGCATTATAATGACACGGGCAGATGATATGTATTGTGGTAGCATTGTAATGATACAGACAGTTGATATGTACTATTCTACCATTATAATGACACAGAATGTTGATATGTATTGTAGTACCATTATAATGACACGGACATATGATATGTATTGTGGTAGCATTATAATGACACAGACAGTTGATATGTAGTGTGGTAGCATTATCGTGACACAGACCGATGATATGTAGTGATATAACATTATAATGACACAGACAGTTGATAAGTAGCGTTGTACCATTATATGGGATACTATTTATAATTCAAACGCACGAAAAATCGTGCCCACGAGGTAATTAAAAGCACGAAGGTAATTAGCCAATCGTTGACCTGAACGCCATCTGTGGTATTGATATAACCCTTCTCCATTGATTAGTTATACCCCATCCGCATTGAATATTGACACCCCCTCCTCATGGAGTATTGACACCTCCTCCACATGTAGTATTGATACTATTACTACCACGCTACTGATACTCCCTTCACATTTAGTATTGATATTCCTTCCATATTGAGTATTAATACCCCCTCCTCTCTGAGTATTGATACCCCTCTCGAATAAATATTGATTTTCTCCTAATTGAGTTTTGATACACCCTCCCGATTGAGTATTGATACCCACTCCTCACTAAGTATTGTTACCCCCTCACGATTGAGTATTGATATCCTTTCCTCATTGAGTATTGATACCCAATCCCGATTGAGTTTTGATACACCCTCCCTATTGAGTATTGATGCACCCTCGCTACTGAGTATTGGCACTAACTCCACTTTCAGTATAGCTGAGTATATATACTCCCTCAACATTGAGTTTTGATAACCCTCCTCATTGTGTATTGATACTTGTCCCTATCAAGTATTGATGACCCACGCTATTGAGTTTTGATACTCCGCCCCATTGAGTATTGATACCCCACCACATGGAGTATTGATACCCTCCACATTAAGTATTGATACACCCTCCACATTGAGTACCTAAAAATTTCTCCATCCAGAAAATACCCCTTCAATACTCAATATGGATTGCGATCTTGTATCAATACTCAACGGAGAGATATTATAGATTCTCTATGTAAATGGGATATTAATCCTAAATGGGGAGGTGTAGCAGTACTTAATGGGCGAGGTTATCAATTTAATACTCAATAGAGGAGTATCAATACTCAATTCGCCTTGAAACTTTGTTTTAGATGATACCCTCCAAAAGGGGCTGTGCTCTTCGCGGTAGAGTACCTGCATGCGTAAACCTAAACAAGAATAAGTTTATGAATAATAAAACATGTCATGAATATATAGCTATCTATGTAGAAATTGTTGTTGCAATGTGTTCTTATCTCATGAAAACACGACTATTTGTTTTGGAAACAACGTAAACAATGGGCCATTTTTTATAAAGTAAGCACACATTTAAATATTTTATTATTAGATACAGATGAAACTAAAATTCATATGCCAATAAACATATTTTTTGAATATATTTTAATAGCCTAAATATCAACCATGCCTATGTGTATGCAAACAATCATATTCTTTACCGAGAAGATCATAGTCCCTTTAAGACAACCACGACTGTGAAGGTCGAGTGACTGGCATTACGAGCACCGATTTGGGCGTTACTTAGAATCTGAAAAAACACAGACAGCGATATCGATAACTTGGTACAGACTTTCGGAAAGGTTGATTTTCAGATCACGATTTAAAGTTTGTAGTTTAATTCTGATGATTTATTATAATGTGTACTAGATACATGTATTGGGCAAGTGTATATGCATTTGCTAATAGGTGTCTATGTTAGCAAAACAACTAGTAAGATACCACCGATACTCGTTTTGGTACTCATACAGACACAATCTGTGTATAAAAATAACACCACTGCCTATTTCAGTTTGTTTATTTTGAGAAAATTTGCACAACTGGTTCATCTGGTCAATCACAAAAAAAAGTATTCTATAGGACCCTATATATCATTCAGGCAAATCAAATTCTAATTACACTTTGATACTCTCCTCTTCTAGGCCTTGTAGCGTAGAGTATCGTAGCGTGATAAAAGGTCTGATTTTAGTGAAATTGCAGGTACACATCCTCAACGAAACTGCGGTGATAATCAAAAGTATGTGTATAACAGTATTGGAATAAAGAACGTAAGAAAGAAATAAAGAAAAAAAGAAGAAAGAAACAAAGAAAGAAAGAAAGAAAGATGGATATGTCATTGTATTATGATTTCCGTAACATTTCCGCCAATTGCCAAGGTTGTTCTGGTTTGACACGAATGAAATCGGACTAACCTCGTCGATTTCCGTCAATCGCTATCAATAGTGGATGATCCGAATACGGAAATCTGCGGAGAGTTCCGATTGCATTTACGGGTTTAGGGTAAACTGGATGGCAAATAATGGTAAACATATACAAGATGTGTTCATAATCTTTCTCGGTGTTTATTGGAGAGCACTGTAATAACAGCACATCAAAATATTTTTTAAACTTTAATTTGGCAAATATTGGGCGTGGCATGGATTGAAAAACAAGCTCCAAGCATGGGGTTTAACAATTGGGCTGCCGGTAAGCACAAAAGACCATTATGACAAGCCGTTACAGTAGAAAGCATTAAGCAATAAAGCAGATTGAATATAACACTATTAAGGACATGAATACATGTGCACCAAATTAAATGTTCATTATGAAAGCAACTTTTCTGATAAGCATTTATGCACGTGTTGAAAGCACGGTTGATATTCAAGCATAATTACAAGTGCACCGAATTCAAGCAATTCAAATGTTTTTTATCAATTCGTACGGACAGCAAATTTGTATAAATTATGTTTAGATTACAATTCAGTCTCTGGGTATACAGGAGCTGAATAAATGTAAACTGAAACTTATATGTCCTTCCTTTCACACCTTTGCTGCCGCCGATAATTACACACTAGTCTACACAATTTAGACACATCAACTAGGTGTAATCCAAAACTTCCAGCAAGTATGTAAATGTCCTTAATGTCCATGCCACACCAGTAATGGTTGACTATGTAAGTGGATCCAGAGGAAGACATCAACTGAAAATATATAACTCAGAGAAAGCAACATGATCTTGCAACATAAAACACTATCTTTTGAATATAAGTATTGACAAATAATGAAATGTCTTAAATGAACTTATTGTACTTATACAACTTCATAACACTATTATCGATTTCAATCAATGTTCCTGTGGGCTGGGAGGGAAGGAATTTAAATTGTTAACATAAGCTAAAGCACATTACCTCGTTGTGAATCCAACATGCCGGTATAGATCTACGAACACTGCACCGTGAAATTTACTCCCTAAGGTCAAAACGCTAATTTTGTGTCCTCCAATAACCGTTGACTATAACAGATATTATAGTCAGTATTATTGGAGAGCACTGTAATAACAACACATCAAAATATTTTTTAAACTTTAATAGATTTGGCAAATATTGAGCGTGGCATGGATTGAAAAACAAGCCCCAAGCATGGGGTTTAACAATTGGGCTGCCGGTAAGCACAAAAGACCATTATGGCAAGCCCTTACAGTAGAAAGCATTAAGCAATAAAGCAGATTGAATATTACACTATTAAGGACATAAATACATGTGCACCAAATTAAATGTTCATTATGAAAGCAACTTTTCTGATAAGCATTTAAGCAAGTGTTGAAAGCACGGTTGATATTCAAGCATAATTACAAGTGCACCGAATGCAATCAATGCAAATGTTTTTTATCAATTCGTACGGACAGCAACTTTGTATATAATTTATGTTTAGATTACAATTCAGTCTCTGGGTATACAGGAGCTGAACAAATTTAAACTGAAACTTATATGTCCTTCCTTTCACACCTTCGCTGCCCGCCATATGGATGGGCGCCCGGACACTCCAAGTCATAAAGTAGAGTGTCCAGGCGCCCATCCACCGCCAAATGTAGGGGAAACATATTTTGTCTGCAGCGAAGAGTGTGTATCAAAAACAAAATATCCGAATGCCACGCCCAAAACAGAAACGGTGCCAAAAAAGTATCTATTTTCTCATCACTGCCTACTTGAAATGAAACATTAAAATCCAGCCGCTAACTGGTTAAGAAACAAGTTGTTCCCCACATTTGATAAATGAACACCATTCTGTTCAAGACAGGTATCATCAGCCGGAATGTTTGGGTATGCTAACTGGTTTAAGAAACAAGGTGATCCCACAGTTAATTATGAACACCATCCTGTTCAAGCCTGAATGTCTGGATGTAGCAAATAAAGGCCCCCAATATGTATTATCGCCTTAGCAGCGTAACTGTTTAGCCGATTTCTGGCCCTTGTCCTTGCTAAAGGATTGATAGAATAACTCGATGAAAGCCGAGGAAGTATTTAAGAACAAACAACGACCACATCTAAAAACCTTTAATGGGTATTTCCCTCAATCATTTCTCAAAGACCACATGAGTTGATGCATCAGACATTGTCAAAATAAATAAATGACAGGAAATTATCAAGTATGTAAAGGTTGGAGGATGATTTAACTGTAATGTGTGTCTCGAAAAAAAAACTGACTGTTAAACGTGCCTAAATTAGCATCAGGAATATCGATCTTAAGCGGTTAAATAATATGAAGTGTAACATGTACATGATACTCAGTTGCAGACTTAGAACTCTGAATGATTTCTGATAAAGCATGTATCTTTCCTACTGTTTCGCGTGACATGGTTATTTTCATTTCAGACAGTAAACAACTGATATACATTTGTTTGTGAACAATATGCACATTTTCCTAAGTGTATTAACTTTTGTCTCCTGGATAATCAAGTTTATTTCTAGTGTAAACATGACTTTAACTTCATTTTTACCTTTGACCTACGATCGATTTTAGACTTGTGTAAACAATCATCATCATCAAGCGCCTAAGTAATTGATGAACAGTAAGTCAATCAATCGGTACATGACTGTTTACAGGCTACAACCTCAATGTATGTCGGTGCTCCACTGTTTTATCAGCCACATTAGAAATACCAAGTACTTGCATAACGATCTACAACTATCTAAAGGATAAACCATCTAACACTCCGACAACAATACACGAAGAACATGTATCCTTTTCAAGTGAACTTGCCCGCATCAAAAAGGTTAGCCACACAACTGTGTAAACTTCCTTTAACTAATACATAAAGATGTCATCGTGATGCTGACAATTGGAATGACATTTATCTCATTTATCACCTTCTTGTATGATAACCTAAGATGAAGTTGGTGACTTAGAGGAAATGTGTTATTATATTACAATTTGCAACCTGTGCATATACCTTTTGGACGCCATGTTGTTTATATAACTTTGACTATGACTATTGACTATAAACCCCAGAGCTACACACACACACGCGCACACACTGCATTGTGGAACCCTGCTGAGAAGTTGTTATTTTGAATAGACACAGCACAGAAGTGGTTTTATAATTTAGTGACCATGCACATAACTGGTTCAAAGTGCAGTGTATTGACTAGGGACAAGCCGAAAAGGAACAGATAACTAAATTTCAATGAACCCCTGGCAAAAATACCTGGTGCAGGATAAATAAAACATCAACCTGGTACAGGATATTTGAAACCTCATCGATCTAATGGATTGGCCCAACAATAAACCAATGATCGAATGGAATAGCCTTAAAATGAGGCATTATGATAAGTATGTAACTATTTACCATGTCTTGAATATGTACACCACTGATAAAGCACTGATAAAGCATTGTCGATGCATTAAATATGAATGTATTAAACATTGTAGGGATATATTTCCAAACTCTACACGATATAGTTTCGAAATTCACAAAGCTGCTATGAGGTGTAGGTTTATCTTGTATAACAAGTAAAAAGTGGAACTTTACATACAATACCAACACTGGAGGACTCTATGACCTGTTCCACACATTGCATCCGATACCGACGTTTTGACTGGTGTTAAGTCAACTTGATGGTTACACGAACTGAAAAATAAGGCAAAATGTCCTAAAGATTGAAACAAAATAAGCCTTGAAAGATGTGATAGAGATCCAATT
Source organism: Cyrtodaria siliqua (assembly GCA_037043455.1). Lineage (NCBI taxonomy): Eukaryota > Metazoa > Mollusca > Bivalvia > Adapedonta > Hiatellidae > Cyrtodaria > Cyrtodaria siliqua. Next base: position 116,878 of record JAWPHD010001750.1, read on the forward strand.
AAAATTAGGCAGCATCAGCAACAGCGTCAGTATAAAACAACAGCCACTGTAATGAAAACATTATTGTACGCAAACTGAATAAATATCAAGTTGATCGCTCGTCGATCAGCATGGAATGTTTTATAAACAGTTAATTTAAAAGAACGGCAAGTACAATTGAGGCATGAATAATTTTTAACTGTTAAACAGTATTAATTCAAATTCAAATAATGTCATATCCGACACAATACTTCCGCACCATCGTAGACGCACGCTCGGACGGTATGACGTCACCTACCGCTCTGGGTCATGAATATTCATTGCCTCCATTGGCAGACAAACAACTTACAGCCAACAGCAGCAATGTAAAATTAGCTGAAATCAACAACTGGTGAGATGTACTTATCAGCAGTAAGAAAAAATATTGCCTAAACACTCCAATTACATAAAACACAATTACACGAACAGCCTTTGAGTTCAATAATAGCAGCAGAAGCTAAACAACGCTGATTACAAACAGGATAATGATTACTTGGAGACCATTTTAAACTTCCTAGTTTTTTAAACTAGTGTGAACTGTTTGCAGTAACAATGTGTAACAAAAAGGAAAGGTGTGAAAAAATCTACAGCCATACACATCTCCAATGAAAATGCAATTTGCATTTGCAGACTCCTGGTGTAAAATATGATATTTGGAGATTTTTGCATTATACAACAGCAACCGTTTTATAAGGCTATAGACTTTATATAAAAAATCATACCATAAAAAACATATCTAGCCAATTTTTTTTTTTTTTTTTTTTTTTTTTTTATGATATTATTAGCATTATATATGTCCCAACTGACTAACCCACTGACTTTAAACCCATAATAAAGTGTATAAAAACGAGTCCTGTTTCCGTAGGCAGTGCAACATCTGTTCCTCTAGCTGCCTAACATCTTTGTACGGCCTCTTCTGCAATCAAACGAGCCACTCAACGATCTGTGACATAACTGACTTGCTGAACGATATGTATTTACACCGGGAGACAGTACATACAACCGCTGACTTTTCCCGACAGAGCTGGCTCGCACCATCGAACTTGCTCGCTTTCCACGACGCATTATCCAGTGTGAATATGAAAACAAAATCAACGTACATTGTATAAACTGAGAAAATAAAATCCTATTCGAAATATTAATACCAACTTACTAGAATAATTTTTGTCTATTTTTTTTTTATTTTTATTTTTTATTTTTTTTATTTTTTTTTTTTATTTTTTTTTTATTTTTTTTATATATTTATAATTATTACGATTATTATAATATATATATATTTATTCATCATTGTTATTAGCCCACTATCATTATAAAATTATTTATTTATTTGTTCGACCTCAGTGAAAATGCACTCAGACGCATTAGGCTATGCCGTAAACATTTTCAGTTAGAATGCAGGGGCGAATCCAGGATTTCAGCTTAGTGGGGGCGTAAGATTTTGGTAAATTTTCGGTTCCGTCTATAGCCTTATAAAACGGTTGCGGTAGTGCATTGATAGGGTAAAACAGTCCGTTTTCAAACAAAAGGATTTAACAATGTGTTAATTAAACAACTCATTAGCCATTATGCGTCGAGCGAGCGAAGCGAGGGAGAATATTTTTTATACTAAGGGCGTGCAACGAAATTGTTTGATATTTTATCTGCAGTAACATGGACATGCATGTATGAATAAAAAAGGGGCGTTCTCAAACAAAAGGATTTAACAATGTGTTAATTAAACCACTCATTAGCCATTATGCGTCGAGCGGGCGAAGCGAGCGAGAATATTTTTTACACTGAGGGCGTGCATCGTAATTGTTTGATATTTTATCTACAGTAACATGGACATACATCCTTTGATATTTTATCTACAGTAACATGGACATACATGTATGATCCGGAATTTTAAGGGGGCGCGCCCGCCCCCGTATCCGCTAGTGGAATGTACCTAACCGCATTATTCTTGAAACACACTTAAATACCACTCATTGTTCTATCAACTGCTGACCCAGTTAACGCGAACATAAATGCAGTATAAGCTGCAGCCAGTACGCAAAATGTTGTTGAGCAGTAAACGGAGTTACAGTCGCTGGTAGATAATAGTTGCATTATTGCACTTTAAACCTGCGACAGGCTCAGCAGTGAAGTAAAGGGACATTCCACTTTGAAATTGAGGGTAGCAGGTGGAGTAGTTTCGCCCAAAACCTCGCTTAAAACGAACGCTTTAAAAAACAAACAAAGCAAAAAACGAAGTTATCAACGTTTAGACTCCATTTAAATTCGACAACGACGACGCCACACATAAACCACGCAATATGAGAGTAATATTAATTAACGTTTACCTACTCCTTGGCATGACGTCATTCATAAACCACGCAGCATATTTAGGGCAAAACTAATCGCGTGGGAAACCCCACATTACGGGAATATTAATTAAATTATATACGAGAACGTTGTTATTTATTTATAGTTATATCAATTAGCAAAGGAATCGCACAGAATAGAAACAAAGAAAGAGACGAAATAAAGCTTACGTTAATTGAAAGAAAAAATGTTCTGACTAAAATCAAAATGGCCGAACTAGTAAGGTGAAATAGGAGACTTTATTTACATCGACCAACAACGTATACCCTTTATGACTAAAATGAAACGAATACAACCTAATCGAAGATAAAATCATGAGCAACAGGAATATGACAAAAAGAATTGATAGATCATGCGAGTATGATTTCAATGAATTTAAATTGTTAACATAAGCTAAAGCACATTACCTCGTTGTGAATCCAACATGCTGGTGTAGATCTACGAACACTGCATCGTGAAATTTACTCCCTAAGTTCAAAACGCTAATTTTGTGTCCTCCAATAACCGTTGACTATAACAGATATTATAGTCAGTATTATTTTGACCTGAGCTTAAAATACCATCTACATCTAATTGTCTTTATGTTTTTTGCAAAGTTTCTATTTTCAAATGTTTACAACAATACGGTTTTCTTCTTTAAGACAAAATACTACTTCTTTTGTAATCGCATTTGTGGTTTTTTTCAGATCGTCAACCTATTGGATTTATTCACTTTTGCTTGATTCTTTCCTGTGATACCATAGAAGCTCGCTATTATAGTCGATCGTTACTTGTAATACACGATTAAGTTGATAACTTTGTATATTAAGTGCAATGGTTGACGGTGAGATGATGTACCTGTATATAATTATGCCGATGCATACAAATGGTGTTCATCGAGTCGCGCATCATGTTCATCGAGTCACGCGCATCATATACATCGCGCTAGATCATATTTCTTTGTAACGTTACTTATCATACACGGTGTTGCAACTTCAAGAACACTTTCGTGTCGTATATAGACAGTCGACATATTCAGTATTCGTCATATTACTACGAACGTCTTATACGTTCATGAGAACAGTATGTTTCATCTTTCAAATGTGTACTTGATTTTTTTTCTTGATAATTGTATATATGTATTTAACATATTTTAACATTTGCATTAAACTTATGTCAATGCAGTCGTCGACATTTGATTCTTAACTGAGTTAGTCCCACCCACTAGGGTCATCCTGCGACAATACTCTCAAATTATGGTAACGTACGTTTAATTCATTTTGGCGACGTCTTCGAAGACACAATTGTCTTAACATTCTCTAAGACGTTTTACTGTACATTTAACATGATATTCCAACTATTCCAACTTGTATACTATTATCTGTTTGTTATTTGGCGACAGTAACGTATGTTTCATTTTAAGCCGTTGTTTGACTCATCATAACACACACCAAAGATAATGTATGGAACAAAATATTTGTGCTCCGACTTAATCAACATACCTTCATTGAAACTGTACACTGACCGTGATTGTACAAATATAACTACGGCGACAACGATGCTCAGTTGTATTGAGAAACAGCGATATACATGTATATCGGAGTGGATCACGACGTAGACACATGCCATGACTCATCCATGATAAGCCTTGGCATACTTCAGAAATTCGACTTGCATCTGTGATAGACAAAAAATAATAGCTTTACGTACAGGCAAGCAATCTGACTGTTGACGACACCGATGCCACTCTACCACAATTTATACCTAAGACGATCAATACTATAAATGATATTAATATTACTGAAAATGAAATTTCTGATATTCTATCAACTCTAGTGATAAATAAATATAGTAAGCCAGATGAAATAAGTCATCGAGTCCCGAAAGAAACTTTAAAACAATATATCGCCACCTATGTATTCTGTTTAATCGTTCAATTCAAGAAAGCATCTATCCACAATGCTGGATATTAGCTAATGATATGCCACTTTTCAAATCAGGTGATACAGATTCACCATCAAACTATAGACCAATATCGTTAATTAGTTGCGTTGAAAAAGTTAGGGAACGGGTGATGTTCGAACATATTTTTAATTGTCTACTTATCAATAATTCAGTATTTGAAAACTAGTCTGGTTTCTTACCTGGTCACTCAACAGTGTACCAACTAAATCTGGCACGTAGCTTTAATTTTTAAACTCCGACATCATGGCATTTGATGCAACTTTATTAATTGGTTTCATACTTATATAGTTGATCGTAAACAAAGAGTTTTCGTTGGTTCTTCTGTTTCTGAAATAACAACTCCAAATGCCGGCGTACCCCACGGCTCTGTCCAAGGACCATTATTGTTTTTAATTGATAGAAATGCCAAGGCTATTTGCTGATGACATTGCGGTATCTAAACCCGACATAGATTATATGGAAACTACAATTGATGATGGCCTGCGTAAAATATTGAATTGGTCATAGCAACGGCTAGTACAATTTAGTCCATCTAAAACTGAAGTCATGTTCTTTTCACTTGCAAACAGAAAACGTCCGTCTTTGATACTTGGAAATGCTCAACATAACTTTGTTTACCATCATACACATCTAGTAGTAACCCTTTGTCATGATGAATCATGGCATCAAACCATTTCAAATATTGTAACATCTGCGTCTAAGGTACTAGGTTCAATACAATTAATGAAATTTAAACTAAAACGTCAAACGCTTAATCAAATATATAAAGAAATATAAAAAAGATCGGACAGGGAAAGTTGCATTCAAGGAAGACAGTCAACCACAAAACACAGACACAAACACGCAAACAGACAAACAAGAAGGAAAAAGCAATAAGAAATGCAAACGACATCACAAACACAAAAGGGTCGACAATAGGGCTACCGCCTTGGAACCTTCGTCCTATTTTAGAATATCCGGCTATAGTATGGGATAGTTGTACGAATTAGCAGACTTCTTTTTCCGATTTACTTCAAATGTCCCTTAAAGCCTTCCTCTTTCGATATACTTCAAATGTCCCTAACATCATTCTTCTTTCGAAGTAATTCAAATGTCCCTAACATATTTCTTCTTAATGCCCCTCGCAGCTTTCTTCTTTCGGACGATATCAAGACACATCTGGAATTGTATTCCTGACCTGAGAGGGAAACAGACAGCCAACTACTTTCATGGTTATGTACAGGTGTGAGTTGTGTCTCTCCTAAACGAGAACATAAAAATAATATTTATTATAAATATAATTGTTGGAAATTATAATTAGTATCATATAAAATATGAAATATTAAATAAGGCTCATTTAATATAGCAACTTACACATATTGTTAAAGCAGATTTTGGTTCATTTAATTGTTTGCTATTGGTAGATATTAATTTTGTTATATTAAAATTCTCACTAATTGAATACACAATCCCGTATACAACTGTCGTTCAGTAGGTAGAGTGGGCTGTGATTGAAGCCCTGTTCATAGTTTAATATTCAATATCTATAACTGCGTTTGTAACCATGAAGCTCCACCCAGAAATTAGATAACGGGCATATTGAGCATACAACTATATATTTAACTGCATTAACTTTCTAGTAACATATAACTAGCATGAAACAAAAACTAGATTTGAAATATTTTAAAATGGACTACGTATATCTCAAATGGCGTATATATAATTGTCGTTTTTTATTGTTCTATCTTTTCATCAGTGTAATAATTGATGTAAAAAATTAAAGACCTGCTGATTCGCTAAAGATGGACTGACCTTACAGAAGAAGCATTCGTGGTCCCGCCTTAATTCCATTAAGTGATGGGAAAGATTATATAAGCAGAATTTTATAACGAATAATTATAAAATAAAACACTTTTAGAAACATATTTTACTGAAAAAGAATGTGATAACCTGTTCAGAATTAATTATTAAATGTTTTGATTTTAAAATATGCAAACTTTATAAGTCAAAATTAAGGTTTTATTTCATACCGCAGCCAACCCCATTTTCGCTTCTTGGAGATGTTGCGTGGGGTATGAAAGTTAATACTCGGACCACGTTATGGAATGCGTTGTATGTTATACTGGGCTGTTACTTTATATCCAACAGCCCATAACATTATATGCATTTGCTTCTTTTTGGGTACCACATAATAATGTTAACGCGGTCAAATAGTTTAAATCAAACTGCTTCTGAATATTAGGTATTGCACCAGAAACATGTTTTCGTTTGTTAGAGAAACAAACATATCGCGTTTTTATGTTGTTGTTGTTTTTTTGTGTTTTTTTTTTAGTTTTTTTTTTTGGTGACTATATGCAAGCAGCCTAAAGTGAAAGTGACACTTGTCAATCGAGATTCTAATTTTAACGTTTTATTCAAATTTAAAGATCGTCATGTGTACTTTTATCATGTATAGGTGTAGTGCAGAACAATTGCGTCTATCTTTTTTACATGTTTAACATTGTTAATAAGAATAACATCAAGTTACTTTCTGTACTGCACAACACTGGTACAATTTAGTTTTGTTTTTTGTGTGTTAAATTTGCTTTTATATGACATAATCAGAAAGTACTATATATATATATATGTTCGAACAGTAGAATGTTGCCTTATTAAGTAAAGGAGATATAGCTATATGTCTTTAGTGCATTTGGTTACAAGCAGGGGAGATAACATAGGTAGGACAGGTGTTTAGTTTTATGACTGTTACCTGTTATAATTATATCTAGAAGCTTGCATGTTATTTTGCATATGTTTTATGTTTATCATAAAACACACTGTGTAAAATAATACGAAGCGGTTGTTTGCAGTTAATTGTATCAACCCTCTATTCTCCCTCTGAATAATCCATTACTTATTCACTTTTGTAAGAACAGTACTATTCTGCATGTCCGTGTTTGTGTTGTTTTACTGTGGATTTAGTTAGGTTGAAATTTCGGGCCTATGTTGAAATTTCGATTATATCGTCGTATTGACATAACGCACAAGGTAAATGAATTGTGACACCAATACATTCTCTATTGATTAGTCGAGTAAGACGAATGTGTACATACCTCTAAGAAACGTAATGTATTGTTTTTGTTTGCAATGCATTGTCGGTATTGCCTATGACTATACATAGTTTAGTGTGCAACATACGTATAACTCGTCCGGTTGTTCGTCTCTTCAGACGTTCACTTACCTTTCCCTTGTGTTTTCTTATGAACAACCATGATTAAATTACAATCCTAGATATAAAGATATAGTTTTCTAGATAATGGATACGATATTAGCCATTTAGTGACAGATTATTATGAATGAAATATGAATGAAATATTCAGGTCTGTTTAATAGGTTCTACAAAGGTTTGTTTACCCGTATATCCTGTTTCTAACCAAAGTATCAAGTTGAGCGCAAACTTAACACTTCCAGTACTTAATACTGCATTCACCATTAACACGGTGAGTTCACATTAATTTCTTTCGAATACAAATTGGTTGCATTGTTGATATTGGCTATAACTATATAATTTAGTGTACAACGTACATACAACTCGAACGTTCAGTTTTCAGACATTGAGCTATCTTTCCTTTGTGTACTATTTTTATGAGCGACCACGATTTGAATCACAATCCATATGTTTCTAGATAATTGATGGCATATTCGCCATTCAGTGTCACAGCCTTATGAATGGAATATTCAGTTCCGTTTACTAGGTTGTAATAGGTTTGTTTACCCATGTATCCCTGTTGTTAACCAAAGTATTATGTTGAAAGTAAACTTAACACATCGAATCAATTAGGGGAAAAGGCATACATTTCTAAATACTGCATTTCATCACGGCGATTCCAAAGAAATTGCTTACTAATACACATGGGTGTTATTCTCTGTGTTTCATTAAGACAGCATTATTTTCAGAAATGCAGTCCAGTATTGTTTTTCCAGTAATGTCATGAATCTTGTTTCGCAAAAATAACACAACATTAAAGTTTGCGATTTATCGTAAATTATGCATTGTGAATATATGTATTACAAACAACTCTTAAAATGATATGCAAGTGCAACCCATTTCGATATATTAGCATTTGCATTCCTTCTACTAGCAAATATATCGTGAGTTTAACACCTGCGTCAAATGTAACAGCCGAAAATACTCATTCAGCTATATTTGTACATGTATCATAAAACGTCCACTAACCATTGCGTATAGCATAATGATAAAATAACAAGAAAAGGTATAACATATATATTATACCATGGGAAGTACGGACTGCATGTAGATGTTGTGGATACGTGATCGTTTTGATAGTGAAGGTCACCGGCACCTTGACCTTTAAATGAATAAGGATAAGGGTCATGTACTGGTCATGATCAAATATTCATCCTTTGAAGTTGGTGGAGTTAGACCATCAAGTGTATAGTTGTTGATAGGACATCGTATTGATAGTGAAGGGCATTGCAACCTTGACCTCCGAGCTAGTGAGCGGGAAATAACAAGAGGTCAATGACCTTGAAGTTCTACTGTTTGATTTAGATTTCAGAATGTAGTCGATACAAACTTGCTTTGTGAAAATTTATTTTTAGCTGTGGTGGCCATCTTAAATTTGCGGGCGACGTGAAATGATGTTTGGATCAATTACACCGCAAGAGCAGCATTCCTGTGAAGGCTCATGAGAGTTCGCCAAGTAGTTTCAGGGGAGTAGTTGCTACAAGTTTTCATTTTATAACTATGTAGACAAAGATGACAGCCATGTTTGACATTGAATGAGAATGATGTTCGACTTGGATAACCATCATGCTGTGTTGATCGTTTTAAAGGAAGTGCCATATCAATATCAGTTATAGTTGTGAAGAAGTAGTCGCTACAAACTTATTGTTTAACAAGAGGTCAATGACCTTGAAGCTCTACTGATTGATTGTGATTTCAGGAAGTAGTCGCTACAGACTTGTTTTTTGAGAAATTATTTTTAGCCGTGGGGGCCATCTTGAATTTCCGGCCGACCTGAAAAATTGCTAGGATCAATTAGACATCAAGAGCAACATTCCTGTGAAGTTTCATGAAAATCCGTCAAGTAGTTTCACAGGTATAGTCGCTACAAGTTTTCATTATATAACTCTATGTAAACAAAGATGGCCGCTGACAGCCATGTTTAACGTCGAATCAAAATAATATTTGACTCTGATAACCATCATGTCATGCTGATTATTTTACAAAAAGTCCCATATCAATATCACTTATAGATGTCAAGACGTAGTCGCTACAAATGTCTTTTTTAAAAAATCTAATTTTAGCTATGGCGGCCATCTTGAATTTCTGGCCGATCTGAAATTTTGCTAGGATCAATTAAACATTAAGAGCAACATTCGTGTAAAGTTTCATGAAAATCTGCCAAGTAGTTTCAAAGGATTAGTTGCTACAAGTTTTTACTATACAACTCTATGTAAACAAAGATGGCCGCTGGCAGCCATGTTTAACGTCGAATCAAAACAATTTTTGACAACAACCAACATCATGTGATGCTGTTCATTTTACAAAAAGTCCAATATCAATATCACTTATAGTCTTCAAGTAATAGTCGCTACAAACTTGTATTTTGAAAATCTATGTTTAGCCATGGCAGGCATCTTGAATTTTCGGGCGACCTGAAATTGTGCTGGGATCAATTAGACATCAAGAGCAACATTTCTGTGAAGTTTCATGAAAATCCGTCAAGTAGTTTCAGAGTAGTAGTCGCTACAAGTTTTCATCATATAACTCTATGTAAACAAAGATGGCCACTGGCAGCCATGTTTAACGTCGAATCAAAATAATGTTTGACTCTGATAACCATCATGTCATGCTGATCATTTTACAAAAAGTCCCATATCAATATCACTTATAGTTTTCAAGACGTAGTCGCTACAAACTTCTTTTTGTAAAAATCTATTTTTAGCTGTGGCGGCCATCTTGAATTTTCATTATATAATTCTATGTAAACAAAGATGGCCGCTGACACCCATGTTTAACATTGAATCAAAATGATGTTCGACTCCTATAACCATCATGCCATGCTGATGATTTTAGAAAAAGTTTCATATTAATATCGTTTATAGTTTTCAAGAAGTAGTCGCTACAAACTTATTTTTTAAAAATCTATTTTTAGCCATGGCGGCCATCTTGAATTTCCGGCCGACCTGAAATTTTGCTAAGATCATTTAGACATGAAGAGCAACATTCATGTGAAGTTTCATGACAATCCATCAAGTAGTTTCAGAGGAGTAGTCGCTACAAGTTTTCATGATATAACTCTATGTAAACAAAGATGGCCACTGGCAGCCATGTTTAACGTCGAATCAAAATAATGTTCGACTCGAATAACCATCATGTCATGCTGATCATTTTAGAAAAAGTCACATATCAAATATCACTTATAGTTTTCAAGAAGTAGTCGCTACAAACTTATGTTTTTTAAATCTATTTTTGACTGTGGCGGCCATCTTGAATATCTGGCCAATCTGAAATTTTGCTAGGATCAATTAGACATGAAGAGCAACATGGAAATGTTATGTAGTTTCAGAGGAGTAGTGGCTACAAGTTTTCATTATATAACTCTATGTAAACAAAGATGGTAACTGACAGCTATGTTTGACATCGAATTAGAACGATTTTTGACAAGGACCAACATCATGTCATGCTGTATCATTTTTAGGAAAAGTCCCATATGAATATCACTTATAGTTTTCAAAAAGTAGTCGCTACAAACTTGTATTTTGAAAATCTTTTTTTAGCCATGGCGGCCATCTTGTATTTCCGGCCGACCTGACATTTTGCTAGAATCAATAAGACATGAAGAGCAACATTCGTGTGAAGTTTCATGAAAATCCGTCATTTATCAAGTACTTTCAGAGGAGTAGTCGCTACAAATAAAAGTTTACAGACAGACAGACAGACAGACGCCGCACCACGGCATAAGCTCTGCTGATCTCTGATCAGTGGAGCTAAGAACATGTTATCTACTGGTCATGACCAACCATCCCTTCAAGGTTGAGGACCGTAGGACCAACCGTTGTGTAGTTATTGATCGGACATCTTTAGATAGCGAATGTGACCGCGACCTTGAACTTTGATGTAGTGACCCCAAAATCAATAGGTGTCATCTAGTTGTAATGGTAAAGCGTTCCTTTAAGTTTGGGGGCCCTAGGTCCAACCATTCTGTAGTTATTGATCGGACATCGTTTCGATAGTTAATGTCAACACGACCTTGACCTTTGACCTAGTGACCCCAAAATCAATAAGGGCCATCGACTGGTCATGAGCAACCATCCCTCTAAGTTTGGGTACCCTTCTGCCAACCATTCTGTAGTTATTGATCGGACACCGTTTGGATAGTCAATGTTAGCCCGGATGTGACCTTTGACCTGGTGACACCAAAATCAATAGGGGTCAAAATGAACATGGCGCTCCGACCACACTTTGTTGTGGGGAGCAATAATCTATTAATTGAAGGGCATTGGCTTAGTCGTTGCTGGGGTGATTTACGGAAGAATAACCGTGTGACAACCTGCTGTAAGGATGAGTATTACTACCAAGATACAACGGTCATGATTGAATAATTGGTAGGGAACTGAAGAAGTGAAGGGACACTACAAAATCTGAAATGAAGATTGCTGTGCATCCCTTTAAGTGGGGTGCATGAGATGTTGTAGATTTGGCGGAAAGTGACATATGAGAATAGTTATTTTGTTGAAAAATATGTTTAATATACAAAAACAACATTACTGATGTGGAAAAAAACAATTGTATGTACAACTCAGTGTGTCAGGTCCCTGCCAAGACTTGAACTTGAATCTCTTTTCTCGAAAGAAAAGTGTGTTTCCTTACACTACAGAGATCGCCCAGACATCACAAAAAGAGTGTACACAACTAAGCGAAATTAATAAAGATGTAGATCAAAAGAATGTCAAACTAAAACTAGAAATTGTTATGGCTCCCCCGCTCGCCCGAACAGACATAATTGACAACTCTAGGTCCAAGCGTTCTGATTGATCTGAGATCGTTTTGATATTCAATATCCCTGTGACTGTATCTACAACCTGTATCAGTAATATTTATTGGTCAACCATCCTTCCAAGTTTGAGGACCCTAGGTCCAACCATTCTCTAGTTATTTATTGGACATTGTTTTGTTATTGATCGGGGATCGTTTTGATATCAATAGGGGTCATGTTCTGGTCATGACCAACCATCCTTCCAAGTTTGAGGACCCTAGGTCCAACCATTCTCTAGGTATTGATCGGACATCGTTTTGATAGTCAATGTCGTCGCTAGCTTGACCTTTGACCTAGTGACCCCAAAATCAAAAGGGGTCATCTGCTGGTCATGACCAACCATCCTTACATGTTTGAGAACCCTAGGTCCAACCATTCTCTAGTTATTGATCAGACATTGTTTGATAGTCAATGTCACCGCGATCTTGACCTTTGACCTAGTGAACATCGATTTGATAGTCAATGTCACCACGATGTTGACCTTTACCTAGTGACCCCAAAATCAATAGGGGTCATCTACTGGTCATGACCAACCATCCTTCCAAGTTTGAGGACCCTAGGTCTAACCATTGTGTAGTTATTGATCGGATATCGTTTTGATAGTCAATGTCACTGTGACCTTGACCTTAAACCTAGTGACCCCAAAATCAATAGGGGTCATCTATTGATCATGACCAACCATCCTTCCAAGTTTGAGGACCCTAGGTCCAACCATTGTGTAGTTATTGATAGGATATAGTTTTGATAGTCAATGTCACCGCGACCTTGACCTTTGACCCCAAAATCAATAGGGGTCATCTAATAGTCATGATCAACCAACCTTCTAAATTTGAGGACCATAGGTGCAACCATTCTCTAGTTATTGATCGGACATCGTTTGTGACATAGACAGACAGACAGCACAAAATCAATATGGCTCCCCTCCACACTTTGTGTGGGAGAGCCATTACTATCACAGAAAGTTATTAATACCCTTGCAAAGGCATAACCCATGACTTCATGTATATGCACAGTTCCACTTCATACTGATGCTTCTCACAATGTTTGGGGTTTCCAGGTTTTCCCACTGTTTTCAAGGACAATTTATAAATACCAGTGTTTGTCCGACACCGTTATTGCAAAAACGTTAAATTGTTCGCAGTACTAATATGTGACACCACACAAGATGTTAGTTTATTGTTTTTGACAAGTATTGACTTTAACCCGCTGTTTTTTAGGCTGTTCTCCCTCCTATGAAGGAAATTTAGTGTTGACATTTAACTTGTTCTCAGACGACATGCTTTATCGATTCAAATGATTAGACGCTTGCATATACGATGGAACATTGCGAGTTTTATTTGAAAATACTCGGCTAAAATCGTCAACATATTTTATGAGTCAACCGGTGAGGTAACGAATTTGTACGACAGCGATCGAAAATAAAAGTACAATTTGGGGTTCATATTTCATTGATCAGAGCATTAACACATCTTTACGACTGTTCACGAATACCAATGGTTATTTTTAATGGGCTTACTAGGAAACCGTAAGAAATACACACCAAATTCGCCAAACATCGGCTGTCTGGCGAATCCAAATTTCCGACCGATTTTGTCTAAAAGATCTCGGAAAATCCCGAATTCTAATTCAAGTCTTTCACTGTTTATAAGCCACTATCCCGCTGAGTGTTTTAGCTAATTAGTGACAATCAATTTAGATCGATAAACTAATTATGTCAGCGTTAAGTGAAAACCAGCGTTTATTGAAAACCAAATTGTCGGTGCGATAAGACTCCGCCCACTGTTACGCCTCTTGCTGTCAATCAACTGGTTTGTGTCCCCGCGCTCAACATTATCTGTCATAAAGTTGTGACATTATTCACAGATTTTAACTGCGTGATCGAGCCGGGTAAAACATCAAATAATGTGGCGCCCTCTAGCGACCAAAATGGCTGATCAAAACAGAAAATTTGAAAATGTTTGCTTACGAATTAGCCAGAGATACTCAGCCCGTCTGTGTTTTTGAACTTTACAATCACTGATAAGTGTTAAAGGAGCACATGGCAATCTTGAGTTTTCAAAAACTAGCAGCGCCCCGTTAGTTTTTATCATTAATGTTAATTGTAAGAATTGTATTAAGCCATTTGTTTTTGCATATTATTATTTTTTATCTTATTGCACCAGTAATATATTAAAAAACTTATAGTATAATAAGACGAAATAGTGAATACTTAAAATTTGATTTATTTAAATGTAACCAGGGTAAAAGTAAAAATGATACTGGATATATAAATTGTGACACCCATTTCAATAACTGCAAGATTGCCATGTGTCCCTTTAAGTGCCTACTAATTAGTTGTACACATGGTAGCGTAAACTGGAACAATGGCAAGTGTGAACCGGTGTTTAATCGGATGTTTCTGAATTGGGTTCATTTTATGGTTGATTGTTCAATCAACATGAAACAATACAAAAGGTGCGATTACTCAAAATAATGATGTATGTATTATTTCTGAATTTGCAGCACGGTCTTTCTAGATTCTTTGGAACTCGTGTTAGTTGAACTTGTATATGCCTCAGTTTAGCCTTACATTTTCTAAATATATTGCTATTTATTTTATTTCCCTGCATGTTAGCATATTGAAATGCATTTAATGAAAATACTAAATGGTGAAAAGAGTCTGCATTTTTGGATTTTCTCATTATATATGCATGCATTCATTCTGTCCTTGTTTAAATATCAGTCTTTACAATTTTTAAAAATTAAAAATACATTAAATTAAATACAATAGTTCTGAATTTTTTTCCCGGTATGGGAAGCATGATATTGTGTCCTTTAATGGGGCATAACACCGCCAAAAGTCATTCAACTGGAACACAACAATGACATGCACAACTACACATGGCACTAATCATCCCTGCAATTGTATCAAGAGAACAGAAATGTGACAAAGTTTGTGTATTAAAACTTTAAAGAATTCATTAACCAGTACACAACAATGGCAATGCAACTAGGCTTGGTATAGTTCTATGACATAAAAGGTCACAGAACAGCTACAGATAAGCAACGTATTTGCGTAAATTCCCAGTTAAAACTCCCTAAATTAGGCTAAATACACAATTAAATTACTTTATCGGTGCGTACCAATTATTTTCAACAAATTATTTACACAAAATAACCGTTTTTGTCAGCATATCATATTTTATCCATTACCGTGAAGACGGCCAATATCAAATGGAATGGATCGCCGTTTCCAGTCAATTTTCAAATAAGCGAGCCATTGAGATTGGCTAAATGTGACTGGTTATCAAGTTTATTTTTTTCACTCGAAAGTAAATCCTTCAGGAACAAAATTGTTGTATTCAGTGACAGTCTAGTATATTTTTAATTATTCGGCACCACCGAAGCACTCAACTTTCTCTGTATGTCAACATGGCTAAAAGAGGCCCAGGTGTTTGAACTCAGTGCAAGAATATTCATTATCGCTAAATATTAATAACTAACTCAGAACACAATAATATCTAACGTTGCGACGTTGAGTCGTGACGTCAATAAAGTGTTGCCGACGTCAACATCATACGCCAATAACGTTCAATAAAGCGAATATTTGTTTGCAAAAACGTAATTTAAAATGTAATAAATAGATTATTTAACTGCTGGGATCGACTATGGGTAATCCTTTACTTTATGGTAGATGTGCTTTGTTTTTTTTACTCACACGTATGCGCCCGTTCATGAAAAAAACTACACACTACCTCTTGTGAAAGATATAATTCATATAGGGCCCTGGTTTTGTATCACTGCTTAACATAGAAGTTCAGAGAGATATTGATTGCACAGGGTATAGTTCTCCCTGTACACTGGACAGACTACTTTACATCCCTCCGAAGGATGACCTATATTCACAGTACCATGCCCAAGTAAGATACTGCAGGAGTTTGTTTGAAAAATCCGGGATGTGACCCCACTGGAAATCATACACGTGATTTCTGGGACTCGAGTCAAGTATGCTTAACACTTGGCGACCGCAGGGTTAAGTTTCCAAAATTATATGGAAACAAAAGAGCACAAGATGTTTCGAAAGATAAACATTCAAGAAAAATATGTCTGGAGGTCTCCTGAAACATGAGTCATACACAAATATCCTAGACACATTCGGTATACACGTGTCTGAATGACACGGACTACCACAACAGCCATGATTCTCACGTCTCCGTCTAGGTATTTTGTTCTTCTTTTAGTTTAGATACTACAAATTACCAAATATGCAAACGACGACTAGAAACGTCAGGGAATGTACACACAACCTTCCAATTGTTCACTCGAATTTTTAAACACGCAGAAAGAATAACAAATACGTAGTCTAGATCATCTGCGACGCTTGCTTGTTTACAAAATTATCAGGCGTCGAACATGATCAAGACTAATTTCATGTAGATCAATCCGTGACAACACAAAACATTCATAAACTAAAAATATGTGCTAACTTTATTGACACGTATGACAGTGGAGAGTGTAAACTTGCACATATTCTACTTACGATAAATTGTTTCGCTCTCACTGGAGCACTCTTGCTGCACAGAAGAAAACAAAATGGAGGAATGGCCGAATCAAAACGGAAATGGATTGCTATGACGTCAGGCTGTTCCAGTAACACATTACTTTCATGAAACGCCTCCCGATATTTCGCGAAATACATGCTACTCCTGCAGTTGAAGACGCAGTATGCAAACTTCCCTAAAATACCTCAGGCTTGCGCGAGCCAAAACAATGCATGAGTACACGTATGACACCAACTATCTATTCCATGACATTGACACCTGCATTTCCCACACTTTTCAAAATTGACTGCACTGACTACTGTCAGAAATGTTATTACATAATGCATTCCTTTCTGCATGTTGAGTTAGCTACCATAGAAACAGCAAGCGTGTGGCACTTGATTCAGAGGGTTACCGTAAAGCATATTTACATATGCAGTTGCTGCCACGCGGATTACGACTTTTTCGCAGCATCCCCGCGGCCGTTTTTCAATCGAAGTCAAAAATCCGCGTGATCGTACCGCGGATTGTCACCCGAAATATCGCGGGGATTCCCTGCGAATGTTAAAATCGCCGCGATTGCAAAATCCAGTCTCGAAAGAAAGAAATCACCGTGATTCTCTGTGATAGATATGCGGGGGAACACGGGGGAAATTAGAGCACGGATCAATGCAAAATGTAATAAAAATGAGAAATACAATGAACAATTTTGGAAGCAATACGTATTTCAAACTTTTAATTCATTTAATAACGTGTGTTTTTCGTTTTTGTTGTCCAAAAGTCGCATTTCTCTTCACCGGACATAAATTGGCTACCCACAATCCTTTGCGATGTGTGTACCTATTAACAAGGCGGCACTAATAACGGGTTTCTGACCCGGAATTCTTTACAATTTTTCGGATTATTTCTGACTAAAGAACCCATCGATGTATTAATAACCAACAGCAGAATAGTAAAATATGTTAAATAACGATTAATTAAAAATATAATTCTAATTTCCAGTATAAGAATTACTATTTCAATTTTATGTTTAATCACCGCAAAGTCGGTAATAGGAACCGCCATATAACGATCGTGACCCAGTATACATTATCCGGGCATTTGAATTTTCCAAAAACAAAAATAAAATTGTCTTCTGCTTCGGGTTTTTAATAGTTATTGAATAACAATGCATTAAATTGACTGCACAATTGTACATTGATACTGAAGATAAATCGCGGCGCTGGCCTGTGATTTCACATCGGGTAAATCGGTGTGCAAATTAAAACAGATCATGACGAATTGCGGTGATTGTGTCGCGGTGGAAAAAATGTATTATCCCCGCGATGAGCGGGCTGTCTGCGGATCGCGGGGACGAAATCAGTGTGTTCGCGGTGAGATAAAATCATGGCGATGAGTGGGATTAGTTGTAATCCGCGTGGCAGCAACTGTACGTATACTAACTAAATGTTACCAGTGTGTGAAAGAAAACTCTGTAAAACCTTTAGAGCTGATGAGGTATTTATAATCTATGGAAGTGTTTATTTTAAAACAAAGACAAAATCAAACAAACAAATCTTGCATTCGACAACTCAAAGTTCGTTTACACTTGCACGAGTCTGACACATTATCCGATTGTGTAACATGTACAGCCACACAAAAAATTAAGGCTTCTAAGTGCAAGTTATGTATTTACTTATAAATAGTAGTGTTACTGACTTGTTTTATAAATGATCACAACTGCGTATGTAAATTATTGTATTAAAGCAGTAAAACATATTAGATATTTGTAAATCAATGTCTTATTGTGTAAGAAATATTTCATGTTGACATACACTTTTATAATTAATGTATGACACCTTTTCTATCAACATCATTCACAGCCTTTATATTATTGATGATTTCTAAAAGCACCGCATTTTAGCAATCAAAAGGCGCCGCATTTTAGAATACCAAAGAACCAGAAGTGAAACCGAATGATATCCTCTTCAATTTATAACACGAATTTATGATCATGTGTAAAATAAACACTGCCTTGTCTGTTGAAAAGTTGATTACATACCAGCAAATGTTACTTGTACTCATGGACATCTAAGTTTAAATTAACATTCGACGCGCAAAGCAGCCGTCGAAATTAGCACAATCCCGAGACTGGTAAAATTCCTGACAGGCTTGCCCAATATCCAAGAACACCCAGCAAATGTTACTTGTACTCATGGATATCTAAGTTTGAATTAACAGTCGAAGCGCAAAGCAGTCGACAAAATTAGCACAATCCCAAAATGCTAAAATGCCTGCCAGGCTTGCCCAATATCCAAGAACACAAGCCCAACGGGCTTGTTGATTTGCCGCTCGTTTCGACGGGAGAAATTCGAATCCAGACGAGGGAACTCCATTAACCAATCGTCCGAGAAACGATTTACTAGGAAACAGAACAAAAAGGCAATTGTTCTTACATAGTTTATTAAACGATTAAATGCAGTAAATAGTCACAAATCTGTTTATTTAGCGAAATTGGAAAAATACAAGAAAACACTTGCTTCGTTGTTATTTTGTTAAGGGTTTTCGGGTTTCTTTCCGGCCAAAAGTATGTAGTTCACAGCACAAAAGCAAAATCTATCAGGCAAAGTCCTCGAAATTTAATGCTTGTGTCCAATGATTTCCCATTTTCATTTTCTTTTATTGAATATTTTTGATTGCCACATGGCCGCATGGAATTTAAATTTAGGCCGCCCAGACCATTTTTTACTCGCCACGGCCGACTGCGAATTTGGCGAAGAGGCCAAACAACATGAGCACATGAAATATATATATATAAGCAACAAAATTGAATCACTTGCAACATACCGAAGTCAGGTGGCAGGTTTCAACAAGTTCTCGCTGGAGGGAACCGCTTTTTTTCACAAAAAATCAACAGGCTTCACCAACACTGCTAGGACTAGTATGAGTCCTGCTGAAAGGAGAGAATATTTGATATAAATAATTAACAGCAGCCCAACATTCTCTGCTTTGGGTTATTTTTCCAGTCTGACACACAATAAGTGGATAAAGGAAAATTCTAGTTCCCTGTCTAAAATGCCTGTCAGACTTGCCCAATATCCAAGAACACAAGCCCAACGAGCTTGTTAATTTGCCGCTCGTTTCGACATGAGAAATTGGAATCCACACGTGGGAACTCCATTAACCAATCGTCCGAGAAACATTTTACTAGGGAACAGAACATTACGCAATTGTTCTTACATAGTGCATTAAACGTTTAAATGCAGTCAATAGTCGCAACTCTGTTTATTTTGCGAAATAAGACAAATACAACAATATACTTTCTTTGTTGTTATTTTGTTAAGGGTTTCCCTTTACCTTTCGGCCATTAGCACGTAGTTCACAGCACATAAGCAAAACCTATCCGGTAAAGGCCTCAAAATGTAATGCTTGTGTCCAATGATTACCCATTTCCATTTCCTTTTATTGCATATTTTTGATTATCACATGGCTGCATGGAATTCACATTTTGCCCGCCCAGACCATTTTTTACTCGCAACCGCCAACTGCTAATTTCTGTCCCTGGCACACAAAGAGGCAATCAACATCAACACATGAAATTTATATATATAAGCAACAAAATTGAACCACTTGCAACATACCGAAGTGAGGTGGCACGGTGTAAACAACTTCTCGCTGGAGGGAACCTCTTCCTTCAACACAATCAACAGGCTTTACCACCACTGCAAGGACTATTACGAGGCCTGCTGAAAGGAGAGAAAATTTGATATAATTATCTCGCATTTATAGACATTAACAGCAGCCCAACATTCTCAGCTTTGGGTTATTTTTCCAGTCTGACACACAAGACGTGCATAAAGGCAAATTCTAGTTCCCTGTCCAATTGCTGCTATTGCAGTGCATACGGCAAAATACGTACCTGTTATATCCGAATACTTCGAATAACACAGGTCACATATACTCATTCTACTAATACATGATAAACATTGAAATGAATTTTCAATTAAAACCCGTCATTCTCCCCATGCTTTACAAACATCAATCACTATACCGCTCTCCTTTACTCATGAGCCAATTAAACAATAAACCAAACTTTCATTACTAACTCCCCAATCACCTTCTTCTTACTTGACACTTAGCATATACTCTGCCAGACATAACAAAAGATGTGTGTATTCAGTAGCACGTGACCCCCCTTTACTGCATCAACACACCTCATACCTTCAGGCAATTACACAAAGCCAGGTCATAACTTGTTTACTAACGGCAAACGCTTGTTGATAACATTCAATACCTCAGGGAAGCCCGAGGTATATTTCTTTGACAAACAGTCATGAAATGTGTTCTCAACATGCGCATCGCACCTTATGTGCCACATGCACATTATATTCTCTGTGACGATGTATGACCTGCGCCAATTTTCCCCAATAACGTCCGCCAAACCTACCAAAAAAGGCACAGGCCTGCAGATACAATTATCCCCAAGGCAGAAGCTGTCAATCTATTTGTACACTGGATGTGCAAAACACATTACTTGAATTCAATATGTGTTACCCTGTCATTCCTATTCGCCATTCCTATTCGCCAATGCACAATCTCACTGTCAATGCCAGATAAATCTCATACTTAGCCATAGGCATAGGAGTATTAGCACAACCCTCCCGTCGAAAATGTTATGCACTAGCCTAGCAAGCTTAAATATTTCACAGCCATTTCTCAAATGCATATATATTTTCCTTACCAAATCCACATGTACTTACAATGGAAATCAAGTGAAATATTCTTTAACACTTCCTCGAATACAACCACACGAAAGCACTGCAGCTTCTAAGATGGCTTCCAAAACAAACGTGAGTGACAGATCTTCCACAACAAACATGAGTGACAGATCAAACCCTACTTACTCGACGCATGCGCACTCGCATACAACTAACAAAACAAACAATCTTCACAGGCGCCCCAACCTTTCTTCGCATTACTAAATTTACAACCGTCACAATAACAGAATATCACATCTACTTACCTTTCACCTAAACTCAAACAGCCGTGAATACTTCCTCAAACACGCCAAAAACAATGCCGGCTTCCTAAATTGACAAAATCGCCTAAACAACAACATCAGTTGACCTAGATCACAAGTTTATACATCACATTGGTACAATAATCCTTCATACACACCCCAACCACATCAAAAATACATTTAACCAATACATCATCTCCAAACTCACAACATATACACGTACCTACCTTTCGTCGCGAACTTTTGGACAACCGTTACTCTCCAGCTATAATGCATTTCGTTTAATATTCGCAATCGAAATGCCAACGATATTCAACTATCCTGCAATAAAAATGGCGTCCTCAAAATGTCTCTAAAATTGTCTGCGCATGCGGGGTAAACGTGACGTAGACATTAACACCAGATTTATACGTACATATTAGTATTTATCCAAGAGATAGCAACTTATGTAATACCAAATTCAACGTCCCGTTCATGAATCTTTATCCACTACTGTCTTTCCGTACTAGAAAACTGATAAATAAGGATCTCACAGAAGATTCAATAATGCATGCGCACTTGAAAAGGCAATACCTCAACAATATTATATTATTTATACGTACATATATTTCTACTAGATCGTTTTGACTGAAAGTATTTCTCTATTCAATATGTTACGATTCCACATGAATACAATATGTAATACAAACAACTGTTATCAATATTACATTTTCATAATCAGTTAACATAATTTACTGTCATTTGCCGTTTAACGCGTCCGCTTGCCCAACTTGTGTTACTATAGAAAAATAACGGTTCACTATTGCTGATGCCTTCTTCGTTATAGAATATAACCTGGCAGGGATATATTTATTTATACTGTCCTGTTTATTGCAATGACATTATGGTATTATACTAAGAGTGAGCTTTGGCATACCCTAGAACATGGACTAAATCCCCAGCAGCCATTTTTGCTACTGACCGTTCCAAGGCGGTAGTCCTATTGTCAACCCTTTTATATTTTAGAAAGAATAATAGCGACATCTAGGGAACAAATAAGGCAACACAACGATAAATGGGAACAATTTGCAGCGCATAACTGACCACGTTTAAAACAACTCGTACAATGTTGTGGTACACTTCTATTCTTCTCTGCTATTCTTTTCATCTATTCTGTCCTTTCATTACCATTGTAACAGCTTATCTCCTATCATATGTAACATAATATTATTTTCACAAGTGACATAATAAAACATGTGTTTTGTTGATTTAAACATGTATTTAGAAAATGTAACAGCTCGTTGTAAATATGTGTGTTATTGCATAATTGTGCAAATTGAAAAATAAAATATCTTTATAACAAAAACAAAACGTTTATGTTTGTGACGTCATATCTTGCCTTTTATACATTTTTGTATTTGTTGTTTGTTTATATACGTGGTTTTGGTTGGATGTGGGTCTTGAATGCTGAATTTCCTGTTTTACATTTACATAGGCATGACCTTTGACCAATTCCATTGATATTACCCGAATAGACTAGTGTTCAAAGGAAAAAGAACAACATCAGTGTTTGAAAGTTGGCCAAAAAATAATTAAACCGCACACGAAGACAGATCATTGCATTTAATTTGTGTACGTGCAGGTCCGGATAAGTGTTACCGTGATGAATTTCAATGGATGTATATCAGGAAGTGGTACGATGGATATTCAAAAAGTTTTGAGAATGGCCTCGTAAAATAAAACATAACATGTTTATGGACGAATATTCTATTTTTATCCTTCAAAGTATTCACCCTTAACAGGAATGCACTACTTTAAATGAGACATCCATGACCGGAAAGCCGCAGAGTAGTCTTCCCTTGGTATACCATTCAGACACTGATGTACCGCACTGCCAACAGCGCTTCTCGAGTTATAACGATGTCCAACGACCATCTTTTGCAGCTTAGGAAACAGAAAAAAGTGAGACGGATTAAGATCCGGCGAGTATGGTGGGTGTTGAAGCTATATAACATGTTCATCTCGAAGAAATTGATGTACTATAGCACTTTTATGGGAAGATGCGTTGTCATGCGTGATATGTATGTCCTTTAAACCAGTTCTTGGACGAAGTTTAACATAGTGAACTTTCACTGATTTTAAGAACTTGTCCCTATAAAACTTGCTCGTAAAGATTTTCCTGTTGATATGCCCACTGCGCAGCTATCTCAGAAAAATGTATATCTTGAATTTTTCTTCACCATAGCCTCAACAATGAATTATTTGGTCTTTCGGCACGGCCAAGATTTTTGACGTTGGGTTTTCCCTCTTTAAACGCTTTTAACCACCTTTAAACTGTGGCTTTTGAAACATAAGAATACCCATACATGCTTTTAACTTCATGAATGATTTGTTTCCCAGATATATTTAAAGCTCAACGCATTTGTATATAAGTCCTAATTTGTATGATGAGTAAGCTCTATTCAAAACCGAATAAACTATAATCCCTTTCGAGGAATTGTGATAACATTTTCAGTATACATTGCTATTGAAATTACCTACAAAAGCTCGTAAAGTTCGTACATGTATCTGATTTAATTTCTACGGAAGCGTATCAATCTCAAAACATGTTGAATGCCCCTCGTATAATGATGTATGTATATAAGGAAGTGGTATTAGTTGTCGCTCACAGTTAATACTTTAATAAACTGACAGAAATCATGGTATATGCATGTTGGGGTGGCAGATTTGTCAACACGCTTGCTTGTTTTGCTTTTTTATTTAAAAATCTTAAAGAATTGTGTTCAGGTAGAAGACTGCCTAGTAATGATCTTAGCAAAATTCTGTTAACGCTTTAAAAAAAAAACTTAAAAGAATTTTGTTAAGGTGGATGACTGCCTAGTAAAGATATTTGAATACATTCTTATTAACACAATTTTGTTAACGATTTGTAGAAAAAATAACAAAATTTTGTTAACGAATTAAAAAAAATCTTAACAAAATTCTGTTAACACTTTTAAAAAAAATCTTAACAGAATTCTGTTAAGGTGGAAGAATGTCTAGTAAAAATATTTGAATTCATTTTTATTGACAAAATTTTGTTTACGATTGAAAAAAAATCGTAACAGAATTTTGTTCAGATGGAAGATTGCCTAGTAATGATCTTAACAAAATTCTGTTAACGCTTTAAAAAAACAAATCTTAACAGAATTTTGTAAAGGTGGAAGACTGCCTAGTAAAGATATTTGAATACATTCTTATTAACACAATTTTAAAAATAAATCTTAACAAAATTCTGTTAACGATTTAAAAACAAAATACCATCTTAACAAAATTCTGTTATGTTGAAAGGCAATAGTAAACCGATTAGTAAGACTTGGTCAAATTTACCTGAACAAAATTATGTTATGGTGTAAGGTCATAATAAAAAAAAAGAAAAAAAAAAGAACTTGACAGTATGGAAACAGTCAAATGCAAATGGAACGTGTCTGATAAAATATTTTACAAGTGTCAAAATTCCCGTATTAGTAACAATGACACATTATTCACTCACGCACAAGCACGCACGGACATACACACACGCACTGGCACATTATTCACACACGCACGTACGCACATAATGCACGCAAGCATGCACGCACGCACGCATGCAAACACGCACACACACACACACACACATTTTCTCAAGAAGTCGATATAGTTCAGTGTATGATTGAGTGTAAATTAAAAGGTTGTCTGTTTGATTCTCGAGAGGGCCAAACATAATTTTTATATGAGTTATTGATACTTAAAATATATGCCTATAATGACAGTCTGCCGGTGACCATGTTATACGAAAGATCAGGGATCAAATCAATAAGGATATCATTATTATTTTAACATGTATTTAATTTCCAGAAAAGACATTGATTTTTTTTACCATAATGAGATTTAAAATACATTTACAACATTATAAAGAAAACCATTCATCGGGGTATTAATTTGTAAAAGTCTCTTCCACTTGCAACCCGTCAGTGTATGCTGGATTATTTAGCAGCGTACAGTCAACATCTTCCGTCGGAAATTCAACATCGTCAGTTAACCAGCTTGGGATCCTCTTGCTTAAAAATAATGTATAACAATATAACGGTGTATTTAATAATTGTTCTGATGTACTTAATTACATTTTTAATGATTATAACTTACAACCAGCCTTAATGCCTCTTCGGAGTTGCCGTTTAGACAATACACTATAATTGCATTTGATACAATGCTATTTCTTAATATAGATGCCCGAATTGATAATGTAAAAGAAGTGAAATTCCTAAATCTACACAAAATCCAAAGCAATACATGAATTAACATTTAATGGCAAATATCTTATTTTTTTGTAATAATAACAGTCAAGTCATTTCAACATATTCAGTTACTCTTCAAACTTAGTCAAATACATTATTTAATGATTTAATTCGTTATAATACTAACAATCATATATTGCCTCATTTAAACATCATTATTTCTTCATATTAATATTCCTACTTGTATACATAATTTGTTTCATTATAATAAGTATAGTATTACCACATATATAACTTATTTGTTTCATTATAATAATATGTATAGTATTCCCACATATCCACATATATCACTTCTTTATATCATAATACTATTTATAGTAATCCCACATATATCTGTTTATTGCTAGTCTGGAAAGCTTCGTTTTTATTCACCTTTTAAAAAAACGTTTTAATAAAGACCCATACTTTCAATTTATTAAAAGCAAACAAATAAAAACCAGTTTTAAAACTTTTAGAATAATGCACTTATACTGCAAAATGGAGTACAAGTATTCCAGCTGACCAGAGCTTCTGTGATATATTTAAATCAGGAGATATAGAAGATGAAATTTAGTCGTTGTATGTTTATGTAATGCTTACGAACATTTAAGAGTTTTTTTTCTGAATCCGTTTCACTATACAACTAAAACTAGAGTTGTGTATCGCTGTACTACATAAGTCAGATGACGTCGACGTCGTGTGACTTCGTCGCCTACCTGTGTAAACAAACTAGTCTAGTATATGTTGCTATAATATTTTACGAGATTTCTTATGAAGGCATATAATGATACTAGAGTACATGTTCTGGAAGTTGCATCACCTCGAGTTGATATGCCCTATCTGCACGATATCCAGCCTCAAGTGAGATACTTCAGATATGGTATGTTCAATCGAGTTGACACGATCTTCCAGATCACGACTTCCTGTAGGAATAACCTATACTATTTGTGCGTGTATGTGTGTGTTCCCCCGATTATTACATTTAAAGAGAAATCAAAGCCTTTAGAAGATGAGTATATTTCACAGCAAATGTCAGGTGTCCATACATGATATAATTGTGCTATTTATTCCGCTGTTTCCTTACGTGGTCACGATTTATTCCATCAAGTGATATCGAAATGGCCATATCCTATATTAGCAGGATTCTATAACGGATGTTTCGACAATAAAACACATTTAAAAACATTTTTTACTAAATAAAATGCAATAACCTGTTTAATATTGCCTATTAAATGTTTTAATACAAGTATCAGCGCTGCATACTGGTTAGTGTGTTGAATTTGAAATCCGAATGAAATTGCTTCAAACCTTCGCGGCAACACTGAGTTGGTGGTGTGTTGTGGGTAAGATTCTTCCCCTTAGACTTGTCCGTCGTATGGTTACGTAAACCGGAGGTCACGTGTATCTGTCATGAGAGCACGTTATAGGGCACGGGTTATTTCTGTTATGCGAACTATTTTGTTTAGTATTCGGGCAGATGTTTTGAACCAGTAATGTATGTTATTATTTTGCAAATTATATAAGGTAATACGCAAATTTTATGTAGATTTACCTAGGCATTAGAGTCAAAAAATGTACGTGTGAAACATGAGTGTTATTAATCTGGATATAATGTTTAAAGACTTTATTCACAACCAATTAGCTACACATAAGTATCATATGATACATATTATATGATACTTAAATAAAAGGAAAAGTACATGGTTCTCTTTATGTAAGAATCATATAATTATCATATGAGAATCATATAAAAATTGCCAATAGTTAGTGGATGTGAATTATATATGTGTGTTTTAAAAACAAAATATTTATGAATTTATTCTCATATAAAATTTATATGAATAATCACTCATATCTGTATAATCTTTCAAAAGGAAAGTTAATTCAATATTAAATAAATGGTAACTCTTCTTCAAATTTTCGAACATTTGTTC
The DNA here is from genome assembly GCA_037043455.1 of Cyrtodaria siliqua. Lineage (NCBI taxonomy): Eukaryota > Metazoa > Mollusca > Bivalvia > Adapedonta > Hiatellidae > Cyrtodaria > Cyrtodaria siliqua. The sequence continues at coordinate 144,934 of JAWPHD010001750.1, forward strand.
TTTTTCAAGAAAAATCACAGAAATACAACTTTTAAGTAAAATCCATCTTGTTGTTTAAATGGCTGATGTTATGATAAAAATTACCAAAACGACGTAACGTCATTTCCTGTATGACGTAAGGTATATAGGTTGCAGAAAACTAAATACTTTCCCATAGACCTCCTGTTGCACCTGTCAGCTAATATCTCAAGAATTATACACCAGATTTTCTTTAAATTACCTTATTTCATAGATATTTCCATCACAAAGCCTTTGAAAGTGTGAAAAAGACAACTTTTTCTGCTCAACATCTCTGCACATGTCTTTGTTTACAAACACTATTGAATCCGCACTGAATATTGACATGCAATTTCAATGGATGTTAAATTTTCAAAAACATTAAAAAATATTTTTTTATTTAATTTAATGATCCTAGCTGATGGGGATTATTTTACCTATAGTTTATCCTTCCTGAAAATGCATATTGAATATTTCAAAGTTATATCTGCTGACCTGCATTTCCCTGGGATCACATGGTCCAAGGCACCCGTACTTCCACATTAGTACATTAGCTTTACATATATCTAATTCCAAATAACATGACCTCATTTTAAATGTCATATTATTTCTTATAATTGATTTCAGTCTTGTTTTAGGATTCTTAAAAGAAATCAAGACTGTATAATACATTGTAATATATGTTGATACGTTTACCATAGTCCTTTCTTTGTTGGTAGTTTTACAAATATATGTTTACATTAGTTTTAAATAACTTACTGTTTCATTTGTTTTATTAATCATCAGTTTTGCGCACGCTTTGACCCATTCATTCATTCATTCATTCATTCATTCATTCATTCATTCATTCATTCATTCATTCATTCATTCATTCATTCATTCATTCATTCATTCATTCATTCATTCATTCATTCATTCATTCATTCATTCATTCATTCACTCATTCATTCATTCATTCATTCTTTTATTCATTCATTCACGCACGTTTTTGTCTATTTTTCGGGGCCGGTAATGCATGTTACTATCTTGTAAATTATATAGCACTGTGGGATAGCTTTTACAGTAACATAGACGGCGAATTTCAACGATTTTGAGATGCGAATGTCGTACTTGCTATAGTTTGCCTCAAATCATGCCAACGTTCCCAGTTGTAACGAAATGAATATTCTGTTATAGTGCATGCCTCGACTAACCTTTTTTAGCATGGTTGCCTTCCACGCAGTCGATCCGGGTTCGATTCCCGGCCAACTCACGTTTTTTGTCTATTGTTCGGGGTATGTGTTTTTGTCACGTTTTTTTCGGGGCATATGTTTTGAACCAGTAATGTATGTGATTAATTTGTGAAGTATATAAGTTTATTTATTTGAATGGTGTTTTACGTCATTTTAGCACATGTTGACCATATATGACTTTTTTTTGTGGTAGAGGCAGACCACTCTATTTTCCCTGGGTAGAACCAGTACTGTGTACCTCCAGACATCAGAAGAATAGACTTTTATGAATATTGAGTCCTGCTAAACCCGGGGCTAGAAGGCGTGAGCGGTAGCTAGCATATTTCACTACCGCTCATGAACAGTCTCAATCAAACCCAGACTGCAATATTTTGTATGTGTCGTGCTCGGCCGTTTCCAAAGGTCCATTATCATACCCTCTTTTATATAAGTTAAAATGCAAATATGATAGAGATTTACCTAGGCGTTAGAGTATAGGTCAAGAAAGGACCACGTTTGGTTAAGTGGGAAACAGACATTACTAATCTCTGTATAATGTCTAAACTCTCTATACCGAACCAATTAACCACAGGCGTATGCACAATATCATTCTTATATAATTCTCCTTTGATACACCTGATATGATAGTTATATAATCTGAGAAGTACATCATTTATTTTATGTAAGAATCATAATTTTATAAGTATCATATGAGAATCATATAAAAGTTCCGAATATTTATTTCATGAAAATGATTTGAAATGTGTGTATTTTAAAAACGAAACTTTTATGAATTTATGCTTATACAATAATTTTGTGAACACATACATGTATATATTCATGGTTTGCATTAAATAAATATGTTACATCATTGATGTATAATCATGTAAGTATATCGCAGCTTCCTGCGAATTCGATCGGGTTTGGCATAAATATTCAAAACATTTAGAAAACGATAGCATAGTCATTCCAAAAGACATGTTTATTGAACATATATCGCTATTCTTAATTTATTAACATATATAGTTTGAATACAATATGAAAGATTTTGAAAGTTTATGTTTTTGTATTCATTTTGTATAATTTTTTGTTTTATTAACAGTTCATATTATATAATATTTTAGTGTTCCGTGATTATTTCTGATCTCGTTAATTTCAGGTTAAAAGCAAGTAAGTGTTCGTCTATTTATTTATATTTATCATAGTTCTCCTTGTTCAATATGTATAACATTTCATAATTGTAACTTTTGGAATACCAGTGACAATGCTACTTAATTTTGTGTATTCTTTGCCGACGATTTTCTTTTTATTTAGCCATTCCCGAACTGAGTTATGAAATAAAGACGTAACATTTTGGAATGCTCCATAGATGGGATTCTCGCCCTATTTTATCATTCATCGCAAAGTAACTAGACATGGTATCGATTTTTTTGTTTAAATCATTTGATTGCTTATGAGTTGTATTACAACATGTATGCATTTTAAAAGTTTACGTCAATAAATGAGCAAACTCCCCGCTGCAATGTTAACAGAATGGTATACCAAAAATTGAAGGCTGGCCAGATTTCTGAGCTGAAAATAGCACAAGTGGCAGTCGAACAGCATTCAAATTATATGCCTCCGCGTAGATAAATAGTGCCTCCTGGTTTGCATGAACTGAATGTGATGAGAAGAGCTGACTTAAACTAAGACGGGCTATGTATGTAATAGGAAAACAATAATATTCCAAATGACAATATATCAATTGTGTCTACAGAATTTGCCTTGTTTAACCTAATCAAATAGTTGATCATATTGGGTAAACGGCATTATTTTATTTGATTTTGCTTCAGATAGAACGTGAAAACAACATGATTATTGCATTATTATGTATAATTGTATATAGCAACAACTATTTCGAAAGTTGTTTAGTGATTCACGATGTCAGTTATTATTAATGATAAGACGAAATGAAGAAACATGTTTAGACACCTGTGATGGAATATAAGCATATATAGAAATATTGTTATCGTTATATCTCCTGTATTTAATATCGGATTCGATCACAACTTCCATAAAGTGTAGAGTGCAGGGTCTAGTTGTGCAATAACAGAAAGGTAGAGGGGAATTCCGGATCTGAACGCTATACTAATTGACAACATGCAAACATGGCAAGAACAACTCGCTTCGGGCGCTACTTTTCCCCATTTGTTCATTTTTCCTGCACTTTGTTATTCATGGCATGTTCATCTTATTCAGATTGTGTCCGTTACACAAACCCCGCCGCATTCAGCACTTTCAGTGCTTTGATTTGAACAGCCCTCGTACAATGGTTGCCACTAGGGCGATATTTTGTAGCTGACACACAGCACTCAACAAACCTAGTGTGAATGTCAATACATACTGTAATGGGGGTCCCGTGGAAACAACAAACACAAACGAAACAGAAAAGCAACATTATCTGTTTTATTTATAAGGTTCAAGTGGCGGATGTAAGCGAAACAGTAGGTACATATGGTGTCAGACCAGTCAGGAAGTACTTCCGGGTCGTAGGGTGCTGAAACGGTTCCTTGAAAGAATCCAAAGTGTCTAGTTTGCCTGTGTTTTTCCCAAGATTAGTTTCCATTTCATTGTTAAATCTAACCTGAGGTTAAAGTAGTATGTCTGTTGTCATGAATAGTAAGTATTTTACTGTTTTTGTCAGGATTATTTCTTTGGAGAGAATGAGCACAGAGGTTAGGTAGAGATGTGGTTTTGACAGATGTTTATTTCAAAATACGCATAGTGTGAATGAATGACGCGAAATGTTGAAAAGAGGAATCGGTGTTTTATTCCAGATATGGGACCGTTTGCTAGCCAAATGTGTTTAATACACAGAATAAAAGTGTATTTAAGCGAACGAATGTTGTGGAACTTGTGACTGATCTCCAAATATAGCCTATATTGCATTGTGTTAGATGGGCTGATTTTCACCGATCTGACACCATATGATATCGCAAATAGTATGTATCTTTGCTTGGAGTGCTAGGAATCTTGCATACGAGTATTATTAGAAGTTTCAAAACAAATTACTAGTTAAGAATGCTGTTGAATTTACGACACTTCTTCAATTAAAAACGCATATTTCTTTAATTATTACGTTAATGGTTTGCTTTTTAAAATGTAAAACTTAAACGAAAACAACAGATGGTTTAACATACATTTTAAACTTTATAGAGTATCCGTGTAACGTTAACCAAATAGTATGCCAACATTTGCTTCGTTATAATGTTTTATTGCTGCTTTTAATTAAATTTTCTTATTGCCATATGTAACTTGTTGTGCTCATGTCGGTTATTGGGACATGTATATGACACCATGCTCACTATCAATCAGTTATAATTGTCCCTCTGGCTTTATAATTGACAGCTGAAAAAATAAAACAACAACCACAATCATGTTACAGGTGCAAAGGTCAGCATGGCTGCAATCCAAGAGTCGATTCGGGTTCGATTCGGGTTCCATTCCCAGCCAACGCACTTTTTTAATCTACCTTTCGGGGACTGAATATGATTTGCACCAATAATATATGTCAATAATTTAAGTATATATATTATCTCAAATGCAAAAAATGCAAGTCTGTAATTATCACTGAGAATTGGTGAATGAGAGTTTCGAGATTCAGCATAAATCTATATAAAACCACTAAAATAGGACATGAGTTCGAAAAATATTTAATGAGAAATATGAAATGAAGTTTACGAACCTGGTTTTGTGTTATTGTAAATATATTATGTAAATCTCCTACTCTGGAGGAAATAAACTGAGTATGCAATAATTTAGATTCCTTTCTTTATTGATATGTTTATAACGTGTTACTTGCTGTGCTATTGTCGGCTAATGCAATAAGGGCATATGCTCACTGTCATCAATCACAAGTAAAAATCGACAGCTGAGAATTACCTTATCCGAGTAACAAACGCAGTACGGTATAGAGGTGTCGGTGGTGTAAAGGTCAGCATGGTTGCCTTCCAAGCAGTCGATCCGGGTTCGATTCCCGGCCAACGCACGTTCCTTTTTGTCTTTTGTTTTGGCATATGATTTTGGCATGTTTTATTATATGGACCATTAATGCATGTTTTTCAATAACGAATTTTATAAACTAAATGGATTTATCCAGGCGTCATTCGTGGGTAGGTCAAGATGTTTTAGTTTAAGTGCTTAACGTATAAAGACTGTTTCCAATACAGTTACATGAAACACACCCAAAATACCAAACATCAGTATGGTATAATCATCACTGAGGTACGGTTGTATCTTATTAATGCCACTATAAATATTGAATATGTATTGTGTGTAGGCTATAAACGTTGTACTGAATGTTTAATGCTGAATAAAGTTAATATATATAACACCTATATATGAAGATATAAAATGTAACATTCCATGCACAGAATACAATCGGCCAAAATACGCAATCAAATCAAACAACAATTACAACGTTAATTCAAGCAACTTATGCGACACCACACACATTAAAAGCTCATAATATGAGGACGGTAAGTAAATCCTCCATCATTAGATACATGTGTTGGCGCTAAAACATCGTTTGTATCTTATGATGAACGTAGTGAATCGTTAATAGATTATATATTGATTCCTGTCGAACGCGAATACTGTATTTTGTATTGCGAAATCTTAGATGACGACTGTTTAAATACGTCAATACATAGACCTATATTATGTACATTAAACGTGCCGTATAGCTCCTATAATAATAGAGTGCCGCAAGCACATGAATTTGGAATAAATTGGAGGAAATTTAAACCAACAGAAATTCAGGCCTATCAGGACATGTTGAATGCTTCAACTGACCTAATTAAAGCCCAGAATGCACATCTTAATACTAAAGATGACATTGAAAAAATGTATCACCTAATTGTTGAAACAGTAGTTGAATCTTCAGAAAATTGCTTTCTAGAATCCAAGTTCAGGCATTTTCTTAAGCCTTATTGGAACTCTGTTCTCACAGATGCACATACAGTTATGAAAGAAAAACGAAAATTATGGCTAACAGATGGTAGACATCGAGGTAATATTTCACCAAGCTTCTCACATTATAAGCAAGCAAAGTGTCAATTTAGAAAACTTCACAGATATCACGCTCAAAATTGTTTAACGAAATTAGATGATGAGATAAATGAATCTACAGAAATTGACAAAGAGCAATTTTGGAAATTAGTCAATAGACGACGCAAACAATCAAATTGTAGAGCAGGTGCTGAAATTAAATTTAAATGCGTCCAAAATACGATGATGAATGGAAAACTTATATACATACCAAATTAAATACGCTGTTTCCTGAATTAGCACATATTAGTTCTTTGATAACCAATATTATGAGCATTTTATATATGGAGGTGACATTATAATCAATGTCCTATCAAATCTATATTCTGCCATAAAAACTATCTTATACTCCCCTGACAATGAATAAGGGTATTATAATTACCCTTCACAAGGGCGGCAAAAAGCGTAAATATGATCCTAATAACTGTGGTGAATCTACATACGGCGGGCTGCTAGCCTCACAACATCGCCGATTCAGTTCTAGATCCACGGACTCCACGGACTAAACGGGTGTTTCGGGACATCGACCACACGGACATACTGACACGACACTTCAACGACCGACTCCAAACATGTAAGACCTATTATTATTATCTCTGTATTTATTATATATTATATTCTATGTGATGACCACTCGGTTCACTACACTGGCGACGAGGATAGTCTTCGAACTCACTCATTGCGTTCAACATATAATTATGTTGAAAATCTTTTAATTTGTATTTATCGGATATTTTCATGCTATTGACGGGACACATGCGTGTTTCGTATTTTGTCATTTGCTTTTGCCTTTAGTAAACGGCAATTGTGCCTGCGTATTAGTCGCATTCATGATATATTTCGACGTTAAATTTCGACGTTGGTAGTGTTGTATTTCGACGTTAAATTTCGACGTTGGTAGTGTTGTATTTCGACGATATTTACGTTGAAATTTTAAGGTTTTCTGACTTAGAATTTTTTACGCCTTAGAAATATTTCGCCCACGTCCACGTGTGCGAAGCGCGTGTTCGAGAAATATTTAATTTCTCGTTTCTTATATTCATATCATTTTTTTTTTGTATATCTTGTCTCAATCAATTGGACATAATGTCTGATTCAGACAAAGTTGAAGACGATGGGGATCGTTTGCTTACCCCACCAGGGAAAGGTCAAAAAGAGGAAACACTCAATCCCCCACAATGGGCTGAACGCCTCATAGCAGCATTTGCTGACTTGACAGTCACAATAAATAAGTTATGTCTCGTAGGAGAAGGTTTCCCCCCGTTAAAGTCTTCACAATTTAGTGTATCGCACCCAACCTACCCTAGTGTAACACCAATTCAACCTGGTTATGAACAAACTTATGGCTCCACCAAACTCGGTGAGGTCACCACTAAACTCGTTGAGGTCACAAAATCTCCAGATGTACCACAACCTGCGCCAGCACACACTGTGTTGCCGCCACCAGGTTTTAAACCAGCGCACACTGTGTTGCCGCCACCAGGTTTTAAACCAGCGCACACTGTGTTGCCACCACCAGGTTTTAAACGCCACCCATCAGTCCCCGTTGACATCATTCATGTAACACCCCAATCAAGTGGGTTTCCATACCAAGGTCACAACTTCTCAATGCAGATACCCACTAACCTTATGATCAATGTCAAAGCACCTACACATTTCTCTGCAATTGACACCAGCAGTGTTTCAGTGTGTATGACATGCAACATCTCCAACTCATATACCTGCACACCTGAACCACCAACTGTAGGCACCTCGCAAATGGTCAACTACACGCCAGTATCAGGTACTCGTGCAACAGTTGCGAGTAACCCAATAATAAAGTACACCCCTGTCACAAGTACATATACATCAGCTGTAAGTTGCACAGTTGCTAATACACCAGTTGAAACGGACATTGCTGTACAGAGCTCCAAAGTCAACCACCCTGACATACACCATCGTTTGTCAGAGAGTGTTTGCAATGAAATCCAAAAATGGATGGATTTAGACCAGCGCCCCGTCATTTATCAGAGAGTGCCAGTAATTATACTACTAGTGCCTGTATACTAGTGCCGGTATACTACAAGTGCCTGTATACTAGTGCATGTATACTACTAGTGCCTGTATACTAGTGCCTCTATACTAGTGCCTCTATACTAGTGCCTGTACTCTACTAGTGCCTGTATACAAGTGCCTGTATACTATTAGTGCCTATATACTAGTAGTGCCTGTACACTACTAGTGCCTGTATACTACTAGTGCATGTATACAAGTAGTGTCTGTTTATTACTAGTGCCTGTATACTGGTGCCTGTATACTACTAGTGCCTGTACACTACAAGTGCCTGTATACTAGTGCCTGTATACTATTAATGCCTGTATACTATTAGTGCCTGTATACTAGTGCCTGCCTACTAGTACCTGTATACTATTATTGCCTGTATACTAGTGTCTGTATACTACTAGTGTATGTATACTAGTGCCTGTATACTACTAGTGCCTGTATACTAGTGCCTGTATACCAGTACCTGTATACTACTAGTGCCTGTATACTACTAGTGCCAGCATACTAGTGCCTGTATACTACTAGTGCCTGTATACTAGTGCCTGTATACTACTAGTGCCAGCATACTAGTGCCTGTACACTATTAATGCCTGTATACTAGTGGCTGTATACTATTAGTGCCTGTATACTAGTGTCTGTATACTACTAGTGCCTGTATACTAGTGCCTGCATACTAGTGCATATATACTACACGTGCCTGTCTACTATTGCCTGTATACTAGTGCCTGTATATTAGTGCCTGTATACTACAAGTGCCTGTATACTACAAGTGCCTGTATATACTACAATTGCCTGTATACTACTAGTGTCTGTATACTAGTGCCTGTATACTAGTGCCTGTATGCTAGTGCCTGTATACTACTAGTGTCTGTATACTACTAGTGTCTGTGAACTAGTGCCTGTATACTACTAGTGCCTGTATACTAGTGCCTGTATGCTAGTGCCTGTATACTAGTGCCTGTATGCTAGTGCCTGTATACTAGTGCCGGTATACTACTAGTGTCTGTATACTACTAGTGCCTGTATGCTAGTGCCTGTATACTACTAGTGTATGTATACTACTAGTGTCTGTATACTAGTGCCTGTATACTACTAGTGCCTGTATACTAGTGCCTGTATACTACTAGTGCCTGTATACTAGTGCCTGTATACTAGTGCCGGTATACTACTAGTGTCTGTATACTAGTGCCGGTATACTACTAGTGCCTGTATACTAGTGCCGGTATACTACTAGTGTCTGTATACTAGTGCCGGTATACTACTAGTGCCTGTATACTAGTGCCTGTATACTAGTGCCGGTATACTACTAGTGTCTGTATACTAGTGCCGGTATACTACTAGTGTCTGTATACTAGTGCCGGTATACTACTAGTGTCTGTATACTACTAGTGCCTGTATGCTAGTGCCTGTATACTAGTGCCTGTATGCTAGTGCCTGTATACTACTAGTGTCTGTATACTACTAGTGTCTGTATACTAGTGCCTGTATACTACTAGTGCCTGTATACTAGTGCCTGTATGCTAGTGCCTGTATGCAAGTGCCTGTATGCTAGTGCCTGTATACTACTAGTGTCTGTATACTACTAGTGCCTGTATACTAGTGCCTGTATACTACTAGTGCCTGTATACTACTAGTGCCTGTATACTAGTGCCTGTATGCTAGTGCCTGTATACTAGTGCCTGTATACTAGTGCCTGTATACTACTAGTGTCTGTATACTAGTGCCTGTATACTACTAGTGCCTGTATACTATTGTCTGTATACTATTGCCTGTATACTAGTGCCTGTATACTAGTGCCTGTATACTGGTGCCTGTATACACTAGTGTCTGTATACTGGTGCCTGTATACTACTAGTGCCTGTATACTAGTGCCTGTATACTACTAGTGCCTGTATACTACTAGTGCATGTATACAAGTAGTGTCTGTTTATTACTAGTGCCTGTATACTGGTGCCTGTATATTACTAGTGCCTGTACACTACAAGTGCCTGTATACTAGTGCCTGTATACTATTAATGCCTGTATACTATTAGTGCCTGTATACTAGTGCCTGCCTACTAGTACCTGTATACTATTATTGCCTGTATACTAGTGTCTGTATACTACTAGTGTATGTATACTAGTGCCTGTATACTACTAGTGCCTGTATACTAGTGCCTGTATACTAGTGCCTGTATACCAGTACCTGTATACTACTAGTGCCTGTATACTACTAGTGCCAGCATACTAGTGCCTGTATACTAGCGCCTGTATACTACTAGTGCCTGTATACTACTAGTGCCTGTATACTAGTGCCTGTATAAAATTGTCTGTATACCAGTGCCTGTATACTAGTGCCAGTATACTACTAGTGCCTGTATACTAGTGCATGTATACAAGTGCCTGTATACTACTAGTGCCTGTATACTAGTGAGTGTATACTACTAGCGCCTGTTCACTACTATTGCCTGTACACTATTAATGCCTGTATACTAGTGGCTGTATACTATTAGTGCCTGTATACTAGTGTCTGTATACTACTAGTGCCTGTATACTAGTGCCTGCATACTAGTGCATATATACTACACGTGCCTGTCTACTATTGCCTGTATACTAGTGCCTGTATATTAGTGCCTGTATACTACAAGTGCCTGTATACTACAAGTGCCTGTATATACTACAATTGCCTGTATACTACTAGTGACTGTATACTAGTGCCTGTATACTACTAGTGTCTGTATACTACTAGTGTCTGTATACTAGTGCCTGTATACTACTAGTGCCTGTATACTAGTGCCTGTATGCTAGTGCCTGTATACTAGTGCCTGTATGCTAGTGCCTGTATACTAGTGCCGGTATACTACTAGTGTCTGTATACTACTAGTGCCTGTATGCTAGTGCCTGTATACTACTAGTGTATGTATACTACTAGTGTCTGTATACTAGTGCCTGTATACTACTAGTGCCTGTATACTAGTGCATGTATGCTAGTGCCTGTATACTAGTGCCTGTATGCTAGTGCCTGTATACTAGTGCCGGTATACTACTAGTGTCTGTATACTACTAGTGCCTGTATACTAGTGCCTGTATACTATTAGTGCCTGTATACTAGTGCCTGTATACTAGTGCCGGTATACTACTAGTGTCTGTATACTAGTGCCGGTATACTACTAGTGCCTGTATACTAGTGCCGGTATACTACTAGTGTCTGTATACTAGTGCCGGTATACTACTAGTGCCTGTATACTAGTGCCTGTATACTAGTGCCTGTATACTAGTGCCGGTATACTACTAGTGTCTGTATACTAGTGCCGGTATACTACTAGTGTCTGTATACTAGTGCCGGTATACTACTAGTGTCTGTATACTACTAGTGCCTGTATGCTAGTGCCTGTATACTAGTGCCTGTATGCTAGTGCCTGTATACTACTAGTGTCTGTATACTACTAGTGTCTGTATACTAGTGCCTGTATACTACTAGTGCCTGTATACTAGTGCCTGTATGCTAGTGCCTGTATACTTGTGCCTGTATGCTAGTGCCTGTATACTACTAGTGTCTGTATACTACTAGTGCCTGTATACTAGTGCCTGTATACTACTAGTGCCTGTATACTACTAGTGCCTGTATACTACTAGTGCCTGTATACTAGTGCCTGTATGCTAGTGCCTGTATACTAGTGCCTGTATACTAGTGCCTGTATACTACTAGTGTCTGTATACTAGTGCCTGTATACTACTAGTGCCTGTATACTATTGTCTGTATACTAGTGCCTGTATACTAGTGCATGTATACTGGTGCCTGTATACACTAGTGTCTGTATACTGGTGCCTGTATACTACTAGTGCCTGTATACTAGTGCCTGTATACTAGTGCCTGTATACTACTAGTGCCTGTATACTAGTGCCTGTATACTACTTGTGCCTGTATGCTATTGTCTGTATACTACTAGTGCCTGTATACTACTAGTGCCTGTATACTACTAGTGTCTGTATACTAGTGCCTGTATACTAGTGCCTGTATACTAGTGCCTGTATACTACTAGTGCCTGTATACTAGTGCCTGTATACTACTTGTGCCTGTATGCTATTGTCTGTATATTACTAGTGCCTGTATACTAGTAACATATTTTAAGAAATTTGATAATATTTAGAAGTCTTATTTAATAGCTTTTTGCTTCAATTATTATAATTATAATGTTCACCAGAATCACTTGTTTTCAAACTGCTTTTATATCGAGCTAGAAACAAAATTTCTTGATATGTCACTGCAGATTTGTTTAAAGTGATCAATGTCACAGGATGACCTTAGTGGTTGGGCTAACTCAGGAAAGAATCAATGACGGTGAATGCATTTACATAAGTTTAATGCAACTTTTAAAATATGTTTAATATATATACAATTATCTAAAAAAACAAGCGAATACACCAATGAACTATGAAAAGAATGTTCTCCTGAACGTTTAAGACGTTGTTAGTATTGTTATAAATGCTGAATGTCTAAGACACTAAAGTGTTGTTAAAGCTATAACAATGTTGATCTAGCGCGATAACTGTGATGCGCGAGAGCTAATGAAGATGATGATGCGCGAATTCAATGGATGATTGTCATCAAATGCCTTCTGTAAGGGTTGATGACGCGATGCACCAAACCTCACAGGCTGTCGTTCTGGTATAGCAAGCCTTTACAATTATTTTTTTTAACTTTAAAGTTGTTTAAATTGATGTTTTAGGTCCAATTAGATGTTTTTAAGTGATAATGTTTTTTTCCCCTATACACCCTGGACAGTGGGCGTGAGTCGTACGATTCGATTTAAATCGCATCCTGGTATTTCCTATACAATGAAATAAATCAAAATCATGAAAACGTAAAAAGAAATCCTTTTAACATCTTATATGTAATATAAATACACATAAACGTTGGAAATTTCAAGTCAATATCTTTGACTGTTAAAAAGTTATAAGCGGTTCAATGTTTGAAAATTACTAAGCTGGCTGAAGCTGGCACCGATCTGTCGAATTTTTAAAAAAAAGGGTTATAAAATGTGAGTAAAATGAATTGTTTTTGAGTTTATTTTGTAGGAAATTTAATTATGTATCCAAGTAGGTAAGAAAAATGGGAATCTGCATACACAAAAAGCCAGAATTTGCAAAATACATACACCATACCCCTGTTTTTCAGTGGGGTAGGGGTATATTTTCTCAATATAACTTTTCCGCCAACAACAACAAATCATTGAAACTTTACTCTGTGATGGGCATAGGCTGGCCACATATACTCAGAAAGTTTTATTGCGATCGAAGGATGGACGGCTGAGCTGGATTGGTTACTGCGGTCGATTTATGTGAAGATACGGCCAACCGCACGTTGCACGCGAAAAACACGTTGAATTTCTCTCGATAATTCTATTATATGTAAAGCCAGTGACAAAACTTTTTCATCATGTGTATATAGTCAGGTAGCATGTGTCCTGTTAGTTTCAGACAGATAAGTGCACCCATGGTTGAGATATGATGGTTAGATCGAACAATAGGGTATGGTATCCGAGGGGTTATGGGTACGTTTTTTTCAGTATAGCTTTGTTGTTCGTAAGAGCAGCTCATTGAAACTTAACCCAATGATGGGGCTTGAGTAGCCACACAAAAACAGAAAGTTTCATTGCAATCGAATGATGGCCAGTTGAGCTAGGCTGGTTACCGCGATTGATTTATGTGAAAATAAGGCCAATGGTACGTTGCACGGGTAAAACGCATTGGTTTTCTCTCGATAATTCTATTATATGTAAAGCCAGTGGCATGAAACTTTTGTAACATGTGTATATATTCAGGGCTCATGTTTCCTGCAAGTTTCAGACGGATCGTTGTACGAACAGCTCAGTTAGGGCGGTTAGATCGAACCATAGGGTATGGTTCCCGAGAGGGTAGGGGTACGTTTTTTCGGTATAGCTTTGTTGTACGTACGAGCAGCTCATTGATACTTAATCCAATTATGGGACTTGAGTAGCCACACAAACACAGAAAGTTTCATTGCAATCGAATGATGGCCAGTTGAGCTAGGCTGGTTACCGCGATTGATTTATGTGAAAATAAGGCCAACGGTACGTTGCACGGGTAAAACGCATTGGTTTTCTCTCGATAATTCTATTATATGTAAAGCCAGTGGCATGAAACTTTTGTAACATGTGTATATATTCAGGGCTCATGTTTCCTGCAAGTTTCAGACCGATCGTTGGACGAACAGCTCAGTTAGGGCGGTTAGATCGAACCATAGGGTATGGTTCCCGAGTGGTTAGGGGTAAGTTTTTTCGGTATAGCTTTGTAGTACGTATGAGCAGCTCATTGATACTTAACCCAATGATGGGGCTTGCATGGCCACATATACTCAGAAAGTTTCATTGCCACCGGATGAGGGACAGCTGAGCTAGGTTGGTTACCGAGATTGATGTATGTGTAAACACGGCCTACCGTATGTTGCACGGGTACAACGCATTGGTTTTCTCTCGATAATTCTTTTATATGTAAAGCCAGTGGCATAAACATGTGCATATAGTCAGGGAGCATGTGTTCTGCTAGTTTCAGACGGATTGTTGCACGCACGGCAGAGGTATGATGGCTAGATCGAACAATAGGGTATGGTACCCTAGTGGATAGGGGTACGTTTTTTTCAGTATAGCTTTGCTATTCGTATGAACAGCTCATTGAAACTTTACCCAATCATGGGGCTTGAGTGGCCACATATACTCAGAAAGTATCATTGCAATCGAATGATGGACAGCTGAGCTAGGCTGGTTACCGCGATTGATTTATGTGAAAATACGACCAACGGTACGTTGCACGGGTAAAACGCATTGGTTTTCTCTCGATAATTCTATTATATGTAAAGCCAGTGGCATGAAACTTTTGTAACATGTGCATATCGTTAGGGCTCATGTTTCCTGCCAGTTTCAGACGGATCGTTGTACGAACAGCTCAGTAAGGGCGGTTAGAGCTAACCATAGGGTATGGTTCCCGAGTGGTTAGGGGTAAGTTTTTTCGGTATAGCTTTGTTGTACGTATGAGTAGCTCATTGATACTTAACCCAATGATGGGGCTTGCATGGCCACACATACTCAGAAAGTTTCATTGCAGCCGGATGAGGGACAGCTGAGCTAGGTTGGTTACCGAGATTGATTTATGTGTAAACACAGCCTATCGTACGTTGCACGGGTACAACGCATTGGTTTTCTCTCGATAATTCTTTTATATGTAAAGCCAGTGGCATAAAGCTGTTCCAACATTTGCATATAGTCAGTGAGCATGTGTTCTGCTAGTTTGTATGTAGCTCACCTTACACTGAATCTTGAAATATTTTAACATAAAAAAAGCCAGAGTTCACAATTAAGTGAACTCGTGCAAAACGGTTATGTCCATACTGCCGAGGAGTAGGGCACAAAAAAAGACTCTCTCCTGCCGTCATGGCAGGGGAGAGTGTTAGCATAACGGCTAAGTCCGCACGACCTGGAAAACAATGCCTGCCTGCCGACCATGAACGGCTGTAGAAATAATTCGGCAAAACAACCCTAACCCTAACCCAAGTACGCACTGATGAGCAGAAGGGCACACAAAAAGACTCTCTCCTGCCGTCATGGCAGGAGAGAGTGTTAGCAAACGGCTAAGTCCGCACCGCCGCGCACGACCGGGGATAACAATGCCTGCATACCGGCCAAAATGTATTATAGGTATGTCTATACTTGCCATATCTGAAACGAGACAATACATTGTTTTACTATCACTGCTTCACCTAGTTCTTTTATCAAATAACAGAGATCCACTCAAACACTCAAACATCTCAACCATCTCAATCATCTCATCATCTGCCTTGGTAAAGCGATTTACTTCACATTTTGTTCCATGGACCGGTGGCCGATGAACCCACACGGGTTACAGACTCCCTCCAGTCTATCCAAAGCATGTAAGATACGTTTATAGGACGTCTAATGCACTCTGAACAAGTACCAATGCGATTCTAAACAACAAGAATCTCGATTTCATTTTCATGGAATCCCGATTTCAGTTTCCCAGAATCCGATTATATAGGATTCGATTTAAATAGTAGGGACAACCTGTCTTTCTGGTATAGCAAGCCTATACAATTTATTTTTTTAACTTTAAAGTTGTTTAAATTGATGTTTTAGGTCCAATTAGATGTTTTTAAGTGATAATGTTTTTTCCCCTGGACACCCTGGACAGCGGGCGTGAATCGTACGATTCGATTTAAATCGCATCCTGGTATTTTCTATACAATGAAATAAATCAAAATCATGAAAACATAAAAACAAATCCTTTTAAGGTCTCACAACACAGTACACTTTTATTATGTTGGCCTATATGAATAAAATTTACTGGGCCATTTCGAACCTAAATTTTCCAAGCTAAAAGTCACTTATTTATGAAACACAGTCATTTGCCCACACAAAAATGTACAAAATATGGTACGTTGACCAGGTTTTTTTTTTTTAATTGGAGTGGTGGCATCCTTTGCACTATTTTGGGCTTTTACTCCAGAGTTTGTACCAGAATTCCTACACTGCTTCAACCCCCATAAAACTGTCATATTCTGGTGTCAGTGTCATCTAATAGCTGCACATCCAATTTCGGACTGTGTTCATCTCACCTGCAACAGCAATACATATATCTGTCAGCAATTATTAAAAATATTTTAAACCGAACAACACACTATTACTTTTTATGGCGCAAGTTTTATCCTACCGTGGCTTTTAAGGGAGCTAACTGTGTAGTGAGACCTTAACATCTTATATGTAATATAAATACACATAAACGTTGCAAATTTCAAGTCAATATCTTTGACGGTTAAAAAGTTATAAGCGGTTCAATGTTTGTAAACTACTAAGCTGGCTTTATCCTGTCTGAAGCTGGCACCGATCTGTCGAATATTTTAAAAAAAAAGGTTATAAAATGTGAGTAAATGAATTGTTTTTGGGTTTATTTTGTAGGAAATTTAATTATGTATCCAAGTAGGTAAGAAAAATGGGAATCTGCACACACAAAAAGCCAGAATTTGCAAAATACATACCCCATACCCCTGTTTTTCTAGGGGGTAGGGGTATATTTTCTAGATATAACTTTTCCGCCAAAAATAACAAATCATTGAAACTTTACTCAGTGATGGGCATAGGTTGGCCACACATACTCAGAAAGTTTTAGTGCGATCGAAGGATGGACGGTTGAGCTGGACTGGTTACCGCGGTCGATTTATGTGAAGATACGGCCAACCGCACGTTGCACGCGAAAAACGCGTTGAATTTCTCCCGATAATTATTTTATATGTAATGCCAGTGACATAAAACTTTTCCAACATGTGTATAAAGCCAGGTAGCATGTGTTCTGTTAGTTTCAGACGGATACTTGCACGCACGGTTGAGATATGATGGTTAGATCGAACAATAGGGTATGGTACCCGAGGGGTTAGGGGTACGTTTTTACAGTATAGCTTTGTTGTTCGTGAGAGCAGCTCATTGAAACTTAAGCCACAGATGGGGCTTGAGTAGCCAAACAAACACAGAACATTTCAATGCAATCGAATGATGGGCAGTTGAGCTAGGCTGGTTACCGCGATTGATTTATGTGAAAATAAGGTCAACGGTACGTTGCACGGGTTAAACGCATTGGTTTTCTCCGGATAATTCTATTATTTGTAAAGTCAGTGGCATGAAACTTTTCTAACGTGTGCATAGAGTCAGGGCGCATGTTTCCAGCAAGTTTCAGATGGATCGTTGTAGGAACAGCTCAGTTAGGGCGGTTAGACCGAACCATAGGGTATGGTTCCCGAGGGGGTAGGGGTACGTTTTTTCGGTATAGCTTTCTTGTACGTATGAGCGGCTCATTGATACTTAACCCAATGATGGGGTTTGCATGGCCACACATACTCAGAAAGTTTCAAAGCAACCGAATGAGGGACAGCTGAGCTAGATTGGTTACCGAGATTGATTTATGTGTAAACACGGCCTACCGTACGTTGCACGGGTACAACGCATTGGTTTTCTATCGATAATTCTTTTATATGTAAAGCCAGTGACATAAAACTTTTTCAACATGTGTATATAGTCAGGTAGCATGTGTCCTGTTAGTTTCAGACAGATAATTGCACGCACGGTTGAGATATGATGGTTAGATCGAACAATAGGGTATGGTCCCCGAGGTGTTTGGGGTACGTTTTTTCAGTATAGCTTTGTTATTCGTAAGAGCAGCTCATTGAAACTTAATCCAAAGATGGAGCTTAAGTAGCCACACAAACACAGAAAGTTTCATTGCAATCGAATAATGGACAGCTGAGCTAGGCTGTTTGCCGCGATTGATTTATGTGAAAATAAGACCAACGGTACGTTGCACGGGTTAAACGCATTGGTTTTCTCTCGATAATTCTATTATATGTAAAGCCAGTAGCATGAAACTTTTCTAACGTGTGCATAGAGTGAGGGCGCATGTTTCCTGCAAGTTTCAGACGGATCGTTGTACGGACAGCTCAGTTAGGGCGGTTAGATCGAACCATAGGGTATGGTTTTTGAGGGGGTAGGGGTACTTTTTTAAGGTATAGCTTTTTTGTACGTATGAGCAGCTCATTGATACTTAACCCAATGATGGGGCTTGAATGGCCACATATACTCAGAACGTTTCATTGCAACCGGATGAGGGACAGCTGAGCTAGGTTGGTTACCGAGATTGATTTATGTGTAAACATGGCCTACCGTACGTTGCACGGGTACAACGCATTGGTTTTCTATCGATAATTATTTTACATGTAAAGCCAGTGAGATAAAACTTTCCCAACATGTGTATATAGTCAGGTAGCATGTGTCCTGATAGTTTCAGACGGATAATTGCACGCACGGTTGAGATATCATGGTTAGATTGAACAATAGGGTATGGTACCCGAGGGGTTAGGGGTACGTTTTTTCAGTATAACTTTGTTGTTCGTAAGAGCAGCTCATTGAAACTTAACCCAAAGTTGGGGCTTGAGTAGTCACACAAACACAGAAAGTTTCATTGCAATCAAATGATGGGGAGTTGAGCTAGGCTGGTTGCCGCGATTGATTTATGTGAAAATAAGACCAACGGTACGTTGCACGGAATAAACGCATTGGTTTTCTCTCGATAATTCTATTATATGTAAAGCCAGTGGCATGAAACTTTTCTAACGTGTGCATATAGTCAGTGCGCATGTTTCCTGCATGTTTCAGACGGATCGTTGTACGAACAGCTCAGTTAGGGCGGTTTGATCGAACCATAGGGTATGGTTCCCGAGGGAGTAGGGGTACGTTTTTTCGGTATAGCTTTCTTGTACGTATGAGCAGCTCATTGATACTTAACCCAATGATGGGGCTTGCATGGCCACACATACTAAGAAATATTCATCGCAACCGGATGAGGGACAGTTGAGCTAGGTTGGTTACCGAGATAGATTTATGTGTAAACACGGCCTACCGTACGTTGCACGGGTACAACGCATTGGTTTTCTATCGATAATTCTTTTATATGTAAAGCCAGTGGCATGAAACTTTTCCAACCTGTGCATATGGTCAGGGCTCATGTTTACTGCTAATTTCAGACGGATTGTTAAGCGGACGGTTGAGCTATGGCGATTAGATCGAAAAATAGGGTATGGTACCAGAGGGGTAGGGATACGTTTTTTCGCTATATTATTGTAACCCGCAATAGCAGCACATTGAAACTTTACCCACTGATGGATCATGAGTGACCACATACACTCAGAAAGTTTCTTTGTGATCAAAATATGGACAGTTGGGCTAGGGCGGTTATATTGAATAATATGGTATGTTAGCAACGGGGTTGGATTACATGGGGAAGGGAAGGAAAATGACAATTTTGAGGTATCTTTTCGATACAAATATGTTGGCCCTAAAAAGGGCCTTTTTATTAACAGTTGTTCATGTGCCGGGCAGGTTTTAAAACCCCATTGAACATATTCATAAGCACTTGCAGGCCGCCTTCCTTTTCACCAGGATGCACCAGGTCATCGTCGTAGTGGCGGGGGTAGCGCAATTTTCTCATGACATTCACATATCGTGGACCTAATTCATACTGTAGCTTTCTATTAAGTGCGCGCCGCTTCGATTTGAAAATGGCCTTTGTTAAACCCGGTGCCCTGAACTTGCCCCTTTCCGCAATGCCTGCAACGAAAACCTTCTTCACCCCGTTCCATAGCAGCTCTCGTACCAGGTCCATTAAACGCTCTGATCTCTGAAAATCTCTGATACAGGATTGACAGCGTCGATGTCGTTGCCGCCCACGTTCACCAAGACGTAGTGTGCTTGAAACGCCAGCAGCTTCGCCTTCTCTGCGACGTTCTCTGTTGATAAGGTCAACCCACTTTGTCCAAACATGCGTGTTTTTCCAGGCAAACCGATGTCGATGGTATACTTTGACAATCTCTTCACGTAGCTATCTCCATATAGTGCGTATCTGATCATGATGATAACTTGCAATGTTGTGAAGATCTCACCTTGACAGTCCTGACGCGGAATATATTCAACGTCATAAAGTTCTAATAATCAGAAAATTGACACGCTAGAATTTGCATACATCACAACTTTGACTTAACGACAGGAAATGACATCTGGTACTATGGAGGAGTTGCTTTAAGATTTCGCACCTCCATGGTTCCTGTGTATGTCGGAATATACGAAAAGTGACATTTCACACCTCCATTCAATCGCTGGCGATTGGATTGTTGAAACAAGTGGCAGGCGTTGATTAATTAGGAAATGGCATATATATTGTTTTTTATTTTGATTACATTAATCACTTGATATCTCTGGAGTTAATCAGTTTAAGATCATTTTGTTTTCTGTTTGAACGCGCTTTTCTTTTTCTGTGTTAACTTCATAAAAAAGTGTTTAAATTGGAAGTTTAAATTAATTTGTTTTAAACGCGCTTTTCTTTTTCTGTGTTAAAGTCTTAAAGAAGAAGATGGTCGGCAAGAACACGTAAGTACTGTAGTGTTAAGCGTTTTAAAACATTCAAACATTTATTTTAAACACCCTATTCTTCGATCTAACGTTTCAATGAGCTGCTATTACAGGCTGCAAAGTTATATCGAAAAACAAGTACCACTAACCCCTCGGGTACCATAACATATGCTTCGATATAATCGTCATAGCTCAGCCGTCCGTGCAACGATCCGTCTGAAACTCGCAAGAAACATGCACCCAGAATATATGCAAAGGCTGAAAATGTTTCATTTAGCTGGCTTTACATTTAATAGAAGTATCGAGAGATAAAGAATTCATTTTTTCCGTGCAGAGTACGGTTGGTCATATTTTCACATAAATATATAGCGGTAACCAACCTAGCTCAACCTTCCGTATCCCGATCGCAATAAAACTTTTAGAGTATGTGTGGCTCTTCAAGACCCATCATTGGGTAAAGCGTCAATGAGCTGCTTTTAAGGGCAAGAAAGTTATAGCGTAAAAACGTACCCCTTCCCCCTCGGTTACCATACCATAAACCCAGCTCAACCGTCCCTCCTCTGATTACAATGAAACTTTCTCAGTATAAGTGGTCACTCAAGACCCATTAGTGGCCAACTTTTAAACGAGCTGATAATTGTATTTGAAGCCAGGGATATAAAACGTTGGCAACGTCTGCATATAGTTTGGGGGCATGTTTTCTGAGAGTTACAGACGGATTGTTGCACGTATGGTTGAGTTATGGTGGTTAGATCGAAGAATAGGGTATGGTACCCGAGGGGGTAGTGGTAAGTTTTTATATCTAACTTTGCCATCCTTTGTAGCAGCTTGTTGAAACATTACCCACTGATGGGTCTTGAGGGATCAAACATACTCAGATAGTTATCCTGACTTCCGATCGCAATGAAACTTACTAACTATATGTGGCCATACGAGACGTCATAGCTCAGCCGTCCGTGCAACGATCCGTCTGAATCTCGCCAGAAACATGCACCCAGAATATATGCAAAGGCTGAAAATGTTTCATGCAGCTGGCTAGACATTTAATAGAAGTATCGAGAGATAAAGAATTCATTTTTTCCGTGCAGAGTACTGTTGGTCATATTTTCACATAAATATATAGCGGTAACCCACCTGGCTCAAACTTCCGTATCCCGATCGCAATAAAACTTTTAAGAGTATGTGTGGCTATTCAAGACCCATCAGTGGGTAAAGTGTCAATGAGCTGCTATTAAGGCCAAGAAAGTTATAGCGTAAAAACATACCCCTCCCCCCTCGGTTACCATACCATAAACCTAGCTCAACCGTCCGTCCTCTGATTACAATGAAACTTTCTCAGTATAAGTGGTCACTCAAGACCCATTAGTGGCCAACTTTTAAACGAGCTGATAATTGTATTTGAAGCCAGGGATATAAAACGTTGGCAACGTCTGCATATAGTTTGGGAGCATGTTTTCTGAGAGTTACAGACGGATCGTTGCACGTACGGTTGAGTTATGGTGGTTAGATCGAAGAATAGGGTATGGTACCCGAGGGGGTAGTGGTAAGTTTTTATATCTAACTTTGCCATCCTTTGTAGCAGCTTGTTGAAACATTACCCACTGATGGGTCTTGAGGGATCAAACATACTCAGATAGTTATCCTGACTTGCGATCGCAATGAAACTTACTAACTATATGTGGCCATACGAGACGTCATAGCTCAGCCGTCCGTGCAACGATCCGTCTGAAACTCGCCAGAAACATGCACCCGGAATATATGCAAAGGCTGAAAATGTTTCATGCAGCTGGCTAGACATTTAATAGAAGTATCGAGAGATAAAGAATTCATTTTTTCCGTGCAGAGTACTGTTGGTCATATTTTCACATAAATATATAGCGGTAACCCACCTGGCTCAACCTTCCGTATCCCGATCGCAATAAAACTTTTAGAGTATGTGTGGCTATAAAAAAGTTATAGCGTAAAAACATACCCCTCCCCCCTCGGTTACCATACCATCCGATCGCTATTAAACTTACTAACTATATGTGGTCATACGAGACCCATCCAGGGGTAAAGTTTTAACGATATGCAGTCTTGGACGGCAAAGTGATATCTAAAAACGTATCATACCTTCAATCAAACCGCCATAATGTTACTCCGTATATGTGTGTGTTATATTTCAAGCATCTTAAGGCGACTGAATGTAAGTGCATGTTATGTTTTGTTTACAGAGCCCCGAGTAATACAGGAAATGCAGGAAAAGGTAAGAACTTTCATAGTTTAGTGAGTTACCCTGAACTGGCACGTCCCTGGGGATCATTAGTTTGCCCGCTATGTTTGATTGTCCAGACAAAACTGAGTAATCACCTTAAGAAGGTTTGCATGAAGAATGCGTCTGTATCAAGCATATCGCAAGTAGAGCACCAGGCCAAAGACGAGCTATATTTGAGAAGCATGTATGCGTACGTAACAGCTGAGGATCTTGCGAGATTTTTTCCAGACCCGGACTACTATGCGACGGCTATGGACCTGCTCAAGCAATTGCACGTCACCGTTCGTGATGTTAAGGCGCACCGCGCAGCAAATAACATACGCGACAAGAACCAACACTTCCCAGCTGAACAGGCATCCACAAGGCCTAAGGTTGTAATTTCAACATCAGATCCCGTTTCTGACCTTCACCCTGCAGCAGCTGACGTTGTTAAGTGCGTGGAGGCCCAAGGACATGGTGTCAGGCCTACTGCATCTTGTTCGGCGTCGAGCGTACCACTGAACCCCATTTTGGACGAGGCAGACATTGCTGTTCCTGTGGAGCAGGCATCGGATATCGAGAGGCCGATCGTCACTGACGAAAGGTCGCCTCGATCTGATGACGTGCCCATGGACGTGGATGTGTCGAATTCGGCGCTCAAACGGCCGATGTTACCACTGTACCCATCGTTTGACGACGATATGGTAGTCAGTGATTATCCTGCGGATGTCAGTGGTAGACCAGCCCAGATTGACACTTCACCACAATCACCAGACAGGAGCAGCCCGCTGTTCCCACGAGGCGGCGGCAAACGCACACGGGCTTTGACGGAGTCGCCAGAGAGGGATGTTGATCAACGGGCAGAATTGGAAGATGCGAGTCCCACTGTACAGACTACACCATCTCGATCTTTCCCGCGCGTGAAAGACGCCAAACGGCAGAGAATCATTGATGCGGAGAGCTCCGACGACGATGAGCCGTTGAGTGACCAAACAGCCAGATTACAAACTACTGGTCCTAAGGCCTTAGTTAACGTCACCATGGACACACTTAGAGAGTTGAAGCTGTCCAACCCATACATGCAACGCCTAAAAACGTTTATGAAGACCAGATCGAACGCGGAAAATCCGACAGAGTACATCTCAAACACGCAATCCACCATGCTCAAGATGATCCTGTACACGAGTGCCGATCACAAAATGGAGAACTTCGACATAATCGACTTATGTGAGATGAAAACGCTCGAGAATATTCGTGATTCCCTCATGGGAGAGTGTCACTTCAAAGCGCACAGCATTCAAAATTACATCAAATCCCTCCTGATTTTCTTCAACATGCTGCACTTGACCGAACCACAGGGAACGGATCTATCAACCAAAGCTTTGAATTGTAAACAGCTAATCCCAGGTTTGACGGCTACAGTCACACAACGCCATAACAAGGAGATGCAAACCAAGAAACTGCACAGGTTACATGGACCCAGTAAATTAAAGATGCTAAGTGCCAAAACACTCGAACGAAACCTTAAGAAAATTGAAGATAAGGCCACGACAATCATTCTGACAGCAGAGAGCAGGGGCAGACGTCCCAACAAATCAGACACCGCTCTGGTAAATGGTTACTTCTTCGCACTAGCAGCGATGACGCAAGGTCATCGAAAAATGGTGATGGAAAAAATGACCATGGAAATGTATAAACTGGCTATGAAAAATCCTGTCCTAAGAGATAATGGATCTACCAGTTACCTCTTGAGCACCGACAAGCACAAGACCGGTGGTCAGAGCTTGGCGCACGTGGCCTTCAACGAGGAAAGGTTTGAACTGCTTAAGAAGTATGTCAAATATGTCCGAGCGAAACCCCAGCAAAACCAGGAAAACTATCTCCTTCTACAGTTTAATGGAGCGAAGATGCACAACGGTGCCACCACTATGATACAAGTGCAGACTCGGTGCGGTTGTAAGCCGATCGTGACTATGTCAGACATGCGGCAATTTATCGAGACGGAGAGCCACAAATCGCTGCCGAGAGAACTCCGGGAGCAGGTGTATAGAGGGCTGAACCACACTGAGTCCACAGCGCGGCGCAACTGCGTACATGATGACTTTACTTCGGCCCTGAATCGAACGACCATCGTGGAATCCCTGTGCAGCTCCAGTGGTCAGAGAGATGTGCATCAACAAGGCGTCCCTGATCAGTTGTCTCGCCTCGGAGATGATCGTACAAGCCGTCTGAGTCACCAGATTCAGTGCGAAGCGAAGGCTCAGGGAAATCTTCGTCTGGGCAGTCGTCTTCGTCTGCATCGTCTGTTGTGTCGAGGCTACCGGCCTCTGTGAGAATGAAGATGGTATTAGCCAAGTTAACCATAACGGCCGACGGAGTCGTCCCGTCCTATGCGGACTTTGCGAGGATGGTAGGGGAAATGCCCGAGCTGTGCATGGAGGTAAACATTGCGACAAAGAAGCAATTCAACGCTATGGCCATCGCTGAGAGGACTAAAAAAAGAGCCCGGCAGTTCGAAGATGACCATGCGCGGTGCCAGGAATGTCCAAAACTTGAGAACAACCACTGCATTGAGTCCAGAAAGTGGACATCGACAAAACTGACTGAAGAAATCCGCAGGTCATGGAATTTGCGTCCTTTGAAGAAACGAGGTCCAATTACACCACAAGATGACATGAACGCGTCGCTTGTTAAGGCGCAAAAGTGGACCCACATACAGGTGAAAGAAGAAGGCGGTGATAAGGGCAAGTGCGTGATCGCGGTAAAGCCCATACGAGAGGGCACGGTAATCTGCGATTACCACGGAACACTTCTGGACGACGCCGAGGGAACAAGGAAATTCAAAGGCTATGGTGACGACACGAAGAACGCCTACATGTTCACATTTGAGCACGGAGGCCAGCGCCACTGGATAGACAGCATTCATAAATGCAGCTGCCATTCCAGCTGGACGAAAGGGCGGTTCATGAACCACAACAGGAAAAGGCCCAACGTGAAGCCGAAGGTTGTAGAGGTACACGGTGTCCCGCATGTGTTTTTGTTCGCAATACGCGACATTCCCGCTTTTGAGCTGCTGGAATTCAACTATGGATGCTTCCGCGATCCGCAATCAAGCCATCAGCACTTGATGTAGTGTATAACACACAGCATAACAATAGTTTAATGTACAGACGAGTCTTAACTTGAACTACGCTTGCCAAAAGGCCGTCGATACTCCGATCGGCAGGCCCTTTTGCTACGGTAGTTATGTTAACATTTGGGTAACAGGCCTGGTTACCCAAATGCCGGTATACCGTTCACGGGAGGAGCATAGCTCGCTGGGCTCGCTATGTACATTTGAACACACAATACATCATTCTTTCGTAGTATAGTGGTTAGGCGTGGGTAGAATTAGTTTGCAGTGTTTATCCTTTTCGTACTCGCTGGGCTGGCTATGTACATTTCAACACACAATACATCAATCCTCCGTAGTATAGTGGTTAGGCGTGGGTAAGATTAGTCAGCAGTGTTTATCATTTTCGTATATCTAGACATATGACCGCCGCAACAGGCAATATATCAGTGTACAGGCGAGACTTAACATGAACTACGTTTGCCAAAAGGCCGTCGATACCCCGATCGGCAGGCCCTTTTGCTACGGTAGTTATGTTAACATTTGGGTAACAGGCCAGGTTATCCAAATGCCGGTATACCGTTCACGGGAGGAGCATAGCTCGCTGGGCTCGCTATGTACATTTCAACACACAATACATCAATCCTCCGTAGTATAGTGGTTAGGCGTGGGTAAGATTAGTCAGCAGTGTTTATCAATTTCGTATATCTAGACATATGACCGCCGCAACAGGCAATATATCAGTGTACAGGCGAGACTTAACTTGAACTACGTTTGCCAAAAGGCCGTCGATACCCCGATCGGCAGGCCCTTTTGCTACGGTAGTTATGTTAACATTTGGGTAACAGGCCAGGTTATCCAAATGTCGGTATACCGTTCACGGGAGGAGCATAGCTCGCTGGGCTCGCTATGTACATTTCAACACACAATACATCAATCCTCCGTAGTATAGTGGTTAGGCGTGGGTAAGATAAGTCAGCAGTGTTTATCATTTTCGTATATCTAGACATATGACCGCCGCAACAGGCTATATATCAGTGTACAGGCGAGACTTAACTTGAACTACGTTTGCCAAAAGGCCGTCGATACCCCGATCGGCAGGCCCTTTTGCTACGGTAGTTATGTTAACATTTGGGTAACAGGCCAGGTTATCCAAATGCCGGTATACCGTTCACGGGAGGAGCATAGCTCGCTGGGCTCGCTATGTACATTTCAACACATAATACATCAATCCTCCGTAGTATAGTGGTTAGGCGTGGGTAAGATTAGTCAGCAGTGTTTATCATTTTCGTATATCTAGACATATGACCGCCGCAACAGGCAATATATCAGTGTACAGGCGAGACTTAACTTGAACTACGTTTGCCAAAAGGCCGTCGATACCCCGATCGGCAGGCCCTTTTGCTAAGGTAGTTATGTTAACATTTGGGTAACAGGCCAGGTTATCCAAATGCCGGTATACCGTTCACGGGAGGAGCATAGCTCGCTGGGCTCGCTATGTACATTTCAACACACAATACATCATTCCTTAGTAGTATAGTGGTTATGCGTGGGTAGGATTAGTTAGCAGTGTACTTTGCAACACACAATACATCAATCCTCCGTAGTATAGTGGTTAGGCGTATGTAAGATTAGTTAGCAGTGTTTATCCTTTTCGTATATCTAGACATATGACGCGCAACAGGCAATATATCAGTGTACAGGCGAGACTTAACTTGAACTACGCTTGCAAAAAGGCCGTCGATACCCCGATCGGCAGGCATTTTTGCTGCGGTAGTTATGTTAACATTTGAATAACAGGCCAGGTTACTCAAATGCCGGTATACCGATAACGGGAGGAGCACACACGCTCGCTGGGCTCGCTATGTACACTGCAACAGACAACACACCAATCCTTCGTAGGTAAAATGGTAAGGGCTTGGTTAGGATCAGTTAGGTATTGACAGGAAGAGTGCTTATCACCGTTCCTTAACGCAATCCAAGCCGCGTTTAAACCTTTTTGGTCCACTATATGAGGTGGGCTCCCCGTGCCGTGGACTGGAAACATCAGAGACGCAGGTTCTGCTTCTGTCTCTGATGGCCAACAACCTCATGCCCGTCAGAAAGCATGTAATACAGTAATGTAGTTTAGTTAGTATAGCCGGTGACTAACCTATGAAAAGTAGGAAACCGGTTTCAGTAATTCAACAATTTTCATACTACGTCTGTATATACAGAGCGCCATGTATAACAGCTACACGTATATGGATTTTACATATAGTTCATCTTACAATGAAGCGATCGGCGCACAAGCGTGCACATATGTCAAGTACATGTCCCAGCAGGTAATTCAGTAATGTAGTTTAGTTAGTTTAGCTGAGTGACTAACCTATGATCAGTACGGGTAGCCAGCTGATTACAGGAACATAGTATTTACTCGCGACAGTCGCTAGCTTGACCCACTTGGTGACCTTAATGCTTATATTGTACAAAGTATAAAACACTCTCGATTAAACGAGTACTTTCCATAAATGCTATCACAATATATATCGTTTGAGCCCAAGTACAATAGTAGACCACCGTTTTAAGAATTCAACAATTTTCATATAACGTCTGTATATACAGAGCGCCATGTATACCAGCTACCCGTATATGGATTTTACATATAGTTCATCTTACAATGAAGCGATCGGCGCACAAGCGTGCACATATGTCAAGTACATGACCCAGCAGGTAATTCAGTAATGCAGTTTAGTTAGTTTAGCTGAGTGACTAACCTATGATCAGTACGGGTAGCCAGCTGATTACAGGAACATAGTATTTACTCGCGACAGTCGCTAGCTTGACCCACTTGGTGACCTTAATGCTTATATTGTACAAAGTATAAAACACTCTCGATTAAACGAGTACTTTCCATAAATGCTATCGCAATATATATAATTTGAGCCCAGGTACAATAGTAGGCCACCGTTTTAAGTAATTCAACCACTTGGTGACCTTGAAATATGAAAATTGTTGAATTACTTAAAACGGTGGCCTACTATTGTACTTGGGCTCAAACGATATATATTGTTCACTGCTACCATGTGTAATTATAAGATTGCTTTATCAAAATAAAAAATGGAACTGTTGCTGCCTTACCATTAGCAATAATGAAAACAATAATAATGAAAATTTAAAAAAAAGAAAAAGAAAGGAAATCAGCAGACTAACTACCTTCCCCGGCATTAACACGACGCCTCAATCAACTGCGCGATAGAGGTTTGTGAATGTTTTGTCGCTAATATACATATAATTATAATGATTACATCCTACATTTCAGTAGACTGGTTTACGAAAACGTCATTTCAAGATTACAAAATATGTGTTTATACCATTCAAGTTTTTCAGACGAGTTCTCTAGGAATTCAAGTTGTAAAACATGCTTATCGCCACTTACATGAGTCACGGTCTGTTAACCATAGACAGATATACAACCCATGTAAGATTATATAATGATCAGCTGCCTAATGCAGCTGAATAAGGATACAAAGTTTAAACACATTTGGAATTATTTAAAGAAAAAGTTTTACTCACTATATCGTACTAATTTTGTCTTAGAAAGGATGAGTTAAAAACAAATCCTAAGATACCGTTTACAATGTATTTAGGGACATGGTTCGGAATCAATATCTTTTGCAAATAACGTTAATTCCAGCAAGCAGATATTGTAGGAACCTTCTTGCTAAATATGAAAATTGCTCGCCCAATCGACAGAAACGGGTAAATCTACATGCCAATCGATATGATTATATAAAACGATTCTAAGGAAAAAATAAAAGTTCTAAGTATACCATAATAATTCATGTAATTATTACCATGATAATTATTCAAGGTCGACACAAATAGTTCCGTATAATCTGTAATGTTAGGGCTGATTTATCAAAGAATGTATAAATACATCTTTTGTGATAAATGCTTTTTTGAATTTTTTATTTGCGCTGATGAAATGGATTGAATTGTCCCCATGTGCTTATTCTCAAAATGTACAGTAATTCAGACACCTTTAACGGCATTTACGTTACGTTAGCATATCAAAGCGATTAGCAATTTTACTTGTTATTTATATTTCCGTTTTATATTTCTGTATAGACTGGAACATATAATTTTATGATATATATTGTGAAATAATTATATGATCTAAACTGTCTATCTTAACTATTTAAATAACAGTATCTGGTTTTATTTGATTTGGGCGCAAGAGGTGTTACACTGTGTATTACCTCTCATGAACAGACTAAAAAAAACGGGTCTGTTACTTATTTTTCTTGTTTGTGTTTCCAAGGGATCACCTTTTCAGTATCTATTATTACAGTTGTTTATGATGTTTATATGTAAACAAAGCTCAACTTAAAGGTGAAACAGACACATTACAGAAACAGAAACACCGATATACACTGATATAAGTAAAAAAGAGTATAATAATGGACCCTTGGAAACGGCCGAGCACGACACATACGAAATATTGCAGTCTCGGTTTGATTGAGACTGTTCATGAGCGGTAGTGAAATATGCTAGCTACCGCTCACGCCCTCTAGCCCCGGGTTGAGCAGAACTCAATATTCATAAAATCAATAGTGCACAATTTTAACCGTCCCGAAGATGGCATGCATACGGCGGTGGACATGGAGTTATTTGCTTCCCAATGTCGTACGGCGTATGGTCCCAGTATCTAATAAAATTAAATGCCCCGAAGAGCGAAATAAACATAATGGAATTTAGTTGGGAGCAGCGGTTATGAAGCCTGCGTATCACAAGTAACAGCCAAAAGACTAAATTAAAAAGCAGACACCATATCCTATAAGTGGTTAAACAAGCCTTCCTTACGCTGAAATAAGGTAAGACGACATCGGTGGTGGATGTCGCTCAGACGAGATTAGAAACGACAGAAAAACAAAACGGATTGGTTTAAGGAAAGCGAGACAATAAAAATTCAAGCGACATTCACACCAACACAAACATATCCCTGAAGTGATGAATGTTGTCAATCTCGGTAACCAACCTAGCTCAGCTGTCCCTCATCCGTTTGCAATGAAACTGTCTGAGTATATGTGGCCATGCAAGCCCCATCATTGGGTTAAGTATCAATGAGCTGCTCATACGTACAACAAAGCTAAACCTAAAAAACGTACCCCTAACCCCTCGGGAACCATACCCTATTGTTCAATCTAACCGCCCTAACTGAGCTGTTCGTACAACGATCAGTCTGAAACTAGCAGAAAACACGGGCACTGACTATATGCACAGGTTAGGAAAGTTTCATGCCACTAGCCTTACATATAACAGAATTATAGAGAGAAAACCAATGCGTTTTACCCGTGCAACGTACGGTAGGCCGTGTTTTCACATAAATGAATCTCGGTAACCAACCTAGCTCAGCTGTCCCTCATCCGGTTGCAATGAAACGTTCTGAGTATATGTGGCCACTCAAGCCCCATGATTGGGTTAAGTTTCAACGAGGTGCTCATAAGAACAGCAATATACTGAAAAAAACGTACCCCTAACCACTACGGTACCATACCCTATTGTTCGATCTAGCCATCATACCTCTGCCGTGCGTGCAACTATCCGTCTGAAACTAGTAGAACACATGCTCCCTGACTATATGCACATGTTGGAACTGTTTGATACCACTGGCTTTACATATAAAAGAATTATCGAGAGAAAACCAATGCGTTGTACCCGTGCAACATACGGTAGGCCGTGTTTACACATAAATCAATCTCCGTAACCAACCTAGCTCAGCTGTCCCTCATCCGGTTGCAATGAAACTTTCTGAGTATGTGTGGTCATGCAAGCCCCATCATTGGGTTAAGTATCAATGAGCTGCTCATGCGTACAACAAAGCTATACCGAAAAAACGTACCCCTACCCCCTCGGGAACCATACCCTATGGTTCGATCTAACCGCCCTAACTGAGCTGTTCGTACAACGATCCGTCTTAAACGTGCAGATAACATGAGCCCTGAATATATGCACATGTTACAAAAGTTTCATGCCACTGGATTTACATATAATAGAATTATCGAGAGAAAACCAATGCGTTTTACCCGTGCAACGTACCGTTGGCCTTATTTTCACATAAATCAATCGCGGTAACCAGCCGCCCATTAAAGTAGCTCGGTGTAACTCTCACCACTCCTGGACGATACCAAGGCACAGGTGTCCTGGATGTTTCGAGCAGATCCAAACAGGTACGGCGAAGCTACATCGGTTACCGCGAGCGGATGAGGTGAAACACTGCAAACACTGGCGGAACGCCGGGGCAAAACTCCCTGACCCGTGGACCGATTCACTCCATTTTTTCAGTTGCTCGGCATAACCGACCATGCTCTATCATCTCTGAAGTTTCGAGCCGAACGGAGCCCATCTGAGCGATTTGGAAAAAACACATGGGTACCCATACAAGGGAAACACCTGTCACGCGTAGTGTGTGCAGTAAAATAACTCCGCCGAGCGTCGGAGCAGCGCCGCCAAACTTTGCCCACGTCTGCAGGCTGTAAGGGCGCCGGTGTCCTGCTAATTTCAGCCAGTTCGAAGCTGGGATGGCTACACGGCGACTGTTAGAGGGTCCACTACGGTTAGGGTCTCGGGGGTAGGGGTACGTGTTCTCGCCGTCACTTCGCCGCCCGTTAAAGCAGCTCGATGAAACTCTCCCCACTCCTGGGCGATACCGAGGCACAGGTGTCCTGGAAGTTTCGAGCAGATCCAAGCAGGTACGGATCACGGGAGGAGTATACACGCTCGCTAAGATCGCTATGTACATTTCAACACACAATACATCATTCCTTAGTAGTATAGTGGTTATGCGTGGGTAGGATTAGTTAGCAGTGTTTATCCGTTTCGTATATCTAGACATATGACCGCCGCAACAGGCAATATATTAGTGTACAGGCAAGACTTAACTTGAACTAAGCTTGCCAAAAGGCCGTCGATACCCCGATCGGCAGGCCCTTTTGCTACGGTAGTTATGTTAACATTTGGGTAACAGGCCAGATTACCCAAATGCCGGTATACCGATCGCGGGAGGAGCATACACGCTCGCTGGGCTAGCTATGTACATTACAACACAAAAAACATAAATCCTCCGTAGTATAGTGGTTAGGCGTGGGTAAGATTAGTTAGCAGTGTTTATCCTTTTCGTACATCTAGACATATGACCGCCGCAACAGGCAATATATCAGTGTACAGGCGAGACTTAACTTGAACTACGCTTGCCAAAAGGCCGTCGATACCCCGATCGGCAGGCATTTTTGCTGCGGTAGTTATGTTAACATTTGAATAACAGGCCAGGTTACTCAAATGCCGGTATACCGAACACGGGAGGAGCATACACGCTCGCTGGGCTCGCTATGTACACTGCAACAGACAACACACCAATCCTTCGTAGGTATAGTGGTAAGGGCTTGGATAGGATCAGTTAGGTATTGACAGGAAGAGTGCTTATCACCGTTCCTTAACGCAATCCAAGCCGCGTTTAAAGCTTTTTTGTCCTCTACATGAGGTGGGCTCCCCGTGCCGTGGACTGGAAACATCAGAGACGCAGGCTCTGCTTCTGTCTCTGATGGCCAACAACCTCATGCCCGTCAGAAAGCATGTAATGCAGTAATGTAGATTAGTTAGTATAGCCGGTGACTTACCTATGAAAAGTAGGAAACCGGCTTCAGTAATTCAACAATTTTCATACTACGTCTATATATATCGAGGCCATGTATAACGCTACCCGTATATGAGTTTTACATATAGTTCATCTTACAATGAAGCGATCGGCACACAAACGTGCACACATGTAAAGTACATGTTCCAGCAGGCTATTCACCAATGTAGTTCAGTTAGTATAGATGGGTGACTGACCTATGATCAGTACGGATAGCCAGCTGATTACAGTAACATAGTATTTACTCGCGACAGTCGCTAGCTTGAACAACTTGGTATCCTTAATGCTTATATTGTACAAAGTATGAAACACTCTCGATTAAACGAGTACTTTCCATAAATGCTATCACAATATATATCGTTTGAGCCCAAATACAATAGTAGGCCACCGTTTTAAGTAATTCAACAATTTTCATACTACGTCTGTATATACAGAGCGCCATGTATAACAGCTACCCGTATATGGGTGTTACGTATAGTTCATCTTACAATGAAGCGATCGGCGCACTTGACATATATGCACGTTTGTGCGCCTATCGCTTCATTGTTAGATGCACTATATTTAAAATACATTTACGGGTAGCTGTTATACATTGCGCTCGGTATACTTATACGGACGTAGTATGAAAATTGTTGAATTACTTAAAACGGTGGCCTACTATTGTACGTGGGCTCAAAGGATATATATTGTGATAGTATTTCTGGAAAGTACTCGTTTAATCGAGAGTGTTTTATACTTTGTACAATATAAGCATTAAGGTCACCAAGTTGTTCAAGCTAGCGACTGTCGCGAGTAAATACTATGTTCCTGTAATCAGCTGGCTACCCGTACTGATCATAGGTTAGTCACTCAGCTAAACTAACTAAACTACATTACTAAATTACCTGCTGGGACATGTACTTGACATATGTGCACGTTTGTGCGCCGATCGCTTCATTGTAAGATGAACTATATGTAAAATCCATATACGGGTAGCTGTTATACATGGCGCTCTGTATATACAGACGTAGTATGAACATTGTTTAAATTACTTAAAACGGTGGCCTACTATTGTACTTGGGCTCAAACGATATATATTGTGATAGCATTTATGGAAAGTACTCGTTTAATCGAGAGTCTTTTATACTTTGTACAACATAAGCATTAAGGACACCAGGTTGTTCAAGCTAGCGACTGTCGCGAGTAAATACTATGTTACTGTAATCAGCTGGCTACCCGTACTGATCATAGGTTAGTCACCCATCTATACTAACTGAACTACATTGGTGAATTACCTGCTGGGACATGTACTTTACATGTGTGCACGTTTGTGCGCCGATCGCTTCATTGTAAGTGAACTATATGTAGCTCACCTTACACTGAATCTTGAAATATTTTAACATAAAAAAAGCCAGAGTTCACAATTAAGTGAACTCGGGCAAAACGGTTATGTCCATACTGCCGAGGAGTAGGGCACAAAAAAAGACTCTCTCCTGCCGTCATGGCAGGGGAGAGTGTTAGCAAAAGGCTAAGTCCGCACGACCTGGGAAAACAATGCCTGCCTGCCGACCATGAACGGCTGTAGAAATAATTCGGCAAAACAACCCTAACCCTAACCCAAGTACGCACTGATGAGCAGAAGGGCACACAAAAAGACTCTCTCCTGCCGTCATGGCAGGAGAGAGTGTTAGCAAACGGCTAAGTCCGCACCGCCGCGCACGACCGGGGATAACAATGCCTGCATGCCGGCCAAAATGTATTATAGGTATGTCTATACTTGCCATACCTGAAACGAGACAATACATTGTTTTACTATCACTGGTTCACCTAGTTCTTTTATCAAATAACAGAGATCCACTCAAACACTCAAACATCTCAACCATCTCAATCATCTCATCATCTGCCTTGGTAAAGCGATTTACTTCACATTTTGTTCCATGGACCGGTGGCCGATGAACCCACACGGGTTACAGACTCCCTCCAGTCTATCTAAAGCATGTAAGATACGTTTATAGGACGTCTAATGCACTCTGAACAAGTACCAATGCGATTCTAAACAACAAGAATCTCGATTTCATTTTCATGGAATCCCGATTTCAGTTTCCCAGAATCCGATTATATAGGATTCGAGTTAAATAGTAGGGACAACCTGTCTTTCTGGTATAGCAAGCCTATACAATTTTTTTTTTTAACTTTAAAGTTGTTTAAATTGATGTTTTAGGTCCAATTAGATGTTTTTAAGTGATAATGTTTTTTTTCCCTGGACACCCTGGACAGCGGGCGTGAATCGTACGATTCGATTTAAATCGCATCCTGGTATTTTCTATACAATGAAATAAATCAAAATCATGAAAACATAAAAACAAATCCTTTTAAGGTCTCACAACACAGTACACTTTTACTATGTTGGCCTATATGAATGAAATTTACTGGGCCATTTCGAACCTAAATTTTCCAAGCTAAAAGTCACTTATTTATGAAACACAGTCATTTGCCCACACACAAATGTACAAAATATGGTACGTTGACCAGGTTGGTTGTTTTTAATTGGAGTGGTGGCATCCTTTGCACTATTTTGGGCTTTTACTCCAGAGTTTGTACCAGAATTCCTACACTGCTTCAACCCCCATAAAACTGTCATATTCTGGTGTCAGTGTCATCTAATAGCTGCACATCCAATTTCGGACTGTGTTCATCTCACCTGCAACAGCAATACATATATCTGTCAGCAATTATTAAAAATATTTTAAACCGAACAACACACTACTACTTTTTATGGCGCAAGTTTTATCCTACCGTGGCTTTCAGGGGAGCTAACTGTGTAGTGAGACCTTAACAACTTATATGTAATATAAATACACATAAACGTTGCAAATTTCAAGTCAATATCTTTGACGGTTAAAAAGTTATAAGCGGTTCAATGTTTGTAAACTACTAAGCTGGCTTTATCCTGTCTGAAGCTGGCACCGATCTGTCGATTTTTTTTAAAAAAAAAAGGTTATAAAATGTGAATAAATGAATTGTTTTTGGGTTTATTTTGTAGGAAATTTAATTATGTATCCAAGTAGGTAAGA
Organism: Cyrtodaria siliqua; assembly: GCA_037043455.1. Classification (NCBI taxonomy): domain Eukaryota; kingdom Metazoa; phylum Mollusca; class Bivalvia; order Adapedonta; family Hiatellidae; genus Cyrtodaria; species Cyrtodaria siliqua. The sequence goes on from JAWPHD010001750.1 coordinate 182,308, forward strand.
AAAATGGGAATCTGCACACACAAAAAGCCAGAATTTGCAAAATACATACCCCATACCCCTGTTTTTCTGGGGGGTAGGGGTATATTTTCTCGATATAACTTTTCCGCCAACAATAACAACTCATTGAAACTTTACTCAGTGATGGGCATAGGGTGGCCACACATACTCAGAAGGTTTTATTGCGATCAAAGGATGGACGGCTGAGCTGGACTGGTTACCGAGGTCGATTTATGTGAAGATACGGCCAACCGCACGTTGCACGCGAAAAACGCGTTGAATTTCTCTCGATAATTATTTTATATGTAATGCCAGTGACATAAAACTTTTCCAACATGTGTATAAAGTCAGGTAGCATGTGTCCTGTTAGTTTCAGACGGATAATTGCACGCACGGTTGAGATATGATGGTTAGATCGAACAATAGGGTATGGTACCCGAGGGGTTAGGGGTACGTTTTTACAGTATAGCTTTGTTGTTCGTAAGAGCAGCTCATTGAAACTTAACCCAAAGATGGGGCTTGAGTAGCCACACAAACACAGAAAATTTCAATGCAATCGAATGATGGGCAGTTGAGCTAGGCTGGTTACCGCGATTGATTTATGTGAAAATAAGGCCAACTGTACGTTGCACGGGTTAAACGCATTGGTTTTCTCTCGATAATTCTATTATATGTAAAGTCAGTGGCATGAAACTTTTCTAACGTGTGCATAGAGTCAGGGCGCATGTTTCCTGCAAGTTTCAGATGGATCGTTGTAGGAACAGCTCAGTTAGGGCGGTTAGATCGAACCATAGGGTATGGTTCCCGAGGGGGTAGGGGTACGTTTTTTCGGTATAGCTTTCTTGTACGTATGAGCGTCTCATTGATACTTAACCCAATGATGGGGTTTGCATGGCCACACATACTCAGAAAGTTTCAATGCAACCGGATGAGGGACAGCTGAGCTAGGTTGGTTACCGAGATTGATTTATGTGTAAACACGGCCTACCGTACGTTGCACGGGTACAACGCATTGGTTTTCTATCGATAATTCTTTTATATGTAAAGCCAGTGACATTAAACTTTCCCAACATGTGTATATTGTCAGGTAGCATGTGTCCTGTTAGTTTCAGACGGATAATTGCACGCACGGTTGAGATATGATGGTTAGATTGAACAATAGGGTATGGTACCCGAGGGGTTAGGGGTACGTTTTTTCAGTATAACTTTGTTGTTCGTAAGAGCAGCTCATTGAAACTTAACTCAAAGTTGGAACTTGAGTAGTCACACAAACACAGAAAGTTTCATTGCAATCGAATGATGGGCAGTTGAGCTAGGCTGGTTGCCGCGATTGATTTATGTGAAAATAAGACCAACGGTACGTTGCACGGGATAAACGCATTGGTTTTCTCTCGATAATTCTATAATATGTAAAGCCAGTGGCATGAAACTTTTCTAACGTGTGCATATAGTCAGTGCGCATGTTTCCTGCAAGTTTCAGACGGATAATTGCACGCACGGTTGAGATATGATGGTTAGATTGAACAATAGGGTATGGTACCCGAGGGGTTAGGGGTACGTTTTTTCAGTATAACTTTGTTGTTCGTAAGAGCAGCTCATTGAAACTTAACCCAAAATTGGAGCTTGAGTAGTCACACAAACACAGAAAGTTTCATTGCAATCGAATGATGGGCAGTTGAGGTAGGCTGGTTGCCGCGATTGATTTATGTGAAAATAAGACCAACGGTACGTTGCACGGGATAAACGCATTGGTTTTCTCTCGATAATTCTATTATATGTAAAGCCAGTGGCATGAAACTTTTCTAACGTGTGGATATAGTCAGTGCGCATGTTTCCTGCAAGTTTCAGACGGATCGTTGTACGAACAGCTCAGTTAGGGCGGTTAGATCGAACCATAGGGTATGGTTCCCGAGGGGGTAGGGGTACGTTTTTTCGGTATAGCTTTCTTGTACGTATGAGCAGCTCATTGATACTTAAACCAATGATGGGGCTTGCATGGCCACACATACTCAGAAAGATTCATTGCAACCGGATGAGGGACAGCTGAGCTAGGTTGGTTACCGAGATAGATTTATGTGTAAACACGGCCTACCGTACGTTGCACGGGTACAACGCATTGGTTTTCTCTCGATAATTTTTTATATGTAAAGCCAGTGGCATGAAACTTTACCAACCTGTGTATATGGTCAGGGCTCATGTTTACTGCTAATTTCAGACGGATTGTTAAGCGGACGGTTGAGCTATGGCGATTAGATCGAAAAATAGGGTATGGTACCAGAGGGGTAGGGATACGTATTTTCGCTATATTATTGTAACCCGCAATAGCAGCACATTGAAACTTTACCCACTGATGGATCATGAGTGACCACATATACTCAGAAAGTTTCTTTGTGATCAAAATATGGACAGTTGGGCTAGGGCGGTTATATTGAATAATATGGTATGTTAGCAACGGGGTTGGATTACATGGGGAAGGGAAGGAAAATGACAATTTTGAGGTATCTTTTCGATACAAGTATGTTGGCCCTAAAAAGGGCCTTTTTATTAACAGTTGTTCATGTGCCGGGCAGGTTTTAAAACCCCATTGAACATATTCATAAGCACTTGCAGGCCTCCTTCCTTTTCACCAGGATGCACCAGGTCATCGTCGTAGTGGCGGGGGTAGCGCAATTTTCTCATGACATTCACATATCGTGGACCTAATTCAGACTGTAGCTTTCGATTCGAAAATGGCCTTTGTTAAACCCGGTGCCCGGAACTTGCCCCTTTCCGCAATGCCTGCAACGAAAACCTTCTTCACCCCGTTCCATAGCAGCTCTCGTACCAGGTCCATTAAACGCTCTGATCTCTGAAAATCTCTGATACAGGATTGACAGCGTCGATGTCGTTGCCGCCCACGTTCACCAAGACGTAGTGTGCTTGAAACGCCAGCAGCTTCGCCTTCTCTGCGACGTTCTCTGTCGATAAGGTCAACCCACTTTGTCCAAACATGCGTGTTTTCCCAGGCAAACCGATGTCGATGGTATACTTTGACAATCTCTTCACGTAGCTATCTCCATATAGTGCGTATCTGATCATGATGATAACTTGCAATGTTGTGAAGATCTCACCTTGACAGTCCTGACGCGGAATATATTCAACGTCATAAAGTTCTAATAATCCGAAAATTGACACGCTAGAATTTGCATACATCACAACTTTGACTTAACGACAGGAAATGACATCTGGTACTATGGAGGAGTTGCTTTAAGATTTCGCACCTCCATGGTTCCTGTGTATGTCTGAATATACGAAAAGGTGACATGATATCTGGCGCTATGGAGGAGTTGCTTTAAGTTTTCGCACCTCCATGGTTCCTGTGTATGTCTGAATATACGAAAAGTGACATTTCACACCTCCATTCAATCGCTGGCGATTGGATTGTTGAAACAAGTGGTGGGCGTTGATTAATTAGGAAATGGCATATATATTGTTTTTTATTTTGATTACATTAATCACTTGATATCTCTGGAGTTAATCAGTTTAAGATCATTTTGTTTTCTGTTTAAACGCGCTTTTCTTTTTCTGTGTTAAATTCATAAAAAAGTGTTTCAATTGGAAGTTTAAATTAATTTGTTTTAAACGAGCTTTTCTTTTTCTGTGTTAAATTCTTAAAGAAGTGTTTCGGATTATTCAGTGAGTAGTGTTATTGTCGGATACAGAAGAAGATGGCCGGCAAGAACACGTAAGTACTGTAGTGTTAAGCGTTTTAAAACATTCAAACATTTATTTTAAACACCCTAGTCTTCGATCTAACGTTTCAATGAGCTGCTATTACAGGCTGCAAAGTTATATCTAAAAACAAGTACCCCTAACCCCTCGGGTACCATAACATATGCTTCGATATAATCGTCATAGCTCAGCCGTCCGTGCAACGATCCGTCTGAAACTCGCAAGAAACATGCACCCAGAATATATGCAAAGGCTGAAAATGTTTCATTTAGCTGGCTTTACATTTAATAGAAGTATCGAGAGATAAAGAATCCATTTTTTCCGTGCAGAGTACGGTTGGTCATATTTTCACATAAATATATAGCGGTAACCAACCTAGCTCAACCTTCCGTATCCCGATCGCAATAAAACTTTTAGAGTATGTGTGGCTATGCAAGACCCATCATTGGGTAAAGCGTCAATGAGCTGCTTTTAAGGGCAAGAAAGTTATAGCGTAAAAACGTACCCCTTCCCCCTCGGTTACCATACCATAAACCCAGCTCAACCGTCCCTCCTCTGATTACAATGAAACTTTCTCAGTATAAGTGGTCACTCAAGACACATTAGTGGCCAACTATTAAACGAGCTGATAATTGTATTTGAAGCCAGGGATATAAAACGTTGGCAACGTCTGCATATAGTTTGGGAGCATGTTTTCTGAGAGTTACAGACGGATCGTTGCACGTATGGTTGAATTATGGTGGTTAGATCGAAGAATAGGGTATGGTACCCGAGGGGGTAGTGGTAAGTTTTTATATCTAACTTTGCCATCCTTTGTAGCAGCTTGTTGAAACATTACCCACTGATGGGTCTTGAGGGATCAAACATACCCAGATAGTTATCCTGACTTCCGATCGCAATGAAACTTGCTAACTATATGTGGCCATACGAGACGTCATAGCTCAGCCGTCCGTGCAACGATCCGTCTGAAACTCGCCAGAAACATGCACCCAGAATATATGCAAAGGCTGAAAATGTTTCATGCAGCTGGCTAGACATTTAATAGAAGTATCAAGAGATAAAGAATTCATTTTTTCCGTGCAGAGTACTGTTGGTCATATTTTCACATAAATATATAGCGGTAACCCACCTGGCTCAACCTTCCGTATCCCGATCGCAATAAAACTTTTAGAGTATGTGTGGCTATTCAAGACCCATCAGTGGGTAAAGTGTCAATGAGCTGCTATTAAGGCCAAGAAAGTTATAGCGTAAAAACATACCCCTCCCCCCTCGGTTACCATACCATAAACCTAGCTCAACCGTCCGTCCTCTGATAAAAATGAAACTTTCTCCGTATAAATGGTCACTCAAGACCCATTAGTGGCCAACTTTTAAACGAGCTGATAATTGTATTTGAAGCCAGGGATCTAAAACGTTGGCAACGTCTGCATATAGTTTGGGAGCATGTTTTCTGAGAGTTACAGACGGATCGTTGCACGTACGGTTGAGTTATGGTGGTTAGATCGAAGAATAGGGTATGGTACCCGAGGGGGTAGTGGTAAGTTTTTATATCTAACTTTGCCATCCTTTGTAGCAGCTTGTTGAAACATTACCCACTGATGGGTCTTGAGGGATCAAACATACTCAGATAGTTATCCTGACTTCCGATCGCAATGAAACTTACTAACTATATGTGGCCGTACGAGACGTCATAGCTCAGCCGTCCGTGCAACGATCCGTCTGAAACTCGCCAGTAACATGCACCCAGAATATATGCAAAGGCTGAAAAGTTTCATGCAGCTGGCTAGACATTTAATAGAAGTATCGAGAGATAAAGAATTCATTTTTTCCGTGCAGAATACTGTTGGTCATATTTTCACATAAATATATAGCGGTAACCCACCTGGCTCAACCTTCCGTATCCCGATCGCAATAAAACGTTTAGAGTATGTGTGGCTATTCAAGACCCATCAGTGGGTAAAGTGTCAATGATCTGCTATTAAGGCCAAGAAAGTTATAGCGTAAAAACATACCCCTCCCCCCTCGGTTACCATACCATAAACCTAGCTCAAACGTCCGTCCTCTGATTACAATGAAACTTTCTCAGTATAAGTGGTCACTCAAGACCCATTAGTGGCCAACTTTTAAACGAGCTGATAATTGTATTTGAAGCCAGGGATATAAAACGTTGGCAACGTCTGCATATAGTTTGGGAGCATGTTTTCTGAGAGTTACAGACGGATCGTTGCACGTACGGTTGAGTTATGGTGGTTAGATCGAAGAATAGGGTATGGTACCCTAGGGGGTAGTGGTAAGTTTTTATATCTAACTTTGCCATCCTTTGTAGCAGCTTGTTGAAACATTACCCACTGATGGGTCTTGAGGGATCAAACATACTCAGATAGTTATCCTGACTTGCGATCGCAATGAAACTTACTAACTATATGTGGCCATACGAGACGTCATAGCTCAGCCGTCCGTGCATCGATCCGTCTGAAACTCGCCAGAAACATGCACCCAGAATATATGCAAAGGCTGAAAATGTTTCATGCAGCTGGCTAGACATTTAATAGAAGTATCGAGAGATAAAGAATTCATTTTTTCCGTGCAGTGTACTGTTGGTCATATTTTCACATAAATATATAGCGGTAACCCACCTGGCTCAAGCTTCCGTATCCTGATCGCAATAAAACTTTTAGAGTATGTGTGGCTATTCAAGAACCATCAGTGGGTAAAGTGTCAATGAGCTGCTAGAAAGGCCAAAAAAGTTATAGCGTAAAAACATACCCCTCCCCCCTCGGTTACCATACCATCCGATCGCTACGAAACTTACTAACTATATGTGGCAATACGAGACCCATCCAGGGGTAAAGTTTTAACGATATGCAGTCTTGGTCGGCAAAGTGATATCTAAAAACGTATCATACCTTCAATCAAACCGCCATAATGTTACTCCGTATATGTGTGTGTTATATTTCAAGCATCTTAAGGCGACTGAATGTAAGTGCATGTTATGTTTTGTTTACAGAGCCCCGAGTAATACAGGAAATGCAGGAAAAGGTAAGAACTTTCATAGTTTAGTGAGTTACCCTGAACTGGCACGTCCCTGGGGATCATTAGTTTGCCCGCTATGTTTGATTGTCCAGACAAAACTGAGTAATCACCTTAAGAAGGTATGCATGAAGAATGCGTCTATATCAAGCGTATCGCAAGTAGAGCACCAGGCCAAAGACGAACTATATTTGAGAAGCATGTATGCGTACGTAACAGCTGAGGATCTTGCGAGATTTTTTCCAGACCCGGACTACTATGCGACGGCTATGGACCTGCTCAAGCAATTGCACGTCACCGTTCGTGATGTTAAGGCGCACCGAGCAGCAAATAACATACGCGACAAGAACCAACACTTCCCAGCTGAACAGGCATCCACAAGGCCTAAGGTTGTAATGTCAACATCAGATCCCGTTTCTGACCTTCACCCTGCAGCAGCTGACGTTGTTAAGTGCATGGAGGCCCAAGGATATGGTGTCAGGCCTACTGCATCTTGTTCGGCGTCGAGCGTACCACTGAACCCCATTTTGGACGAGGCAGACATTGCTATTCCTGTGGAGCAGGCATCGGATGTCGAGAGGCCGATCGTCACTGACGAAAGGTCGCCTCGATCTGATGACGTGCCCATGGACGTGGATGTGTCGAATTCGGCGCTCAAACGGCCGATGTTACCACTGTACCCGTCGTTTGACGACGATATGGTAGTCAGTGATTATCCTGCGGATGTCAGTGGTAGACCAGCCCAGATTGACACTTCACCACAATCACCAGACAGGAGCAGCCCGCTGTTCCCACGAGGCGGCGGCAAACGCACACGGGCTTTGACGGAGTCGCCAGAGAGGGATGTTGATCAACGGGCAGAATTGGAAGATGCGAGTCCCACTGTACAGACTACACCATCTCGATCTTCCCCGCGCGTGAAAGACGCCAAACGGCAGAGAATCATGGATGCCGAGAGCTCCGACGACGATGAGCCGTTGAGTGACCAAACAGCCAGATTACATACTACTGGTCCTAAGGCCTTAGTTAACGTCACCATGGACACACTTAGAGAGTTGAAGCTGTCCAACCCATACATGCAACGCCTAAAACGTTTATGAAGACCAGATCGAACGCGGAAAATCCGACAGAGTACATCTGAAACACGCAATCCACCATGCTCAAGATGATGCTGTACACGAGTGCCGATCACAAAATGGAGAACTTCGACATAATCGACTTCTGTGAGATGAAAACGCTCGAGAATATTCGTGATTCCCTCATGGGAGAGTGTCACTTCAAAGCGCACAGCATTCAAAATTACATCAAATCCCTCCTGATTTTCTTCAACATGCTGCACTTGACCGAACCACAGGGAACGGATCTATCAACCAAAGCTTTGAATTGTAAACAGCTAATCCCAGGTTTGACGGCTAAAGTCACACAACGCCATAACAAGGAGATGCAAACCAAGAAACTGCACAGGTTACATGGACCCAGTAAATTAAAGATGCTAAGTGCCAAAACACTCGAACGAAACCTTAAGAAAATCGAAGATAAGGCCACGACAATCATTCTGACCGCAGAGAGCAGGGGCAGACGTCCCAACAAATCAGACACCGCTCTGGTAAATGGTTACTTCTTCGCACTAGCAGCGATGACGCAAGGTCATCGAAAAATGGTGATGGAAAAAATGACCATGGAAATGTATAAACTGGCTTAGAAAAATCCTGTCCTAAGAGATAATGGATCTACCAGTTACCTCTTGAGCACCGACAAGCACAAGACCGGTGGTCAGAGCTTGGCGCACGTGGCCTTCAACGAGGAAAGGTTTGAACTGCTTAAGAAGTATGTCAAATATGTCCGAGCCAAACCCCAGCAAAACCAGGAAAACTATCTCCTTCTACAGTTTAATGGAGCGAAGATGCACAACGGTGCCACCACTATGGAACAAGTGCAGACTCGGTGCGGTTGTAAGCCGATCGTGACTATGTCAGACATGCGGCAATTTATCGAGACGGAGAGCCACAAATCGCTGCCGAGAGAACTCCGGGAGCAGGTGTATAGAGGGCTGAACCACACTGAGTCCACAGCGCGGCGCAACTGCGTACATGATGACGTTACTTCGGCCCTGAATCGAACGACCATCGTGGAATCCCTGTGCAGCTCCAGTGGTCAGAGAGATGTGCATCAACAAGGCGTCCCTGATCAGTTGTCTCGCCTCGGAGATGATCGTACAAGCCGATCTGAGTCACCAGATTCAGTGCGAAGCGAAGGCTCAGGGAAATCTTCGTCTGGGCAGTCGTCTTCGTCTGCATCGTCTGTTGTGTCGAGGCTACCGGCCTCTGTGAGAATGAAGATGGTATTAGCCAAGTTTACCATAACGGCCGACGGAGTCGTCCCGTCCTATGCGGACTTTGCGAGGATGGTAGGGGAAATGCCCGAGCTGTGCATGGAGGTAAACATTGCGACAAAGAAGCAATTCAACGCTATGGCCATCGCTGAGAGGACTAAAAAAAGAGCCCGGCAGTTCGAAGATGACCATGCGCGGTGCCAGGAATGTCCAAAACTTGAGAACAACCACTACCTTGAGTCCAGAAAGTGGACATCGACAAAACTGACTGAAGAAATCCGCAGGTCATGGAATTTGCGTCCTTTGAAGAAACGAGGTCCAATTACACCACAAGATGACATGAACGCGTCGCTTGTTAAGGCGCAAAAGTGGACCCACATACAGGTGAAAGAAGAAGGCGGTGATAAGGGCAAGTGCGTGATCGCGGTAAAGCCCATACGAGAGGGCACGGTAATCTGCGATTACCACGGAACACTTCTGGACGACGCCGAGGGAACAAGGAAATTCAAAGGCTATGGTGACGACACGAAGAACGCCTACATGTTCACATTTGAGCACGGAGGCCAGCGCCACTGGATAGACAGCGTTCAGAAATGCAGCTGCCATTCCAGCTGGACAATAGGTCGGTTCATGAACCACAACAGGAAAAGGCCCAACGTGAAGCCGAAGGTTGTAGAGGTACACGGTGTCCCGCATGTGTTTTTGTTCGCAATACGCGACATTCCCGCTTTTGAGCTGCTGGAATTCAACTATGGATGCTTCCGCGATCCGCAATCAAGCCATCAGCACTGGATGTAGTGTATAACACACAGCATAACAATATTTTAATGTACAGACGAGTCTGAACTTGAACTACGCTTGCCAAAAGGCCGTCGATACTCCGATCGGCAGGCCCTTTTGCTACGGTAGTTATGTTAACATTTGGGTAACAGGCCTGGTTACCCAAATGCCGGTATACCGTTCACGGCAGGAGCATAGCTCGCTGGGCTCGCTATGTACATTTGAACACACAATACATCATTCTTTCGTAGTATAGTGGTCAGGCGTGGGTAGAATTAGTTTGCAGTATTTATCCTTTTCGTACTCGCTGGGCTGGCTATGTACATTTCAACACACAATACATCAATCCTCCGTAGTATAGTGGTTAGGCGTGGGTAAGATTAGTCAGCAGTGTTTATCATTTTCGTATATCTAGACATATGACCGCCGCAACAGGCAATATATCAGTGTACAGGCGAGACTTAACTTGAACTACGTTTGCCAAAAGGCCGTCGATACCCCGATCGGCAGGCCCTTTTGCTACGGTAGTTATGTTAACATTTGGGTAACAGGCCAGGTTATCCAAATGCCGGTATACCGTTCACGGGAGGAGCATAGCTCGCTGGGCTCGCTATGTACATTTCAACACACAATACATCAATCCTCCGTAGTATAGTGGTTAGGCGTGGGTAAGATTAGTCAACAGTGTTTATCATTTTCGTATATCTAGACATATGACCGCCGCAACAGGCAATATATCAGTGTACAGGCGAGACTTAACTTGAACTACGTTTGCCAAAAGGCCGTCGATACCCCGATCGGCAGGCCCTTTTGCTACGGTAGTTATGTTAACATTTGGGAAACAGGCCAGGTTATCCAAATGCCGGTATACCGTTCACGGGAGGAGCATAGCTCGCTGGGCTCGCTATGTACATTTCAACACACAATACATCAATCCTCCGTAGTATAGTGGTTAGGCGTGGGTAAGATTAGTCAGCAGTGTTTATCATTTTCGTATATCTAGACATATGACCGCCGCAACAGGCAATATATCAGTGTACAGGCGAGACTTAACTTGAACTACGTTTGCCAAAAGGCCGTCGATACCCCGATCGGCAGGCCCTTTTGCTAAGGTAGTTATGTTAACATTTGGGAAACAGGCCAGGTTATCCAAATGCCGGTATACCGTTCACGGGAGGAGCATAGCTCGCTGGGCTCGCTATGTACATTTCAACACACAATACATCAATCCTCCGTAGTATAGTGGTTAGGCGTGGGTAAGATTAGTCAGCAGTGTTTATCATTTTCGTATATCTAGACATATGACCGCCGCAACAGGCAATATATCAGTGTACAGGCGAGACTTAACTTGAACTACGTTTGCCAAAAGGCCGTCGATATCCCGATCGGCAGGCCCTTTTGCTACGGTAGTTATGTTAACATTTGGGTAACAGGCCAGGTTACCCAAATGCCGGTATACCGTTCACGGGAGGAGCATAGCTCGCTAGGCTCGCTATGTACATTTCAACACACAATACATCATTCCTTAGTATTATAGTGGTTATGCGTGGGTAGGATTAGTTAGCAGTGTACTTTGCAACACACAATACATCAATCCTCCGTAGTATAGTGGTTAGGCGTAGGTAAGATTAGTTAGCAGTGTTTATCCTTTTCGTATATCTAGACATATGACGCGCAACAGGCAATATATCAGTGTACAGGCGAGACTTAACTTGGACTACGCTTGCAAAAAGGCCGTTGATACCCCGATCGGCAGGCATTTTTGCTGCGGTAGTTATGTTAACATTTGAATAACAGGCCAGGTTACTCAAATGCCGGTATACCGATAACGGGAGGAGCACACATGCTCGCTGGGCTCGCTATGTACTCTGCAACAGACAACACACCAATCCTTCGTAGGTAAAATGGTAAGGGCTTGGTTAGGATCAGTTAGGTATTGACAGGAAGAGTGCTTATCACCGTTCCTTAACGCAATCCAAGCCGCGTTTAAACCTTTTTGGTCCACTATATGAGGTGGGCTCCCCGTGCCGTGGACTGGAAACATCAGAGACGCAGGTTCTGCTTCTGTCTCTGATGGCCAACAACCTCATGCCCGTCAGAAAGCATGTAATACAGTAATGTAGTTTAGTTAGTATAGCCGGTGACTAACCTATGAAAAGTAGGAAACCGGTTTCAGTAATTCCACAATTTTCATACTACGTCTATATATACCGAGGCCATGTATAACGCTACCCGTATATGAGTTTTACATTTAGTTCATCTTACAATGAAGCGATCGGCGCACAAACGTGCACACATGTAAAGTACATGTTCCAGCAGGTAATTCACCAATGTATTTCAGTTAGTATAGATGGGTGACTAACCTATGATCAGTACGGGTAGCCAGCTGATTACAGTAACATAGTATTTACTCGCGACAGTCGCTAGCTTGAACAACTTGGTGTCCTTAATGCTTATATTGTACAAAGTATTAAACACTCTCGATTAAACAAGCACTTTCCATAAATGCTATCACAATATATATCGTTTGAGCCCAAGTACAATAGTAGGCCACCGTTTTAAGTAATTCAACAATTTTCATACTACGTCTGTATATACAGAGCGCCATGTATAACAGCTACCCGTATATGGATTTTACATATAGTTCATCTTACAATGAAGCGATCGGCGCACAAGCGTGCACATATGTCAAGTACATGTCCCAGCAGGTAATTCAGTAATGTAGTTTAGTTAGTTTAGCTGAGTGACTAACCTATGATCAGTACGGGTAGCCAGCTGATTACAGGAACATAGTATTTACTCGCGACAGTCGCTAGCTTGACCCACTTGGTGACCTTAATGCTTATATTGTACAAAGTATAAAACACTCTCGATTAAACGAGTACTTTCCATACATGCTGATCATAGGTTAGTCACTCAGCTAAACTAACTAAACTACATTACTGAATTACCTGCGGGGACATGTACTTGACATATGTGCACGCTTGTGCGCCGATCGCTTCCTTGTAAGATGAACTATATGTAAAACTCATATACGGGTAGCGTTATACATGGCGCTCTGTATATACAGACGTAGTATGAAAATTGTTGAATTACTTAAAACGGTGGCCTACTATTGTACTTGGGCTCAAACGATATATATTGTGATAGCATTTATGGAAAGTACTCGTTTAATCGAGAGTGTTTTATACTTTGTACAATATAAGCATTAAGGACACCAAGTTGTTCAAGCTAGCGACTGTCGCGAGTAAATACTATGTTACTGTAATCCGCTGGCTACCCGTACTGATCATAGGTTAGTCACCCATCTATACTAACTGAACTACATTGGTGAATTACCTGCTGGAACATGTACTTTACATGTGTGCACGTTTGTGCGCCGATCGCTTCATTGTAAGTGAACTATATGTAGCTCACCTTACACTGAATCTTGAAATATTTTAACATAAAAAAACAACTAAGTGAACTCGGGCAAAACGGTTATGCCCATACTGCCGAGCAGTAGGGCACAAAATAAGACTCTCTCCTGCCGTCATGGCAGGGGAGAGTGTTAGCAAAACGGCTAAGTCCGCACGACCGGGGAAAACAATGCCTGCCTGCCGACCATGAACGGCTGTAGAAATAATTCGGCAAAACAACCCTAACCCTAACCCAAGTACGCACTGATGAGCAGAAGGGCACAAAAAAAGACTCTCTTCTGCCGTCATGGCAGGAGAGAGTGTGAGCAAACGGCTAAGTCCGCACCTACGCGCACGACCAGGGATAACAATGCCTGCATGCCGGCCATGAAAGGCTGTAGAAATTATTCAGCAAAATGGCTAAGTCCGTTCTGGAAAAAAACAACAAAAAAAAACCCCAAGTCCACTTAAAGTGGACTCGGGGTGGCAAGTCTAGCGTTGATATTAACTACAGTAACTATAAACAGCCAGCCTGAACGTACTCACCTCAAGGGTCTTTTGACCCTGTAGTTTGCAGTTATATATATCTGCCCGGCAACTCTGCCCGCCAACCTTCCGTGCGCTTAAACGAAAATTAACATTAGATTTAGTTATTAATGAGTCTGCTTCAGACCCAATGATATAAAAGGAGCCCATATTGAAAATATTAGCAGCTACTACGGACAATCACTGTTTTGAATTTGAATATATGGTATTCGCCACGATTCAAAGTGGCGTATATTAAAAAAAAAAAGCCAAACATGTGTTGGCTATACATTTTATTTGTTATTAATTTCAGAACAGGCAATGCATCAGTGTACAGGCGCGACTTAACTTAAACTAAGGTTGCCAGCTGCTGGGCGGATGTCACATCTGCCAGAACGCCCATATCAGAGTGTTAATCAAAAGAGCTTATTCAGTTATAACTGATTGTTCGTAAGAGGCCTTGAATTTGGATCCACCGCGGCAAAGCTTGTGTACGCGGATCAAATGTAAATTCAGCCTTACATGTCTCGTCTGACATAACGCACATTCCCGAGGGTTAATATAATCTACCGATAACTCAGTCCCACTTTTTTGGGGAGTCTGCAAAGACTTCAAGGGTGAAAACCTCAATGGTGACCATGATTGAGGCAACAGTTCTGGTTCACATGTACGTATCATAGTAGATGGCGAATGTGAAATATTCTTGTGCTCCTCAGGCAACAGTTCTGGTTCACATGTACGTATCATAGTAGTTGGCGAATGTGAAATATTCCTGTGCTCCTCAGGCAACAGTTCCGGTTAACGGTTAGGTATAAAAGAAGGTGATGGTGAACATTTACGTATCCGTGGTGCACGTCTCGAAGTAAACAGTGATGGAGAACATGGTTGTGGGCGCCGTATGCTGGTTGGCTCAGGAATGACATCGTCTTCCTCCACAATTTCAAAATAAAGCTCGTCTATACTTGCCATATCTGAAACGAGACAATACATTGTTTTACTATCACTGCTTCACCTAGTTCTTTTATCACATAACAGAGATCCACACAAACACTCAAACACCTCAACCACCTCAACCATCTCAACCATCCATCTCAACCATCTCAACCATCTCAACCATAGTTCACATCAACGCTTTGTACGACTGCCATGAATTTTGAAAGAAAACTGGTCAGATCTTTAGCCGCAGGATAGCTGGTCTAACCGACCACGGTTTCCTGACGTTTATGCTTTACACCACGTAGAGGTAATCTGCCTTGGTAAAGCGATTTACTTCACATTTTGTTCCATGGACACCCATGGAAATAATTCCCGTTTGCATTTAGAATCCAATGATGGAAACCGTTTGCATTTAGCATCAAGGCATGGGCAGCTTGGTAGACATAGGCACCGTGCGATCAAGCTACTAAGGACAATCACCTGAATCGCACGGCAGCACAAATGTTACATTTCGCAAAAATGGCAGCGTTTAGCAGCCTGGGCATCAAACCAGTGGTTCACACCGACCAACAATACCCAGCGTTTCCGTCCTACACCAATCGAGGAGGTAGCTGCCGTCGTGGGACATAGGCACCTTGCTATCAAGCTACTAAGGACAATCACCTGATTCGCACGGACCCATACATGTTAGACTTTTAATATCTAATTAGGATCGCTGGTTTCCTAACGGTTATGCTTTACACCACGTAGAGCTAATCTGCCTTGGTAAATCGAATTACTTCACTTTTTGTTCCATGGACCGGTGGCCGATGTACCCACACGGGTTACAGACTCCCTCCAGTCTATCCCAAGCATGTAAGATACGTTTATAGGACGTCTAATGCGCTCTAACAAGTACCAATGCGATTCTAAACCACAAGAATCTCGATTTCAGTTTCATGGAATTCCCGATTTCTGTTTCCCAGAATCCGATTATATAGGATTCGAGTTAAATCGTAGGGACAACCTCAACACGTCCTTGTTGCAACGTTTAAAACAAGTTTTGAGTTTGTTGAGCAATATGCGTCCACAGTGTGGACTTAGCCAATTTCACCACTGTACTTAAAAAATCCGAGCCCTAACCATAAACCCTAACCGTAACTTCAAGAAGTATCAAAATTAAAAAATGAGCGTCGTAGAGTCAAAAACCGCTGTGGTCGGTATTATGACCGATTTCACCACAGTACATAAAACCCCGAGCCCTAACCCTAACCCCCAAACGCTAAACCCTAACCCTAACCCTTACTTAAAGAAATATTGAAATTATAAAAGAGCGCCGTGTAATCAAACACCGCTGTGGATTGACTCCACGACGCTGAGAAAATCAAGTGCATAAAACGGCTACACGGTGCAAGGAACATCGGCGAGCACTGGCGCACAATAAAGAAATATTCCCCTGATGCCGGTCATGGCAGAGGAGATGAGTGATGAAAACGGCTAAGTCCAAACTGTGAAAGAAAATTTATATGTTAATACATTTATCTGTGGTATTTAACGTTTAAAAATAAGTTTCGAACTTAAAACAACTTCGGCGAGCACTGGCGCACAATAAAGAAAGACTCCCCTGATGCCGGTCATGGCAGAGGAGAGTAGTGATGAAAACGGCTAAGTCCAAACTGTGAAAGAAAATTTATATTTTAATACATGTGTCTGTGGTATCTAACGTTTAAAAATAAGTTTCGAACTTAAAACAACTTCCCAAAATATTCCCACGTGCGCACGTGGCTCAATTTTTAAGCCCCGTGTGGCTCCGCAAATCCCGTTGGAGGGAAGGCAGAGGGGTAGAACCCCCTAAAATCATGTTCATTTTATATAAATATTTGTTCATGCTCATTAAAGGTCTTCATCATGACACCTGCATTGTTTCAGGTGCCATCTCGCTCATATCACTAGAGCAGTGGCAGAAAAACTATAACGTGGCTCCAGCGTAAATGGAGTGTCTACAACAGAATTTGCAGCAGCTCTGCAGTTCAGGGTGAAAAGGTTCTAGGCACGTTCTCCATATTTTATCTCGATGTACATGGAGGATGAGTCTGACATGTTCATTCATGTTAGGCGCCATATAACCTTTCATTTGTTGGTGCGCCTTAAAACCCCAGTTCAATTCAATTCAACTTAACCGATTTTAAAAAAGTCCAACGGCAATCAACTGGTTTGGGTAAGACGTATCCATCAAGCTATCGTTTGGTCATCTAGGATTATTAGAAACAAAATCACAAAATTTCACGTGCGCACGTGGCTTCAGGGAAATCTACCAGATAGCTCAGACTTCTCAGTTGCAGTAAAACTATATGTTAAGATATAGATTATAAGAATATGTCATGGGTATCCGGTGAAGATAGGAAAATCCAACCCGAGGTAGAAGTGTTTTTATCGGAACCGAGGCTCTGCCGAGATTCCGATTAAAACACTTATACCGAGGGTTGGAATTCTCTATTTGAACCGAATACCCATGATATATTCTTTTTCTTGCATGTCAGAGACATGTTGTGCGTTGACGCCGCCAGCTACTGACGTTTTGCAAGTTTTCCTGCATACCGTTGTTGGCGCGAGTGAATTTTTATCTCGAACCTAGGATGAGATGGAAATATCTAGACCCGGTAAAATGACGAATATTCTTGTCCGATATGCAAGAAAATTAATTTCGCATGACTAGAACGTTATCTACGGGACTGAACTTAAAACAGCGTAAAATATTCCTACGTGCGCAAATGGCTCAAATTTCAACCGATTAAAAACAATCCAACGGCAATCAACGTCATTGACTGCCTATCCATCAAGCTATTGTTTGGTCATCTAGGATTATTAGGGGAAAAAATCAATTTTCACGTGCGCACGTGGCTTAAGGGAAATTCGCCCGATATCTTAAACTTCTCAGTTTAAAAAAACCTGTCTATTAATTAAGGTATAGATAATTAATTTCGCATGACTAGAACGTTATCTACAGCCCCAGAACCCTGTTGCAATGTTGGTATCTAACGTTTAAAAAAAGTTTTTTTTTAATTGCTTTCAAAGCAATGTCAAAATATTACTTCAAGAAATACTGAAAATAAAAAAATGAGCGCCGTGGAGTCAAACGCCGCTGCGGTCTGAATTATGACCTTATTGACAAACAATATAGGCCTCCAAACCCCATATTGGTGCCTAACTTAAGCATCTCCATTCACGTTTCCCCGCAATTCCTATGCCTACTGGCTGCCTACTGGCTGCATATTCCGGCAATCAGTTCTATCGGCCTGGGCCGGCGGCCAATAAGCCCATTATAGGCGTGCATGCCACTGAACCCCTGCCCTGCTCAAGCCATAACGTTTATAAAAGTTTCTCTACAATTTCTATGCCTACTGGCTGAATATTTCGGCAATAAGTTATATCGGCCTGGGCCAGCGGCCTATAGCACTATAGGCCTAGTATAGGAATCTGAACCCCATACGAAGATGATGATGAAATAAAAAGTTTACACCGACACAAAATCAGATTAAAAACGGAAATGGAATAGAACGAAAATAACGACAATCTCCGTACAACAGTAATTCTGGACATAAAACGTGAATTACAAGTAACTGTTATGGTTCAGTATTATTTCAAATTTATATGCATCTACAAAATAAATAAATAAATACAACGTTTATATTCGCTTATATACTTTTATATATTCGTTATAGTCACACAGAAACAACAAGGATGACGAGAACAACGGTTGGGATACTGGAGATAGTGATGTGATGGCAAGATTGCTACGTGCGAGAAGTGGAATTTGACTTATAGTGAGGCGGGATTGAGAGAGAGAGAGAGAGAGAGAGAGAGAGAGAGAGAGACAGACAGACAGACAGACAGACAAACAGACAGACAGATACAATATGATTATAACATAGCTCGCTAAGATATTTATGTCAACTTTGCACACATAAATACGCATACAGTTACTAACGCAGTGAAATAATACATGTGAGCGAAATATATGTAAGGTTCTCTTGGTAGAAAGTAGCTCCACAGAACGCATAGCAATACAAGTTTATCATCAATAATAATTCTGCAAGAAACGTAACCCGGTAGAATGACTTAAATCACATATACAAACATATTAAATAAAATTGATAAAATTAAACCACTACATTTACCGGAATTATATAGTGTACGTTGGAGTAGCACTTTATGGTTAAAACATGTAATACCTCCCTTTATTTTAATAGCATTGAAACCGTATGCATAATTAAAAAAGTGTTAGCAATAATGGTAAAAGTATCATCATTATAGATAAAGATTATACCAAAACCATGTTCCCACATGCATGGTCATACCAGAGGCGTCTGAAATAATGTAAACTCATATCGTCTTATAGACACGCAAATAAAATCTATGGCAACTAACCCAATTACGAAAAAAGAAATATTAAATTTGCAGAGTCTTATAGATACGCAAATACAATTTATGGAATCGACCCCGAAAAAGAGACAAGCAGTAACGAGGGGAGCGATACCCAAGGCTAGAAAAGAAAAGGTAAACAAGGGGTCCAACCCCCCAAAAAACTGACAGATTTCACAGTTTCAGTTGACAGTGCCGTGCGTAACCAAATTGAACTAGATAAAGCTCATGAACACTTGGAAATAATACAAAGATCTGGTCGCAAGCAATTATAAAAATTGCAAAATTTGATGAAAAAAACAAATCTTAGTTTTAAAGGTGACAAGATAAAAAAGGTGGTTATGAGCAAGCAAGTAACACATTCAAGCTCTGAAGAAAATACCGAGGATGACAAATACAAATTGAGTTGAGAGAGCTGATAAAAGAAGAAAAGAAAATTGCTGCGAGAAAGCAGGAGTTGCTTGCAGGTGCAAGGCCTAAATTACAAGCACATACAATGCCCAAGGATACAACTAACACTGTGGTGGATAAGAAAAAAACATCTTTAGTCAACATCGATTAGTTAGAAGCATACTATTTCTAAAAAATTGAAGGGTGATATCTCGAGCGATGGTACCCCTAGTGAAAGTGAAAGTAAAAAGGAGAAGCATAAAAAACATGGAAAGAATAAAATTAAAAGTGAAGACACATCAAGTGAAAAGAAGAAGACATATAAAAAGCAAATGAAAAAGAAAACAGAAACTTCAAGTGAAGACATTCTAGTAAACTTAATGTTAAGAAAAAGCATATCAAACTGATTAAAAAAGAATGACACTACTGACACTTCTACTCGAAGTGACAATGAGATGAAACAAGACAAGAAGAAAATTAAACACTTACAGAAAAAATGAGAAAGAAAGGAAGAGTAAAATTGTTTATGAATCAAGTAGTAGCAGTGAAACCGAAAGCCAAGATATACCTGCAAAGAAACCTCATCGGAAGCATCATACAGCACACAGAGGTCGAAAAAGAGATATTTTGAAAAATCTCCCAAAGAATGGCAAAAGTAATTGGTAAGCTTTTAAACAAAAGTTCACCAAATATTCCAAGGTATATGAATGGACTGAGGAGGAATGCTTGAACTGTTTGTGTTGGAGTTTAACAAGCAAAGCATATGACTTCTATGCCGTCATTACAGAAAGGAATGACGATTTGACATATAGACAACTAATGTAACGACGGTTGGAAAAAAAAGAAAGATATAAAAATCGGACAGGGAAAGTAGCATTCAATGACTAAAGTCAACCACAAAACACAAAAACAAACACGCAAACAGACAAACGAGAAGGCAAAAGTAATAAAAAATGCAAACGACATCACAAACACAAAAGGGTTGACAATAGCGCTTCCGCCTTGGAACGGTCAGTTGCCAAAAAGGCCACTGGGGGTTTAAACCAGGTTCTAGGGTGCACCAAACCTCAAACTTACCCTATTGTCATCCCAATTAAACGGGACAGTGTAAATAAAGAAATCCCCGCCATGAAATATTCTCTAACCAACAAGGCAGCGTTAAAAGGCAATATAAGTAAAACACCTAGATGTTCGTGTATATATAAATAATAAAAAAAAAGCCTAGAAAGCCACAATGAAGGTACTCGATGACTTGGCAGAAGCCACAGCAACAAGAGAATAAGCCATTGAGGGCACGAGAGGGCACAACAAGACAAGACCGCGGACAAACATCAAACGCCACCGTCCTAATGGGCTTTAGGTAGTCGTTATCATAGGGTCTTCAGCCTGTCCGTTCATCGTACAATTAAAGAGGAAAGCGTAGTGGCGAACTGTCAAAGGGTCCACCATCAAGCATGAAATACGTTGCAAAATGATAGGGTCATAACTTCTTTTGATAAACCTTTTAACAAGTTTAATAAACATAGTATGAAAGTGATCATGACCAATAATCTTACGAAGTTTGTAAATCATATCACCATAGAAGTCAGGTTGTGATAGTCCTTGTCGCAGAAGAGTCCTTAAATTGCTTTGAAAAGAAGACCACGGTTACGATAATAAAATGTTGCAAAGGTTTTACGAAGTTTAACGGTAACCCTGATGGAGTAGCTTTCTAGTTATACAAAGATTACGAATATTAAAATACACCGGTTTGGTGCAAAAGAGCTCAAAGAAACTGCACAAGCCATATTTTAACAAGCATGGCAACCCGTGGATGAATCTTTAGAAAATTGGGCCGACCAGATGTTGGCCTTGGCCACTGAAGCTTTAGAGATCATCCAGAGCACCATTTGAACGCACAAGCTGTGGTTAGATTATGCCAAGGTCTTCAAGATAAAGAAGCGGGACAACAAGCTTGTATACAAAAACCAAGGACTATGAAAAATGCCATGAACATAATGGTACCAACATACACATAAAGCAGTGTATGGTCATCACATGGCAGTAGTGTCCAAACGTTCTACATGGGACATAGATGATGAAGAGACTGCACAGGTGTATGCTCTAAAAGAACCGGCAAAGGTAAAGAGCAAAGAAAAAAGTTCATTAGAAACCACCATGGAAAAACTGCAGAAAGGCTTGGAAGATGGGGCTGAGCAGTTTGCATGGATGGGCAAAGCTAATCCCTGCCGTTCCAAGGATAAGCGATGAACTAACGGCACTCGCAATACCAAATCACAAGGAGCTGAAGAAACTTCAGCTAACTCATGGAAATGGAGAATAACTTGTTACAAATGTGGAAAACTAGAACATTTAAAAAAGGAGTGTCCACTAGCAACAGGACAATATGCCTGTTACAAGTGTGGACAAGTGGGACACTTTAAGAATGAATGCCCCCAATATACCATTTAGTAATAGAAATACAGACGGTTTAAACGGGAAAGGATCGAAAACAGTGGCCGGTTATCGATCGCTAACCAAAAAAGGCCAATAGGAGTAACTCCATTAGCACCTCGGGATCTTTTAGTTGTTAATCACCCAAAGGAAAAGTGTTCTACATTACCCACAGAAAAGTGTGCACCAGTCAAGGAAGAATTAATGAAAGAGTTAGCAATAGAAGTATCGATACAGGAAAGCAGCCATCGACCAAGAAACCCTGAAATCGGTCACTGTATGTCAATTGAAATCGCCTTCACAATTTAGCATTGACCAACAAGTCTGTGAAAAGAATATTGAAGCAATCGTGGACACTGCAGCAGAGTTAACTATTATCTCAGACATGCTGTATCAATTATTGCGGAACCCATCAAAAAAGATTAGAGAGGTAAAGTTATTGACAGCTGGCCGTCAGTTGTCAATGAAAGGAATCATAGTAGGGCCAGATACACTAACGATAGGATCTGCGGTACTTAATATGGGAGAAGGAACACTATTTTTTGATGGTCAGTTGATCAAGTTGAATATTGGGAAAAAGTGAGCAAATCCGGTAGTAGCTAGAGTAACTGTGGATAGACGACGAGTTATTTCCCCGGGGTCAGTAGCACGATTAAAATGTAGCATAAGTAAAAAATTACCTGATTATATAATTGAAGGAGAACAAGGATTGAAGGTACTAATACCAGGGACCTTGCATACAGAAGGCAACCCTTGATAAGCGTAATCATCTCCGACAGATATCGAGTTCCAAAAAAGGGGAGTCAACTCGCACAGTGTTATCCCGTTAAAGATACATGGGACAACAATCTATCTTGAAGGCATAAGAGTAGCCAATGTGAAGGAACCAGTAGATGTAACGACTGAATCCGGCGAAGGGGTATTACCAGTACATCTGAAAGATATGTTTGAGGCTTCCAAACAACATTTGAATCCCCACCAATGTGACCGACTGGAAAAAGTGCTCCTTCAATATCAGGATATTTTTGCAGTAAATTATTTTGATCTTGGTAACTTTATCGAGATCGAACACAAAATTGACACTGGGGATGCAAAACCAGTTAAGCAACGTATTAAAAGAACACCTGCGTGTTTTGCAAAAGAAGAAATAGCTCATTTATAAAAAATGCTAGAAGCAGGAGTAGTTCCAGAGTTTTCCTCAGAATTGGCATCCGCCCCAGTTCTCATAAGGAAACGCGATGGATCAGTTCGGTGGTGTATAGATTATCGTGCACTAAATGAAGCGACGGTAAAATATGTGTTCCCTTTGCCTTTAGTTGACGATTGTTTAGACACATTAGCCGGTAATGTGTGGTTCTCCAAATTTGATGCCAATCAAGCCTATTGGCAAGTAAAGATCACTGAAGAGGATAGAAAGATAACTGCATTCGTAACTAAATTCGGTTTGTACGAACATATAAAGATAGGTTTTGGTTGATACAACGCCCCAGCAACCTTTTCCAGAATCATGAATTTGGTGCTAAGAGGTTTAAATTGGAAGACAGTATTAGTCTTCTTAGACGATAACTTAGTGCTGGGAATAAATTTCGACAACCATCTAGCAAATTTGATGCTTTTTTGAGTATTTTGAGAGACCTCGACAATATGGTTTGAAACTAAAACCAAGGAAAGTGCGTTTTTTCAACCAGAGGTGGAATTCCTGGGCCGGAGGGTAGGCAACAATAGCTTGTCAATGACTAACAAGGATATAGAAGTTGTCCAACAGTGGCCAACACCTACATATTCAAAAGATGTCGAAAGGTTCATGGGTCTGGCAAATTATCATAGAAGTTTTGTGAAAGACTTTTCAATTATAGCAAACTCTCTCTACAGTGTAGTAGGTAAACAAAAATGCAAGTGGGAGGAAGAGCAACAAGTGGCATTTTATGCTCTGAAAAAGGCTCTAAACGAACCAGCAGTGTTAGCACTACAAAATCATAAGGATGAATTTGTTTGAATACAGATGCCCTTTGACACCGCTATAGGTGCAGAATTGATCCAAATACAGGATGGAGAGGAAAAGGTTGTTGCCTATGGTAGCTATGCCCTAACCAAGGAACAACGTAGAAACTGTGTGACTCGTAAAGAACTGTTAGCCGTAGTAAGGTTTATAAGACAGTATAAAAATGAGACATAGGGTCCTATAGAAACCACAGCGTTCGAGCGCAAAGGCATCGTAGGTCCGCACTGTACTGCAAACAAGGACTTGAAAATACAATGACAGAGACAAAAAACAACAGAAAGGGTGGTGAAGACAGGGTTACCGACTTGGAACGGTCAGTAGGCAATAAGGCCCACTGGTTAGCTTGAATCGATTTTATATGCGCACAATCCTCGCTATTATCCTGTCTTCAGCCCCCAAATAGACAAGACAGTGTAAACAAAACTACATCCCATCAAAAGGAAAACAAGGACTTGATAATACAATGAAAGAGACAAAAAAACAACAGAAAGGGTGGTGAAGACTAGGGTACGACATGAAAACCCGAGGGACGAAAGCTCATGCACCCACCTTCCTTAGTTGTGGTTTCAGTAGGTACAATCATAGAGTCCCAAGACGTAGTCCAGTCATCGCACAAGTGAAAAGTGAAGCGTAATGACTGACTGTAGAGGGGTCAATCACTAAACATGCAGTGCGCTGTAAAACCAAAGGGTTACCTTTTAGGCAGACCTTTTTTGTTAAGAACAGAACACTCCAGTTTGACCTGGTTACTAAGATTTAAGGAACCACAGGGGCAACTAGCACGGTGGATGGAAGACTTATCATAATATATTATGATTCTACAACACCGCGCCGGCCAGAAGCATACGAACGTCGATGACCTATCAAGAATACCAGCACAACTAGAGTATTGTAATGCATATTTAGCAGGAAAAAAAACAGGAAATTTGCCATATGGAGGATGAGGCAATACCACTGACTTTGCAGGAAGCAAAGAAAACAGCAGTAGTAGAGCAGGAGATGTGGAGGGATTCTGCATGTAAGGTGGATGAGGCAAAGCCACAGAGTTCAGAAAGATTGCATAAGAAGGTACAGAATAATTCTCTAGAAATGCATAGAACGGCTGCTGTATAACAAGAAATGTGGAGGGATTCCACTGACAAAGTGGATGAGGTTATACCTTTAATCCTGAAAAAAAGGACTCTCAAGATGGGTTATACTCAACAGAGACCGGTTCGATGAAAGATCCTACATGGCAAGAGATGAAGAGAGTTGCAACTCAGGAATGCACAAGAAAGCATAACTCTCAGGGATTTATAAGAAAAGTCGATAATCATGAAGAAATTAACATTTACATCTGTAAAACCAACAGGACATCACTCTTAATGCCCTGGGAACAACATGGGTGCACGGAGGGGGGGGGGAAGGGGGAAAGGGGGAGGGGAAAGGAAACAGACCAACTGTTAGTTGTAAGTTGTGGGGTAACACAATATGCGCCAATGGATTCTATTCAAAGGCCATCGAGTTGGGGATTCTCATTTGATGACCTCAAAGAAGCCCAGGGGAAGGATGAAGATTTGCGGTTTATAATCGCATGGTTGACAGATTCCACGGAGCCTACCGAAGGAGAGTTATTTCTGGCAAATCAAGCTTCTAAATGTTATTGGTTGAATAAGGAACTTGGTGTTAATTGAGGGAGTGTTACTCATTGAACGCAACAGATAAGATCTCGTGATGCCCAGAAGTTTGCATGAAATGGCCATGAAGTTTAACCACGACTTACCATCTGCAGGGCACCAAGGCATAGCAAGGTCTAAGGCTAGGGTAAAAGAGAAATTATATTGGTACAAACTGGGACAGGACGTCCAAGACTATGTCGTTTCATGCGGTATATGCAGTAAAAACAAAAAACTGGATCGATATGGCCGTTGCCCACTCACAGAGTATTAAGCAGGAGCACCTATGGAAAGAGTCCATATAGATTTCCTTGGACCACTTCCCAAAACACCAAGCGGTAATGAACATATACTCATGATGGTAGACCAATTCACAAAATGGGTTGAATGCATTCCTTTACCATCCCAAACTGCAGAAGTAACAGCTAGAGCAGCTGTGAATGAAATCTTTTCAATATTTGGATACCTATTCCAGATATTTCAAGATAAAGGTAGAAAATTTAAGTGTAAACTCTTTGCAGCATTATGCGAGGCATTAGAAATCCACAATATCGTCCGTCTGCAAATAGACAGGTTGAAAGATACAATCGAACACTCATGGATGCAGTAAAATGCTATGTGGGGAATTTTCAAGATCATTTGGACCAACATCTACAACAAATTGCCGGAGCACTGAGGTCATCAGTGAACAGAAGTACGGGTTATACTCCAAATAAGTTAATGCTCGGAAGAGAAGTGAACACTCCAGCACACTTAATGTTTCTCTACATAAATCTAAAACATGAGGATATGAACGAGTATGTGGCTACCATCACTAAACAGATAGAGAAATCACATGAGATAGCAAGGTCAAACATGAAAACGTCATCACGTCGTATGAAAAGGAATTATGACATAATAGTTCTAGAACGTCAATAAGAAAAGGGTGATATAGTATACTCGAAAAGAGTAAAAAACACAGTTCACCTTGGAAAGGTCCTGCAGAAATAATAAAAAAGATATCTGCCTATCTATATAGAATCAAATTAAGAAATGCTGTGTTTGTAACAAACCGCGATAGGTGGAAAACCTCTCGAGTAAGGAATCTACCAAGATGGAAAATTGATTGGCAGAAAAATCCACAGGAAAGTGCTGTTCAAAATGTGAATGAAGGAACAATGTATTGTTCGTGCAGGAAACCCTGGCTAGGACGATTCATAATACAATGCGATTTCTGCGATGAATGTTATCATAGATCTTGTGTTAACGTCACCCCAACAGAAGCTTCAACATGGGCCGATATATGTGCGAACCGTGTAGGAGACAATAACATTATTGTAAGGGCTAAGGGGAGGGAAACAATCATATGTAGATATATTTTACATTTCAGACATTGCTAAAGGGGCTGATTTCATCCGGTTGAAAGACTTTCTGGACAAAGTCGACGAGGCAACCAGTAAAAGAAGGCTTATGCAACCAAGCGACCTGGTGTCCGGTTTGCTTTTATGTTAGCGGGCGACACCCCAAATGAAATTAGACGGGTTATTGTGTCAAGCACAGATCGCCAAGCAGGATGGGAATACAAAATGGCTCAAATCACAAGACAAGCCATGACACTGCAATACCACGATAGAGAGTGGATTAGCCGGGTATCTTTAATATGGGTAAGAAATCTAAAAAAGGCCGGTAGAGTAGACAATAACAGGGCCCAGTAGAGATATTCGACTACAATCGGATATGTCCTTGGAGAGACGGTTAGAAGATGCGGCATCAGCTAAGCAGACAGAACATGGGGATGAGGGAATCTTATCTGGTAGTCCAACACGAACTCTCACCAACGATGAGGAAACTGCACTACTTTACTCGGGTGACGAGGCCGTACAACAAACGGAAGGCAATACCAACACTGCCCAAATGTAAATTGTTACGTAATAAAGTTATTTCAGAAATTCGTACCTCCAAGCAACTATGCTTTGATAATATTGCAAATAAATTAACAACTATAAATACTTCATCAAAGGATTGGTGGAAAAGTCTCAAATCACTTATAAAACCTAACGAAAAATCATCATTACCTCCCCTCAACAATAACGGTTCCATAATTACAGATGATTATGAAAAGGCAACTATCTTGAATGATTTTTTCCAAAATCAAACTTTATTGAACGACAACAATACCGATCCTCCCAACTTCGAACAAGTCATTACACATTTTACACTCGATACACTTACGCTGCTAGCTGATGAGGTTTGTCAGGTCCTACTATCACTACCTTCCGGGAAAGCAACTGGCCAAGACGAAATAAACAATCGGGTTTTGAGGGAACTTGCTAATGAGCTCTCTGTCCCACTATGTGATCTCTTTAATAAATCAATTGTCTTAGGCATTTTCCCAGATACTTGGAAAGAGTCCTTTGTATGTGCAGTGTTTAAAGCAGGTGATCCATCACAAGTAAATACTTATAGGCCTATTTTGCTTTAGAGTGTCATTGATAAAGTTTTCACAAGACTACTTTTCAAGCATATTTTCAATTTCTTAAGAGATGTTAACTTTCTTTCTGCTTTTCAATCAGGATTTATGCCTGGCGATTCTACTATTCACCAACTCACATTTTGTCAGGCAATTGACGCCGGAAAGGAAGTCCGGGTAGTATTCTTTGATATAAGTAAAGCATTTGATCGTGTTTGGCACAAAGGTCTCTTGTTTAAACTCAAGGCTGCTGGTATGGAGCTAAGCCTTTAGGGTGTGTAGGCCCTCTAGGTGGTTTAGCGGGAATCAACGCATAACGGAACAAGCGGTGGAGACAGTCCCCGTACCTGGACAACATGGTCAGGTTCCCATGCGAGCAACAATCCCCGGGACACGTGGTGGACCCGTCATCAGACCTCACTGGAGGAACGTTACCCCACAACCTCGGTGGAGGTTAATCATCGCGTCATCATATTCATTGAGTCATCAAGCCTTATAGAAGGTGTTTGATTACAATCACCGATCATTGGAGTCGTGCATCATATTCATGAGCTCTCGCGCATCATTCTTGGTAACGTTGGTGATCATCAACATTGTTGTAACTTCAACAACACTTTAGTGTCATATATAGTCAGTCGACACATTCAGTATTTGTGCTAATACTACGAACGTCTCAAACGTTCATGAGAACAGTCTTTTTCATATTTCATCTGTGTATTCGCTTGTTTTTCTTGATAATTGTATATATATTTAACATATTTTAAAAGTTGCATTAAACTTATTTAAATGCAGCCACCGTCATTGATTCTTTCCGGAGTTAGTCCCAACCACTAGGTATATTTTGCGACAACTGGTTTTCAGAGAAGTGGGATTTTGGGTGACTACGGAGGGAAAGAATCAATAAGTGATCTTTATTATTATATACTAAATCTCTACTTATCATTTAAGAAATGTGCACCAAACTCTGACCCATAAAGGCGACTGGAGAGGATCACGGCCATGACTTGGAAGAACAAATGCACGACAAGTCAAGCAATGACGAGGGTAGGGTGAGTCCAAACGGTTGTTTTGTACATTCTGTCCTTGGTACGAGGTCGCATTTGTCTACACAATTGGGTCTGAGGCACGTTTTGCTCCATAAATTGGGTGTTTAGTTTTACCTCCCTTGATAATACTAATAGTGTCCAGTGAGATTGGAGAATAAGACGTTCTACTCATTTTGTGACCCTCGAGTATAATTATTATAGACATGCTGAGAAAGATAGGTTGAAATTCGAAAGTAGGTTAGCTAAAGAGAAGCGAGATGAAGAAAGTAGATAAGCTTAAGAGAAGCTAGAAGTAGAAAGTAGATTAGCTACAGAGAAGCTAGAATTAGAAACTTAAGTAGATTAGCAAGGGAGAAGCAAGAGTCAGATAAGGAGAAGCTAGAATTAGAAAGTAGATTAGCAAGGGAGAAGCAAGAGTCAGATAAAGAGCAGATAGAATTAGCAAGGCAGTTAGAACAGGAGACAGGAGAGGTTCGAAACAGATGGCAGACTAGCTAAGGCTAAGATGGAGATGGAGATGAAGAAAGCAGAGTTATATCATAATTTAGCCTTAGAGTTGTTTGTAGCTAAGAAAGATAGTGAGGACAGTAAAACTATTGGTAAAGATAGTTATTCTGGAAATTTAAAAGGTCCGAAGTTACCATATTTTGATGCCGACAAAGACAACAAGGGCAGTTACTTGTCACGGTTTGAACGATATGCAGAGTTACAGGAATGGAGTAAAGATAAGTGGGCAGTTCATTTAAGTGCATTATTGAGAGGCAATGCCTTAGATGTATTTTCTAGATTACCTAGTGTAAATGGACAATGATAAGTTAAAGAATGCTCTGCTAAAGAGATTTTAGTTAACTGACGAAGGTTTAAGAAAGCGATTTAGAGCTTGTTTACCTGAGAAAGGCGAATCGTTTATTTAGTTCATTAGTAGGTCTAGAAAATTACTTAGATAGGTGGTTAGAGTTAGGGAAGGTAGCGCAGACTTATCAAGGCTGTAGAGATCTGTTCTTATTTCTAAAAGAAAGGAAATTAGCTAGTGTAGAAGAAATGGCAACACAAGCAGATCAGTTTGCCTAGGCTAGAGGTGGAGCTCATAATGTATTGTCGAAAGACGGAACGTTTAGAGATAGGCAAGGGGACGATCATAGTAATTAGCAGAAAGTATAGAGTTGTAATCATAGAGGCGGAGGTAGTTCGATGGGTGCTATAGGTAGCAATAGTGGTAACAACCTAGGTAGAACTTTTTTTCGTTGTCGTCACTGTAATGGGAATCATGCTTCACATGAGTGCAGAAGAGCGGGAAAGTCTCCGCTATCGTAGACAATTGGAGTGACAATAGTAAAGTAGAGAACACTGAAGGTAGTCAGAACCAAGGTTTTAACAATCCATGCAGTTTCGGTAGAGGTGGTCAAAATCGAGGTAGAGGTAGAGGCAGAGGTGGTAATAGTCCGGTTACTAAAACCGAGAGTAGTAGCTGTTGTGTTAAATCAGATCGAGTAATGGCGAAGATCGGAACATGCCTCTTTCCGTATGCAAATCTTCTAACAGCAGATGATCTAAAGAATAGTTAGGACGTAATAATAATGACGGATACAGGTTGTACCGGTGTAGTAGTAAAGCGTAGTTTAGTTACGGATGACCAGTTAGTAGGTAAACACTCACCGTGTATGTTGTTAAATAAGTCGGTAGAGTACGTGCCAATAGCGAGAATAGATGTAGATACACCTTTCTATAAAGGGACTACAGAGGCACTATGTATGGACGACCCGATGTACGATTTAACGAACACTTCGAACTTGATGTTGTGGGCAGCTTCTGACACTATTCGATCATAAATGAAATTTGTTGACGGTTGGTGACAATTGTGCAATACGTGCAAGTAGAACTGGAGGCATATTCGACAACCGTGAGTAGCTTTACTGTATTTTTCTAACAAATATGGCTGAACAGGCTAAGTTTGTAAATATGCTTAGGGTAATCGGTGATCAGCTTTCGGGGTTAACAACAACCATGGGGGCGCAGGGTGTAGCCAAAGTCTTTACGCCATTTGAGGGGGAAAGCAAATTATTTAAGGATTGGATAAAAAATGTATTAAGAAATACTCTGTGTTGGTTGGCATGGCAAATGACAGTATTAAATTGGTTGCTTATCAGGCGAGTAAGGGTCCCGTTAGTGATTTCTTGAAATGCAAACCCTACCCACAATGGCCAGCCAAATTTCAAGAACTTATGTCACATGTTTTTGCTGGGTTAGACAGTTTAACAACAGTTTATCTTGATGACATTTTGGTATTCAGTTCTACAATTGAAGAACATGTGGCACACATTGAAAAAGTATTTCAACGGTTAAGGCAACATCGTTTGAAATTGAAGTTAAAGAAATGTAATTTTCTATGAGTATTTAGGCTTTGTTATTAATAGCGAAGGAATAAAACCTAATCCAAAGAAAGTGGAAGTCATTAGAGTGTAAAAGAGGTATGCAGCTTTATTGGTATGTGCAGTTATTATTGTCGATTTATTCCAAAGTTTTCGGAAATAGCACAACCAATCATAACTCTCACAAGAAAATATGCTAAATTTAAGTGGGACTCTAACTGTCAGGAGGCCTTTGAAAGTTAAAAAAACAGTTTAGCAATATTACCTATCTTAGGTTACCCTGATCCAGGCAAATCTTATATCCTTTTGACGGCTGCAAGTAACAATTGCATAGGAGCTTGTTTGACACAGTCAGTTGATGAACAAACTGAGGCTGTTCCGGGTATAGTAAATGAAAAAAACCATTCACTTTTTGTCCCACAAGTTGAATGATACCCAATGTTGTTGGTCTACTATAGAGAAAGAATCTTTTGCGATTCATTACGCCTTGCAGAAGCTAAATCACTTTTTACATGGGGCAACCTTCATAATTAGGTCTGATCACCTTCCATTGAAATATCTGTTAGATTCCCCTATGCAAAATAAGAAAATTCAAATGTGGGCTCTCAGTATCGCGGAATATGACTGCAAGTTGCAGTTTATCTCAGGCGTGAAAATACTGTACCCGAGGATGCCGAGGGATATGACCCTGACATCAATGATAACACCTATCACGTTAATGCACTGAATTCGCACAGGTTTGTTAAGGAGGTATGTTAAGTGCAATGTTAATCTTGAAGATCATTTGCAAAAACCTACTCTTTATCTACAAAGTCACTTAAGACCAGAAGTTATTCAGCAATATCATGACTCTAATGGTCATATGAGTTGACGAGACGTATGCCATGTTTAAACAGAAGTATTATTGGCCAAACATGTTTAAAGAACTGCTAAATTATGTCTCTAGTTGTGTTACTTGTCAAACCAGAAAGATCAAACCTCCATTGCAAGAATCTGATATTCCTCTCTATGCATTTGCAAAGATACCTGTGGACGTTTCTGGCCCATATCCAACATCACTGTCTGGTAACAAGTACATCGTAAGTTTTATCGACCTATTTTCGAGCTTTCCCGAGGTATTTCCAGATAAAAGTGCTGCAACAATCGCACATGTGCTAATTGACGAAATATTTCCCAGATACGGGGCTCCGTTTACCATGGTGTCTGACGATAGGGGAGAGTTTATAAACAGAACTGTTAAAGAGACCTGGCTACTTTGAAATTCATCGTATTACTACGTCCTATTACCATCCCCAGAGTAATAAAATCGAACGGTACCACCGCGTGTTATGTGATATTTTAGCAAAGAAATTGAAGGATAATTTGAATACATGGGATGTGTATTTGAATCAAGCTTTTCCTGCAGTTCGCTTTAATGTCTGTGAGTCGTTGACATTTTCCCCATTCTTTCTATTATACAATAGGGATGTTGTGTTGCCGATAGACACAATTCTACAACCACGCAGAAAATATGCGGGTGAAGATATGCATAAAATCGCACTTGAACATAAATCGTTTCTCTTGGTGCATCAACATCTTAAAAATGCCAAACGCCGACAGGCCAAATGTGCAAACAAAAGTACTAAACTAGTCACTTTTGAAGGTGGTGACCCTGTCTATTATAAAAACCACACTAGAAAGAGCAAATCAGAATCAAAATGGCTTCCTTATTATCCCATTATCAAACAAACCACGCCTTTCACATACATTATCAAGAGTCAGCTTGATGGCACTGTCACCAAGGTCCACGTTCACCATCTCCGCTTAGCTAATGTTGATGAGTGGCAATTACCTACAGATATGTTAAGTCGACCAATTAGGAAAGCTAACTATGTGGTTCCACCAATAAGCGATCATAATTCCAACCCCACCTCAGATACAACTGACAGTAATGCTGAAGATGAACTGCCATTAGTTAAATTAGTCAAACATTACCGCCAAGAACGTGTAATTCTGACGGTGAATCTGACATCCCTTAGATGGAATTGCGCAAAAGAATCCGTTCTCAAAGTAAACAAGCACATAACTCAGATAATGAAAACTCTAATTCTGACACCTAATTTGACACGTGTTTCTACCACACCTGCTCCTCTTTCGTCAGATGATAAGGACATTGTGGAAACACCCATCTCATTTTCATTAGGTGCAACCAAAATGAGGGAGTCAGATTCCGATCACAGGTATCGGTTTAAAAAAAAAAAAAAAAAAAAAAAAAAAAAAAAAAGTTATTAACTTTTTTTTTTTTTTTTTTTTTTTAAACCGGTACCTGTGATTCCGATAACATGTCAATTCGTTCGGATGAATATTCTGAGAATAAAAAACCTATAGGCTGATAGGTGCAATTAATTTCAAACCAGGTGAAAAGGAAAATGAGATTCTGATATCTCACGCAAGAAGCGTTTTTCACGAACAAAATCCTCACAACACACAAAAATTGAGAAAATGAGAAAGATGGTAGCAGCCATCAAAGCGATTAGTGGGTTGCATTAGGCTTCAACCATAGTTCAGAAGAAAAAAAAGAGAGTAATACTAGTTGAGTATTAAAATGAACAGTGAACCCTTCCTGTTATACTTCCAAATAACAATACAGTCATTCCAATGTAACACCATATAAGGGAATTAAAAACTCAACCTTTCAAACTTTGGGATTTTTAGTTAGAACAATTGCCTTAATAGCTCTGATCACGGGGGATAAATGTCTAAAGAAAACTCTGTTCTGCCAAAGTTTTGTGTGGGTATACGGTGAACTCTCAGAGAAGACCGATGGGCTTCGATGCCGGCTCAGACTCCCGGTCAGCATGTTTTGCTGAAAAGGGGCCAGAATCCCTTTCATCACGTGATAAGCCAATGGACAGAAAATACCGTCTGACCTTCAAGACACGGTATCTGTGTAAATATCCTGTTATATCGATATATGTAGAAATGTGGACACACGTGTAATACTAGAGACTAGCGCTATATTTATACATTTATGTAATTGTGAACATTGTATACTAATCTATACACTTATACAAACTGGTGAAATATAAACTGGTGACGGCAGTACATATACCGACTAGATTCAAAGACTGAATCTAGACTTGTTGTAAATAGCACATGTGCAATTTAGACACTAACATTGGTAAGTCCAGTATGCTTCCCCATACATAGCAAACTTTTGCAATATTCAAGTATTTTAACCGAGGTGTGTAAATATGAACCTGGCAGGGATACCTTGTTACGACCAATTGAATAAATGTGTAGAAATCGAATAAGATGATT
Source organism: Cyrtodaria siliqua (assembly GCA_037043455.1). Lineage (NCBI taxonomy): Eukaryota > Metazoa > Mollusca > Bivalvia > Adapedonta > Hiatellidae > Cyrtodaria > Cyrtodaria siliqua. The sequence goes on from JAWPHD010001750.1 coordinate 217,062, forward strand.
GCAAGTGCGTACAGGTATATACTGGTATGTTTAGTAGCGAGAGGAGATTCTGTTAAGTTTTGTTAGAGATTGTTTGGATAGTAGAGTCCGTTAGAATTACTCTACCGCTATACGATCAGACATTAAAATGGGGTAGCTTTAAAGCTTATTAAAGCGTGTATTTAAGAGTCTGGACTTGTTATTTATTAATGCCCTGGTGACATAGTGTCACACATATATATAGATGGATCAGTAGAACAAATTAGGCTCTGACATATAATATTAATACGTTACTAGTTAATCTTGAATGCTATTGATTTTACGACTCCCGTTCAATGTTAATAAACGTATTTCTTTAATTATTAAATTTAGGGCTTATTTATTAAAATATAAAAATGAATTAAAACAAATAGATGGTTTTTGCCCTTCTAAACTTTAAACTTTATTTAAGTTAAACGTTAGCACTCGGAAATATATAAGGTAAATAAAGTAAAGAAATGCGGGAGTGAGCAGAGCCCTCACAATTTCTGTAGTTGGCATTTGGAATGTGTCATTGCGGGTTTCGGTATTCAGCATAAATCTGTATACAACCAATCAGATGGTGTCATGAATCTAAAACATAATTATTGAGAAATATGAAATGGAGTTTACGAAACGCTGTAGCTTCCGGCTTAGGCTTTATCCTGACTGCGAATGATTGTATTGTCTGCACCCGTCGGTAAGATAAGATTGTGTAACACATCATATTAATCTAACTTTAAAATAGATTACTTTCTTTAGTAATTGCTCTTTTTGCAACCTGTTACTTAATGTGCTCTTGTCGAGTATTGCATCGAATACTGCCAAAATGTTGTTGCAATTTTGAAAATAAACATTGGGTAGAATATTGTCCCAACCCTCCAAAATGTATTTACGGTGGTGAGGCACTATTGTCGAAATCAGAAGAGTGTCCAAACTGGAAAAGAGTAAAGGACATACACTAACAATATTGGATTCCCTGAAGTCAGAAAATTAGTAGAAGACAAATACAAAATTTCACAGACTACCAATACATTGCGTCCATTATGAAGTCACAATCTCAACACACTACATGTAAAGATGCTAGTACGCGATACGAATACAATACAATATCCACAGATTATAACTGCTTCTACTTCACAAAGTTCACAAACTTCTCGTCCAGATTATATACATTCTACTCAAAACCATGCAGTGTCTATCAAGCCTGCAGTGCCTAGTATCAGGCCAAATACTAACATCTATTTTAAGAAATCGACGGATTCTGATGCTACTCATAGCCCACCAAACACGGCGAGCGCTGGTAATACGAAGAGTTTGCCAACGCCACGTAAGATAACGCGCCCTGTGCTAGGGAAATATCCGAAGGATTCTGATGACCCAATGACCCGGCTGCACAACAAACATGCATACCTGCATTTCCCTGGGATCACAGGGTCCAAGGCACCCGTACTTCCACATTAGTACATTAGCTTTAAATATGTCTATTACCTCATTTTAAAGGGACACACGGCAATCTTGATTTTTTAAAAACTGACGGCGTCAATCATTTGTTCAATCATTAATATTAATTGTTAGAATAGTTCAAAGCAAATTGTTTTTACATATTTATCAACTTTTTATAATATTGCACCAATAATATATTTAAACATTTGGTAAAATGTAAATAAAATAAAAATCTCAATTTTTTATTTATTTATATGCAAGCAGTTTTAAAGTCAAAATGACGCAGGATAAGTACATCGAGGAACAAATTTTAATGTTTGAATACAACTTAAGATTGCCGTGTGTCCCTTTAAATGTTGGACATTTTTGGTGTGATAATGGCTTTGACACGTCAGATTTCACAAACAACGATTTCTCGTTTGACCCTTATCTTGACATTAATACATATTTCTCACCAGTTCCTATCGTTTCGTAATTTACATACACGATTTGTCATTACAGACATACTCTTTTATCAAAGTCTTTTTCATCACACTGTTTCATTAACCATTATTACTATGTATTTTAAGATATTTTGTTTAAACGCAATATTAAAGTCTTCTTCTCGTTTCAGATATGTTTTTGTTGCTCAAGTACTTTGATGGAGGATGAAATAAATGTAACCATGTTTATGTTGAGAACTAGTTTTTCAAAAAATGTGTTTGAATACATTTTGTCTCTTACATCGTTTTATTTAGCTTTACAACACTTGTATCTTTCACGCTGGTGCCTTTTCCCGGGATGTCAGGTGGTTCCCGACCTTACCTCGCGGGGGAACGCACTGAGGTGTGTAGTTGCCAGTGATATTTTTTATTAAATTGTAAGTCGCATGCATATGGGACAAGTCTTTCGTAAAATATAGTTTCTCAACAACTTGTACTTACATGTTTTGTAAACGGCACTCGCTTACGTTTTTTTCAATTGCTTTTTTTAAGTGTTACTCTAAGTATAGTATTAATAATTTATGCTCACTCATTTTTTAAATAACATACAAACTCTTCTCCCCTGTACATAACAAATCACCAGTGTTAAATCGGTTTTTCAACGGACATGAACAGTACTGTGCAGTAGGAACGCCAGCCCTATGGCGTATGAATATTTATCAAACAAGGTCACGTGATAAAATCGATAACAAAATGACATTATCGGGAAAATTGTCACTGGTCAGATTTCTTCACCTCTTATTTATAAACTGTGATTATAACAAAACACCATCACAGATCGTTGTTAAAGTAATAATATTCACAAACTACATTGGTCGAACAGAATTGGTGTACACTTCGTGTAATTCCCATTAATAGTTAAAGGTATTTTTCAAAGGGATGAATTTAGGTTGTTTTAAGGTTTAAATTGCCAAAAATGCGCTTTTAAATCAAAATCGATTTATTTTGTCATTTTAGAAGCGAGAATAAAAACAAATGCATGTACGCGTAGATAAATCTTTCCTCTGTCCATATGCAAATTTTTAATGAAATCGGAGACAAGTACTTTTTTTCCCCCAAAATTAACTAACATGACCCACGGACTCAAAGACGGCATAATGCATATACATTTACAGACGCGACCGGGTACACAATAAATGAAATAATTCCATTAAATCAATACATATATTTCAAATGTATGTATCCATGCATTCCAGATTAAATTTCTGATCTATACATGCTTTTGGTTTATGCCGGAGTGCTCAGAATAGGTTTTAACAAACACAATTGTAACGGTACGTCGGGAAAGGAAATGAGGATTGTGAACATATATGTTGCAGTGCTAATTTTCTGAATCCGAAAAAAATGCAAAAAAATTAAGTTTTAACAGCGAGAATGAATTTTTTGTCACGAAAGTGTTCATTGACATGTCTACTATTAAAACCCAAAATTTAAAGTCAATCAGAAAAAACTACTTTTTTTTCCCCAAAATTAACAAAGTAAACCGTGTTCGCTATAATATGAACAATCGCCTTTCGAAGTTAATGTACACGCGGGATATAAAACCATGAAATTGTGAAATCCTTTTTAAGAGATATATTGATTTCAACATTGTTCTGTATTTAATAAATTATTAGAGTAGAATGTTCACCGTTTTTCTCAAGGACACCATTACGGTAGTATCCCTGCAGCCCCGCCCCTCATTCCACCCCCACCACCCTCCATACCGTATTGATTAGGCTGCTAATGCGCAGTTTTAATCAAATTTGATTTATTTCATCATTTTAGAAGCGAGAGAAAAAAACAAAAGCATGTACGCGTAAATACATCTTTCCTCTGTAGATATGTAAAATATAAAAAAAATCGGAGGCAAGTACTTTTTTCCCCCGAAAATTAACAAAGTACACCGTAATCGTTTAAATACGCCGAATCGACGTTCCAAATCGATCTTCGCACGGAATAAAATTGTGGAATTATGAATTCATTTATAAAGATAAATCGATTTCAGCATTGTTCAGTAGTTGTTATATTATTGATGTAGTATGTTAACAGTATTTATGAGAGCAACATTACGGTAGTATCCCTCGAACCCCGTGGGTTTCCCCACTCCAACCCGTACACACAATACGTTGTGTATTGCTGAGAATGCGCCTTTTATTAAAATCGATTTATTTCGTCATTTTAGAAGCGAGCATAATAACAAAATCATATAGATACATCTCTCCTCTGTATATATGTAGAATTTCAATAAACGGAGACAAGTACTAATTAAGTAACAGGACCGTCCGACCCAAAGACGGCAACATTCATATTCATTAAGGAAAGACGACCGGCTACAGAAACAATTAAATAATTTCGTTATGTAAACACATATATTTAAAATGTATGTGTTCATGTATTTTACACTAATTTTTTTATCTATACATGCTTTGGGTTTATGTCAGAGTGGCCAATTTATTTTAACAAACAATGTTGCAACGGTATATCGGAAAATGAAATCATGATGGCGGCAACATACGTTGCAGAGTTAATTTTCGAAATCAGAAAAAGCGATAAACTAATATAAGTTTAACAGGCAAAAAGAAGTATATTCTTTTAACTGTTCGTTTAAAACTGAGGGGGCGACTCGAGTTTTAAAGAAAGCAAGACTGGCATGTGTCCCTTTAACCAAGTAAATAAATGACTGACGAGTAACATACATGCTACTGTCGGTAACAAACATGATTATGTGTCGATTCGAAGATTTCATAACATAAACGTGGACATGACATTGTGTCAATGGAACACTTGCCAGATTTGTGGTGTTGTGAAACACTGTACGCGTGAATCCAAAAAGTGCAGGTCGTTTATATTTATAGGGCATATATAGTTATATATATATATATATATTTATATATATTATTCTTTTATATTTATATGGTCCCAGAACGCAGTCATACTCACTACTATATTGAAAGTAAATACTGAATATACATGTGCGGTGCGTTACGATTTGTAGTATTTGAAAACAGACATATTAAACATTTCCCTGAACATATATACTATATTCATAGAAGTATTATTTCCTGGAAAAAAAATACATGTTTGTTTTCAGCAGTTGAAATCTACTATATTCTGCGAATATTGCTATTTTGAAAATTTGAATACGTCTGTTTTCATCAAATAGCATGTTTTGTTTGTTTTAATATATATATTTTTAATTTATGATTTAAAAAAAAAAATGGATGATCGGAATATGTCTTACACACTGTTGAATCCTGTAATTTAACAACAAGTGGTTTGGTTCACAGGCGACAGTATCGGTGAACAAAACCACTTGTTTTACTGGATTCAACATTGTGCAAGAAAATATTCATATATTATACCATTACTATTATAACATGTGTGTTGTAACATATGCTTATCCTTGGATAGTGGATGTCTGCAGGGAACTTGACCTTTTACCTAAAAATCAAACGATCATCCTCTTTCCACTGTCCAACAATGAAGTTTCATGAAATTTGCTTTAGGTAAGAGGAAAAACTGTGTGGGCAATACTTTTCATTTTCCGGTCATGGTAACGGACCTTTCAACTACTGACTTCAAAATAAACAGGGATTATCATTTCACCAAAGGCATTTAAAGTATGAAGTTTTATGAAATTAGCTTCAGAGAAAGTAATAAAGAGTTTGTACAAAGTTTCGTCAAAATCCAACAAGGAGCGCAGACAAGATTTGTGACAGACGAACAGAAAGGCCAAATCTAATCTGTCTCACCTACCACTTTGTGGTGGAAGACATAATTATAAAGACAATATTTTAGTTCATATGTATACTTTATTAAGCAAATAATTGAGCGAACATAAACTTCAGCATTGACTCTGGCCAGTGCTGTACATGGAGTCTTCTTCCACATGACGTGCAGACTGAAAGAAAAGAAAGACATAGAATTTAATATAAGTCGAGCAGAGTATTCAATTTGAATCAGGTGTTGCGAGAGGGATCTAGGGCATATTTAGGGGAATGGGACAGTTTAAAATTTAATTATTGTTTAACGCCTCATCAACACGTTGTTTAGGTTATTTCGAACCGCCCGAAAGAGAGGAGGAAAGATACATAGGCATCCAGGAACCCTGCCCTACGCTTACTACCGATTAGATACCTATGGTTCTTTAACGTGCTTGGAGGGAGGACAGACTCCGATACACAGGACCACCCGGTTTACGTTCCCATCAGACGAACGAGGCTAGCAGGACACATCGAAGTAACCCAGTGGCGCCAGTAAGAATTGAATCCGTGTTCACTGAATTCAAAGCCGATATGCTATAAACGTCCCTTGACCAAAACTGAGTAAATGGCACATCAAGTAAAGGGTCAATACATATTATATTGTGTATCATACGAGTATATTTTTGAACTGACATGATTATAGAACCATTTTAATGTATGTTTCACCCAACAGTACAGCAAGAATCTATTATAAGGAAAGTTAAATCTGACAGAGGGTGCAATGTTCTATAAGCCATTTTTACTAGAAGGGGAATAAAATACAAGTATGGCCAAAAATCTAAAATTGTTAAATTTTACACGTTTTGTTCATAGGATATTTTACTTTAATGACTTAGTAAGGTCATTTTACATGGGGAGAAAACATTAATATACAACTATTTATTTTCTCTCTCAAAACCTGGTGATGCCGCTAGTTTTAGAAATAAAACATGATTAAATAGGGCAGTTGAGAAGACACTCTTGTAGATGTGTGGTCTGTTCTGATGTGAAAATGTGTAAAACAGACACAAGATTGGAAATTTGCTCTGTGTCCCTTTAATAAATTGAGGACCCATCACATAGACCAATTAGATGATGTTAAAGGGACACACGGCAATCTTGAAGTATTTATCAAGCTTTAACATTAGCATCTCCATTTGTTAACCTGGTAACATGTTAAATTTAAACCTGCTTGCATTAAAAGTTAAATAAATTATTATAGGTGCACTATTATCAACAGTAAGTAATGTGTAAAACAATTTCTTCTGAACTATTCTAATAAATAATATTAATGATGCACAAACTATGCAGAAAAAAATTAACCGAACTCCAGAAGTTTTAAACAAATAAAGACTGCCTAGTGTCCCTTTAACTTGTTTTCGCATGTATCCAGTACATGTAGTTTACACGAGCTCATATGACAATCACGCTGCACTATCCCTGAAATATTTTTACTCTAACTTTGAACAGCACCGTGCAAGCATAACACAAGCTCCATTTAAAGAACTACACAAGTGCAAACAATTTTTAAAAAGGCTCTTACCTCCATATGATCCAATGGCATTTAATACGGCTTGACATTCTGAAGTCGTCAGTATCAATTCACTTAGAGCTGCTCAAGGGCACGATTCACATTTGAGACCGCTCTAAAAACAACATCAATCCAATGTCAATGATCAAACAGACATAGTTTATCATTTGTTATACATAATGTAACATATTTAAAAAAGAAAAGATAAAATAACTAAATTGAATAAAGCATGAATACTACTTGTGCTCAATAACACTGTTATTAATGTAATAAAAACATCTCTCATCATTCATTATACATGTAAAATATAATGTAGCCCAACTGGAGATCCATTAAAAACATTGTCCCACTTTCACAGCAAATTTCCAGCCCATGGAATAGTCATTTCTTTTGAGACACACTGGAGGCAAGCGTAGTAGCTACACCGCCTTAAAGGCTTTTAAGTGAAATGTACTTTCTCGAAATTGCGTTGTTTTTTTCGCAACAGAATGTAAATAAATGTAAATTCAAAATCACTTCCTTGCCTCAAAACTTTACTGTACATAAATATGAATCTGACCGATTTCAGTCAAATGTCTATGGCAGATTACATTGTTTCAATGGTAGTTGTATCGGGTTATGTATTCACGAATGTATGAGAAAATGGGGATAACGCTAACGATATAGAGACAACGCTAACTATTTACATTCATGCATCTGAGGGGTGGGGGTGGAGGGGGTTTCTAGTTTTCTTACCCCCTCCTTGTTTTCGGTATGCAAGCTCCATCTCCCCCCACACCCCCATCTACCGTACTTGGGTGGGGGCGGGGTGCGGGGGACATTGATAGCATTTCTACTAGCAATTGTTTTATTCCACGAAACGTTCTACAGTTTACAGTACATCCAGTTACTGGAAAGATCGGAGTACACGAAAAACACTTATAGTGATTATGAACTTTCTATTATACACTATACACTACTTTTTTAGGCACTGTATTTGGCCAATGTCTAAATATGCAAGATCTAAAAGGGGTGTGTACTGTTTATTAACAAACACATTTTAATGACAAAACAAATACCTTGATCATGGACCTCCAGCAGCAGACAATAATCCCAAATCCAACTTGCAACAACATGTCAATTTCACGTGTAAAGTTATGTCACGGTGACCTGTCAGTCACCAACACTGCATCGTGTTGACACATAATGGGACGTTATTTCGTCCGGTAAGGTATTAGTTTTTACATAATCTACGGTATGAAACACTGTACGCGTGTTGTTAGACTCCATAGGTACCCGTAGTGCTCGCCGACGTAGCGCGCCCAATTTCGGGTGTAAAAAAATGGCGTCTGTTTTAGTTGAAAATTCGTAAAATAGTCCGTAAAATACAAAGAAATAGTCCATGTTCGCGGAGTTAAAATGCAAACAGAACTGATATGTTATAGGTCCGTGGCGTTCCTACTGGTGTGTGATATATATTGGACATGAACAGTGATAGTGTTTTTGTTTTTTCATAGTGAGCATTTTTTAATTATTCCAGTAATCTCTTCTGTTTACGAGTGCCGTCCAGATGACTGTTTACACCATCTGGTTCTTAATTGTAAATAAATAAAGATATATGAAAAACAAAAAAATAAATGTCATAATATTTCATATAATTGAGTTCAGTCTTGTTTTTGGATTCTTAAAAGAAATCAGACTGTATAATACATGGTAATATATTGATACGTTTACCATATCCTCCTTTCTTTGTTGGCAGTTTTACAAATATATGTTTACATTAGTTTTAAATCACTTACTGTTTCATTTGTTTCATTAATCATCAGTTTTGCGCACACTATGACCTATGTATTCATTCATTCATTCATTCATCCATTCATTCGTTATAATATCAATCAAACTTGTCAATCGATACAGTTGGGGAATAATGAAAGCCAAACTAGTCGCCGTCCGTCCGTTCTTTCGTCATTCATACATCTCGCTATAATATAACATTACTATCTTTATTAAATTGTCTTATTGCTACCTGTATAGTATTGCGGACAACCAATGGCAGTATGTATGTTCACTATCATCAATCAACATTGTCTGTCAATCTATACAGCTGGGAAATACTTCATTAGAGTAAAATACAAGACTCAGTACATCGGCGTCGGTGGTGTAAAGGTCAGCATGGTTGCCTTCCAAGCAGTCGATCCGGGTTCGATTCCCGGCCAACGCACGTTTTTTGTCAACTTTTTGGGGCATATGTTTTGAATCGGTAATGCATGTTACTAACTTGTAAATTATACAGCACTGTGGGGTAGCTTTTTCAGTAACATAGTTGCGAGTTTCAAGACGGCGAACTTCAACGATTTTGAGATGCGAATGTCGTACTAATATACCTGCCAATGCTATAGTTTACCTCAAATCATGCCAACGTTCCCAGTGGTGACGAAATGAATATTCCATTATATTGCATACCTCGACTAACCTTCGTCAGCATATATGCCTTCCAAGCAGTCGATCCGGGTTCAATTCCCGGCCAACTCACGTTTTTTGTCTATTTTTCGGGGCATATGTTTTTGTCACGTTTTATAAATATGGACCATATGTGCATGTTTTTTGTCTAGTTTTCGGAGCATATGTTTTGAACCAGTAATGTATGTGACTAATTTGTGAATTATATAAGTTTGTTTGTTTGAATGGTGTTTTACGTCATTTTTAGCACTTGCTAGACCATATATGACGATTATTAAAATACAAGACTCAGTACATCGGCGTCGGTGGTGTAAAGGTCAGCATGGTTGCCTTCCAAGCAGTCGATCCGGGTTCGATTCCCGGCAAACGCACGTTTTTTGTCAACTTTTTGGGGCATATGTTTTGAATCGGTAATGCATGTTACTAACTTTTAAATTATACAGCACTGTGGGGTAGCTTTTTCAGTAACATAGTTGCGAGTTACAAGACGGCGAACTTCAACGATTTTGAGATGCGAATGTCGTACTAATATACCTGCCAATGCTATAGTTTACCTCAAATCATGCCAACGTTCCCAGTGGTGACGAAATGAATATTCCATTATATTGCATACCTCGACTAACCTTCGTCAGCATATATGCCTTCCAAGCAGTCGATCCGGGTTCAATTCCCGGCCAACTCACGTTTTTTGTCTATTTTTCGGGGCATATGTTTTTGTCACGTTTTATAAATATGGACCATATGTGCATGTTTTTTGTCTAGTTTTCGGAGCATATGTTTTGAACCAGTAATGTATGTGACTAATTTGTGAATTATATAAGTTTGTTTGTTTGAATGGTGTTTTACGTCATTTTTAGCACTTGCTAGACCATATATGACGATTATTTTTTGTGGTAGAGGCAGACCACTCCATTTTCCTTGGGTAGAACTAGTACTGTATACCTCCAGACATCAGTAAGAATCGACTTGTATAGGCTAAAACGCAAATCAGATAGAGATTTACCTAGGCGTTAGGGTATAGATCAAGAAAGGACCATGGTTGGGTATGTGTGAAACAGACTTATTATTAATCTGTATTTAATGGTTAAACTCTCTATACCCAACCAATTAGCCACAGGCGTATGCATAATATCACTCTTATATAATTTTCGTATGATACACATTATATGATATATATAAAACAGGAGAAGTACTTGATTCATTTTATGCATCGGCGTAGCTATTATATTAGGCCTATGGCCATATAGGCCCCGGGCCTATACATCAATTTGAAATATGAAAAGTTCAAAAATGCAATAAAAACTGAAACCAGAGGGGTGGGAGGTTAGGGTGCATAATGTATTTCTTTTTTTATTTAAGAGTTGATCTAGTAGGTAATAGAACTTTTTAAAATGTTAAGTCTCAAATTTGTCAAAACGTATTTCTTCAAATACCACACAAGTGTTCTGTCAAAAATACGCCAAAACGCACCGTTACATAGCTGAGTTAAAACAAGTTTATAACAAAACAACCCAGTAGGTACATATGATATCGTGAATAATATGTATCTTTGCTTGGAGTGCTAGGAATCTTGCGTATGAGTATTATTAGAAGTTTCTATACTTGGTAAGAATGCTGTTGAATTTACGACACTTCTTCAATCTAATACGCATATTTCTTTAATTATTACGTTAATGGTTTACTTTTTTAAATACAAAACGTAAACGAAAACAACGGATGGTTTAACATACTTTTTAAACTGTATAAAATATCCGTGCAACGTTAACCACTCGAAATAGTATGCCAACATTTAACTCGTTATAACGTTTTATTGCTGTTTTTAATTAAATTGTCTTATTGCTAAATGTCACTTGTTGTGCTCTTGTCGGTTATTGGGACATGTATATGACACCATGCTCACTATCAATCAGTTATAATTGTCACTCTGGCTTTATAATTGACATCTGAGAACTATTTTATTAGATAAAACAACAACCACAATCAAGTTACAGGTGTCAGTGGTGCAAGGATCAGCATGGCTGCATTCATGGCAGTCGATTCGGGTTCGATTCCCGGCCAGCGCACTTTTTTTAACTACCTTTACGGGGACCGAATATGATTTGTACCAATAATATATGTCAATAATTTAGGAAATGTATATTTTATCTCAAATTAAATGTAAAAAATACAGGCCTGAGCAGGAACCTCACAAAGTCTGTAATTATCACTTAGAATTGGTGATTGAGGCTTTCGAGATTCAGCATAAATCTATATAAAACAACTAAAATAGGACATGAGATTGAAAAAAAAATAATGAGAAATATGAAATGGAGTTTACGAAACTTCTCATCTTCTAGTTGACTTTTTATTCTGAGTGGGCATAATTTCTTATCTGCACCCGTGGGTAAGTTAATATTGCATAGAAAATCATATTCCTATTGAGTATGCAATAATTTAGATTACTTTCTTTATTGTTCTGTTTACAACTTGTTACTTGCTTTGCTATTGTCGGCTAATGCAGTGGGGGCAAAAACTGACAATATTCTCCATGTCATCAATCACAATTGTCGCTCGACAGCTGAGAAATAGGTTATCAAAGTAACAAACGCAATATATTACATAGGCGTCGGTGGTGTAAAGGTCAGCATGGTTGCCTTCCAAGCAGTCGATCCGGGTTCGATTCCCGGCCAACGCACGTTCTTTTTGTCTATGTTCTTTTGGTATATGTTATTGCCATGTTTTATTATATATACCATTGATGCATGTGTTTAAATAACGAATTTTATAAGCCAAATGGATTTATCCAGGCATCGTGATTACGTCAAGAAGTTTTGGTTTACGTGCTTATGATAAAAACATATAACGTATAAAAAGACTCGAGTATGTTTTTCAGCATGCTATACTATGATTATTTCCAATACAGTTACATGAACTTTCCAAACTTTCCAAACTTTATTTCAAACTGCTTAATTTCACAAATCAGTGAACAGATAAAGCAAATTACAGCAATAACATAAATGTATAAATACATAAAACAATGACGGAACTAATAGGAAACGACTATTTACATATTATTAATGATAGTTGAGAAAAATAGTACATTGAGTCAAGAAAATTACAGTCACTTTTAACTCTATTAACTTTTACATTTATTCAATTTTTAACAGTTCAGATACTTATTTTACGGATATTTTAACAGTTTTATTAAGTATGTTGTTATGTACTTAGATATTTATATATGGACATTTAGCTATATATAACTGTTACAGAGTATTTCATTGGAAAATGTTGCAACATTATATATGAAATAATACAATAGTAATTACATGTTATGTAAAAACAACAATTTAATAGTAGTTGAATAAACAACAGCAACAAAACATATAACTAGTGCTCATACTTGTAGATATTGAACAAATCGCCTGAAACACCTTTCCGAAGATTGAAAGCTGTGTCTACGACGCTCAGTAATACAAATAGTATACAAGACATTGAGCGCAGTCTTTAGTTGAAATAGGACCGAAACTTAACGAAATACACTAAAGACTGTGTTCTATTATCGGTATACTCTATAATTATCAAATATATATTTTTTAAAAATATATTTTTATCACAAATAAAAAGGTTGTATTAGTACATAAAATTATGTTTACACTCAGAGTCGTTTTTTATTATTTAAATACATATACCAGAAATTATCAGTTTATCCCTTTAAAATAATCTGTTATTTTACTACAGAATACACTCAGTTTATTTATATTACATTTATTTTCATTTGTGAACAATTCTATGAATTTCGGCATGTTTGGTCGTGAGTAAAACTATTTGTTAATATACTTTTTTCTATCATTTAGAAATAACTGGCATACTAAAACAAAATGAAACATCCCCAAGATCATTACATTGGGTGCATTTACTGTCAGATGTTGGGATATTCCTCCATCTTCCGACCTCTATTGGTAACCTGTGATTTCTTGTTAAAAATGCTATAAGCTTTTTACAGTTTAAAACTGTTAATGCTTTAATATAAAAACTTTGTTTAAAACTAGTTTCCAAATACTTGTAGATGTTTGTGTCCGAAGTACGACCAAGATCGGAATGCCAATTTTGTATAAAGATATCTTTAAGTTTTTGGCTGAACGATTTAACGAACCACTTTCCAATTAAAAAGTCCTGGCTGTACCAAATTCCGGAAAAGCCAGACGTGCATAAAATGTGTTTAATATTTTCTATCCAGGTAGACTTGATGAGATCCGAATAATGTAATTCTCTTATCAAAATATATAATTTTGAAGAGAGTTTCGTTGTACTGTCACTACTGATATTAACTATTAATCTTGTCCAGTAGGCAACTGTCCTCTTATTAATATCAATATATAACGGGGTAATGCCAAGTTCTCCATAAATCATGTATGATTGAGTAGCCTTTTTCATATTAAAGATATACTTGTAAAATTTTAGCTGTACTCTTTCTAATATATCTATTTTTCCAGTACCCCACACTTCACTAGCGTACAAAAGTATAGTTTTTTTTAGTTTTTTCAAAAAGTTCAATTTGTATATCATACGGAAGTGATAATGATTTAATCTTTCTAAGCAAAGAGAACATGGCTTTATTAGCTTGTTCTGAAATATACTTTTTTGCATTATTAAAGGAACCACTTCTAGAAAAGTATATACCTAAATATTTATATTCATCAACAATTTCTACATTTTCGTTTCCTATTTTATATACAGTGTTTCGTAATCTTCGCCCCTTGCTGAAAATCAGTATTTTTGTTTTGTTTACATTAATATTAAGCTTCCACGTGTCGCAATAATCTTTAAATATATCAAGGGCAGTTTGAAGTTTGTGTTCGTTATCACTAAAACTCACGGTATCATCTGCATATAAAAGTATAAACAATTTTAAAAAGATTTGTGTTTCTTCTATTACAATGTCTCTATTAATGCCATCTACCCCTCTACTGTTAAGATAGACTTCAAGGTCATTCAAAAACAAACTAAATAAAAATGGGGAAATATTTTCACCTTGTCTTACGCCGACATGACAGTTAAAATAGGGAGAGTTCCCTTCATTCGTTACGACTTTTGATTTTATATTATTATACAAGTTATTTATAACTTTAAAGCATTTTCCATTTTATGTTCTCATTTCTTAATTTCTGCCAAAGACCAATTCTCCAAACAGAGTCAAATGCTTGTTTAAAGTCTATAAAACAACAGAATAACTTCTTTTTGTCTGATTGTACAATGTCTATTAAACATTTGAGAATAAATAAATTGTCAACAGTAGAAAAATTCTTTCGAAAACCAGCTTGTGTTTCATGTATAATACAATATTTCTCTGCATATTTAGTTAATCTAGTATTAAGAATACTCGTAAAAAGTTTTCCTAGGCAACTAAGCAATGATATTGGACGGTAATTTTCAGGAAGCTTAGGGTCTCCTTTGCTTTTGTAATTGGGCTTTATGAGTCCAATAGTCCAATTCTCAGGAATGAAACCATTGTCAAAAATAGTATTAAAAAGTTTCACGTACAATAATAACATAACATTTATAGTCGACTTGATTTGCTCATTGACAATATTATCGATGCCTGGGCATTTATTATTTGCTAAGCTTTTAACAGCAAATAGTATTTCATCTGCAGCGATGGTTCGTTAATTTCATTATTTATTTCATTAATAGTGTCATCGTCTATATTTACGTCATGTGTTGCATTTTGTCCATTTTCATTGTCGTGTTCATTCTCATTTAAAGATTTAAAAAAATTGTAAAAATCATCAAGAGACGCATTAGCTACCGACTGTTTATATTGCGTGTTTCAAAGCTTCCAATACTGTCTTGGGTTTGCATGTTTCAGCAATCTAAGTTTTTCTACTCTAGCTTGATTATAATTATTGTAAGACCTGCGTAATGTATCTTTATAATTTTTACTAACAGTTTTCAATAAATTCTTAAAAAAGGGCGTTCTGTATTTATTATAAGCCCTTCTTGTTTTATGGTATATATTTCTGTTTTTCTGACATATTTTGTCGAACCATGGCTTTTTGGGTTTAAAACTTGTTTCCTTCAAATAACTTTTATGAAATACCTCGCCAAAACTTTCTCTCGAACAGTTCTCAAACAGCGTTCCTATATCCGTTACAATACCGTCTATATCATATTGACTAACACTTTGCTCATGAATTGAACTATCCAATCTGTTTTCTATTTCAGCAACTTTTAATATGTCTATTTTTTCAATAAATAAGTCTGATTTCATAGAGTCCCGTAATTTTGTTTTATGAAGTTCGTTATTGTTTACGGACTTGTTTTCTCTCACATTGTTATGGTTAGCTTTAATGACAATGTTTAAAGGACAATGAACATCTGAGAATAAATAACAAAACTCGTCAATTTGAAGATCAATAACATTTTGAAACAGGTATGATGTAGATAAAAACTAATCAACTGTACTTGATTCTCTACATGTTAATTTAGGATATAAACAGTCCGAACTAATTCTACCATTTAAAATAAACAGGTTGTTGGTTTTACAAAACTCTGTCATTTGATTACCATACATATTTACTGTGTTATCAACATACTTTCTATCTAATGGAATGTTATTTAACTCGAAATTCTGAAAAATATCTGCATCTTCATTTTGTATATTTTGCAAGTCATACATATCTGCTATCAAATCATCAAATCGTGTATAATCAGTCAGGTGTCCACATCTGGCATTAAAATCGCCAAATAATAAAATATGGTTGCTACCTGGGCAATATCTAAAAATTCATTTTGGATTTCAAAAAAAGGGTCATCATGAGAATATCTTGAACCTACAGGTGGAATGTATATAATACCACATATAAGATCTTCTTTCATTATACTATTCTCTGTTCCGTAGATGTCCTTAGCAATTGTGAATAATTGTATAAATTTGCATTCATTGTTTGTGTCAATGGAAACATATGGGGCTAGATTTTCTTTTATTAATATAGCGATGCCACCGGAGCGATAACGAGAAAGTGACTTCCTATTAAGTACATGTACAACATAACCCGACACAAATATTTCATCAGAAATGTCTGTTTTAGTTTCTTGTAACCCTATTATGTCATAACTATTTATTAATGAAATAAATTCAGGGCATCTAAGTCTAGCAAGTAGCCCACTAACATTGAGCGACAAGATATTTATTTCAGTTTGTAAATGACAACTTGTACTGGGTTGACGAGCGTGATCAGCACGTGGGTAATTGTCACTATTGTTAAGACATACCCAGTATACCAAACATCAGTATGGTATAATCATCACTGAGGTACGGTTGTATTTTATTAATGACACTATAACACCTAAATATGACGGTATAAAATGTAACATTCCATGCACAAAATACAATCGGCCAAAACACGCAATCAAAACAAACAACAATTGCAAGGCTAAATTCAAGCAACTCATGCGACACCACACACATTAAAATCCCATAATACGATGATGGTAAGTAAATCAACTTCAAACATAAAACAGGGATGATGCAACAAATAATATTGCAAATCTTTTGCAAGTTATGCTACCTTTAATGACAGATCTATGCAAATATGTTTATTAAGTTGTATTCGAAGTTTTTGCTCTGAACGTATCAGTGACATAACTTATTCTTCTTCATACTATTCTTTTTTTTCCTTTATATATATACTCAGCAAAAATAAAAAGTATCCACTTTGTTTTCCTGCAAAATCTGAGACAGTAAATAAGAACTAACAATTGTATCATGATTTTCTTTTAATAACATCTTTGTTTGATGTTCACACAAAATTTCATCGAAATATACCGAAAAATAAAAAAATAAATCACAGTTTAAAAACATAGGTGTGAAAACGAAATTAACAAAACTTAAAAAATGTAAAGGTAACGACAATAGCACAGATTCAGCAGTCTAAGTCGATTGAAATACACAGAAAAATGTTCAAAACCTCGCTAATATCTCATGTGTCCACCGTTACACCGAAAACACGCAAAAATGCGACGTCGCATGCTTCTGAAGTATCGACTGACAAATTCTAGAGCTA
Source organism: Cyrtodaria siliqua (assembly GCA_037043455.1). Classification (NCBI taxonomy): domain Eukaryota; kingdom Metazoa; phylum Mollusca; class Bivalvia; order Adapedonta; family Hiatellidae; genus Cyrtodaria; species Cyrtodaria siliqua. The sequence goes on from JAWPHD010001750.1 coordinate 234,724, forward strand.
ATGCGTTCCATTCGCGGACAAGTGCTGCTACAAAGTCCTGAACACTTTGGATAAGGTCATCCTGACGTACACGACGTCCCAAATATGCTCGATGCTTCGTCAGTCGTTACGTCAGAATCATGCGATGTCGCATTTTTGAGTGTATTCGGTGCAACGGCGTACACATGATACATTAGCGAGGTTTTGAACATTTTTCTGTGTATCTGAATGGGCTTAGACTGCTAAATCTTATTTTTGTTGCTAATCTTTACATTTTTTAAGTTTTGTTAATTTCGTTTTCACACCTATGTTTTTAAACTGTGATTTATTTTTTAAGCATTCGGACAATTTCAATGAAATTTTGTGTGAACATCAAACAAAGATGTTATTAAAAGAAAATCATACTACAATTGTTAGTTCTTTCATACAGTCTCAGATTTTGCAGGAAAACAAAGTGGATACTTTTTATTTTTGCTGAGTATACAAACACACATTTCTTTAATTCATTCATATGTAAACAAAGAGCGGTGAAAGAAATATAAAAAGATCGGACAGGGAAAGTAGCATTCAAGGAGGACAGTCAACCACAAAACACAGAAACAAACACTCAAACACACAAACAAGAAGGCAAAAGTAATAATAAATGCAGACGACATCACAAACACAAAATGGTTGACAATAGGGCTACTGCTTTGGAACGGTTAGTGGCAAAGTAGGCCACTGGGAGTTTAAACCGGTTCAAGGGTGCACCAAACCTCACACTTACCCTACTGTCATCCCATTAAAACAGGACATTGTAAATAAAGAAATCCCCGCCATGATCTAATCTCTAACCAACAAGGCAGCATCAATAGGCAATATAAGTAAAACACAAATATGCTCGTGTAAATATAATACAAAAAACAATAGCCTAGAAAGCCACAATGAAGGTACTCATTGACTAGACAGAAGCCAGAGCAACAAGAGAATAAACCATTAAGGGCACGACAAGAAAGATCATAGACAAACATCAAACGCCACCGTCCCAATGGGCTTTAGGTAGGCGTCATCATAGGGTCCACAGCCTGTCCGGTCATCGTACAATTAAAGAGGAAAGCATAGTGGCGAACTGTAAAAGGATCCACCACCAAGCACGCAGTACGTTTCAAAATGATAGGGTCATAACCTCTTTTAATAAACATTTTAACAAGTTTAACAAAGATAGTATGAAAGTAATCATGACCAAGAATCTTACGAAGTTTATAAATCACATCACCATAGAACTCAGGTTGCCATAGTCCTTGTCGCAGAAGAGTCCTTAAATTACTTTTATATTTGGAAAGAAGATCAGGGTTACGATAATAACATTTTACAAAGGTTTTACGAAGTTTATGGTAACGGTAACCCTGATTGAGTAGCTTTTTACTTTTAAACGAATAAGTTGAGACACATACACCCGATAAGAAGTTGCTAGGGGAACATCCCCATCCAAGTGGGGATAATTAACAATGTCAAAATTCAAATCATCTCTCTTGTCATTGATTTTGCTAATTATTTCACTATTTTCAATCGAGAGATCTAAATCAAGAAAAGAAGCGTTATTATCAGATATATTAGCTTTGTTAAGCAGAAGTTCTTTACGATAAATATTATTAACCATAGTTGGAAAGAAAGGGTTGTCAATGTTCAATATGTCATCCAGATACCGAGAGGTGTCATTAAAGGCTTCAATAACATCTGCCTGGGTATCTGGTGAAAGACTCAACATGAAATGTCTTTCATAGCAATATAAAAACAAATATGCGACAAGTGGTACACAGATCGTACCCATAGGGATACCAACAATTTGTCTATAAACGGTGGTTCCATACCTGACGAAAATATTATCTAATAGTAAGATGAGTGCTTCACAAACTTCATAGCAAGTTCACATAGTATAATTGTCTAAACTGCCGTTAGTAAAAAACGCTTTAATATTATTACATGCCAAAAATGTAGTATTTTCTCTAGCGAAAGTTTTTTGAATAAGAGAAATTAGCTTGTCTTTAATAAGGTGATGTGGTTATGTTGTATACAGTGTAGAGAAGTCATAAGTGCTTATAGTGCTTACTAAGTGAAGTCAGGGCTACCAACTTGTAACGGTCAGTAGGCAATATGGCCCACCGGTTAGCTTAAATCGATGTTATATGTACACAGTCTATTTAGTATCCTGTCTCCAGGGAGAAGGGGGTCCTTCGCAAGCAGTAAAGACATATATGTTGATTTTTTTTATTTATAGCCCAGGGAGTCTTTTAACGGCCGCTACAAAGCACTAAACGAACTCTAGTGAGATGTCAATAAATACAAGACAGGTTATTCATCTGAACAACGAACACAAACAAGAGAGGAAAGTAGCAGCCTAGGTTTAATTGAATCTTTTCATGAGAGGTAATATAAGATGCAACATGTGTAATCTTCAAGTGAATAAAATGATATTAAACATGAATTGTTACAACCTTCAATTTCCGCATAGCTCTCAACATTAAACGGAATTCATACTGTCGATATATATTAGCAATTTAATATAGATAATGAGGTTAAGTGACTTCAACACGGTTGTATACTGAGCTTTAGTAGAGGGTTTTACATTTATCTGAGCTTGAATTGCAATATAAGGAAAAATGCCCAAGGCATGCCAACTATGATAATCGAAAGGCAGACTTACTTATTTTGATTTATCATAAAACTGCTGCAAGAAATAACAAGAAACAGTCTGAGAGACAGCCATATCCCCCGCCGCAGAGTTTTTCCTATGTAGCTGTAGAACCCATGATTGGATGTTTTGTTTAAAGGAAGTTTGATCACTGCACATAAAGCAGAAAGTAAAATGAACAAAAAATATAAGTATAACACTACAAAAGGCAGTATCTCTAATTTCAATCTGATAAGAGTTATTGTTACTGCTCTCTGCACTTCCTCTCATTGCCCTCTATGATTGTGTGAAGTTCTATTCCAGTCCCATGAATAGTTTTTAAGCTATGCACCCGACAAGAATAATAAGTATAAAATTACAAAGGGCAATAACTCTTATTTAAATAAACATATAGTTATGGTTCGTGCATTCTCCACATCCTCTTATTGCTCTCTGTCATTGTTTTTCTTTGCAGAGCCATTAGTAGTTTTAGAGTTTTGGACAGGAATTTGAAGTATAGAATTACAAAGGCCAATAACTCTATTGACCATGATGATCGAATTATGGTTATTGCAATATTCACTTCATCGACTTGCCCTCTATCATTGTGATATGTTTCATTCCAGTCTAGTAGTTTTTGAGTTATGCTCCCGACAAACAATATAAGTATACAATTACAAACGGCAATGGTTAAGGGCAGAGTTATGGTTCTTGCTCTCTGCACATTTTCTCATTGTCCTCTATCATTGTGTGAAATTTAATTGCTGTCCCCTTAACAGTTTTCGAGTTATTGAGCAGACACGAAATGGGACGGACGGACGGATGGACGTACAGACGGGACGGACGTACGTACGGACGGACGGAAGGTTGGACGGATGGCACTTCCGCCTGCGGCGGCGGGGAATAATAATCATAATAAATTGATTTGTTAACATTACACGCTGTAAGACCCTATCGTTACTGTGTAATGAAAACGTCTTATTTCATAACTATCTCTCTCCCATCCCTCTCCCTATTGAATAAGTGTCAAATATCTTCCAAATAGTCAAGTTGCATTCTACTATGACGGCTCTTGTTCGTGAAATCTATGTTTGCTTAGACCTGACTTTTAACTAATGTTTAAGCAATAGTTGCAATGTTGTATAATGATGTCTCATAAAACCGAGAAACAAAGCTGTATCCGTGCAACACAGACACATTAGATATGTTTATTTATTAAGATCTTTATAATATTTAATCTTTGTAATTATTGTTTGTTTCCTGGCGTATTTTTAGTTGACTGTGGTAATTGAATGCTACATGTTCTGTATTGTTTGTTATCTTGCGTATTTTTAGTTGACTGTGGTAATTGAATGCTACATGTTCTGTATTGTTTGTTTCCTTGCGTATTTTTAGTTGACTGTTGTCATTGAATGCTACATGTTCTGTATTGTTTATTGCCTTGCCTATTTTTAGTTGACTGTTGTCCTTGAATGCTACATGTCCTGTTCGACTATTATATCTACTTCGATCTGATTATTTTGTTTCTCGTAAATAAATAGTGTGTAATCGTTGCAAATACATTAAACAAAACATGTTCAAACCAACTACAGGGACAGTTCGTACATGTAAATAAGTATGAGAAGGAATAATATCTGTTGCACGATGTGCCCATTGCTTTCTGTCTATCACCATTTGCCTTCTTTGTTCTTAGATTTCGGTTGAGTAACCAATAATGAAATGCGATTTATTACAAAACCCACTTGTCTAATTTTGCCATTACGATGCTGACATACTAGCAATTGCATAATTACTGCGGCGATATATACCACCACAAATACCGCACATTAACACTGCGACGAAATATAATCAATCTCAGAAAAGGAAATGATTGAATAAATTAACAACTTTATCTGAGTATCGTGTTGTTTTTATGTTTTCTTTACACCACAAACAACACTATTTAAAACAAAAAAACACAGTTATGATGTTGAAGCTTTTGTAAGTTTATTAGAGGATATGATGAAAAAGCATCACCATAAAGAAACTGAAAGGGCGGTTAATGGTGAAGATTTCTCTTAATAGACTCTATCCGGCTTACTTAGTGGTTACCATAAATGTATAGATATTCTCTGTATAGGTCAGGCTCTAACCTGTGAAGAGCGCTTATAGCAAAATGCTTCAAGAATAAATGTAGCCAGTATTTGAATTTCTGAGCTATCTGCTTGGTTGAAAAAGTAGAGTAAACACTAAACAATGTTTAAGTGACAAGACTTAGACCAACACATAGCCCCGAATTAAGCTTCCATTTGAGAAGTGAATGCTATCCATTATTAACAAACTGTTTAATATTCAGATATCTCCATTTAATTACATCTTGAACATATAAAGGTATTTTATTCATATGGAACATGACAATAACTACAGCAGATGCTCGTTAAAATAAATTCTACCATAGTATGTATTGGGATGTCAGGTATTTAATCGATTCCCTGATTAATACCAGAGTTACTAGAACATCGACTGTTTATGAATACCACAGACTGAGACTGAAATGTATTATTTATTAATATATAATTGGCGTGTATGATTCTAGGGTGGAAGACAGAAATAACAATGCAAAAAATATAACCATTAAGAACAGGTCATCAAAGGCTACATTACATACCTATTTGCTTGAAAATGCTATCGCTTATCATAGATAGTAACATTCACACACCTCTAGAGCATACTTACTTTACAAAATCATAAATACTATTTAAATATATAATGATGGTGTACGATCAGGGTCATATATGATACTATATTTTTGAGTATGAGAGTGTATTTTTGACTATCATTCAAAACGTTTCAAAATAATTAAGTATCTAACTAGCATCAACAATAATGACCCTCGCGCTACGTAACGCATGTTAAGGTTGACATTCGCACTAGCGTTTGTTTAGTGCTGTGTGGCGGCCGTAAAAAGTCGCCCCGACTAAAATCAGTAGTGTTATTATTTACTGGTCCTTTGGGATCATCTAGCCCATTCTGTGTTGCTTTAAAGTAGAATATCGCTTAAGCCAGTGCTAGGCGGCGTGAGAGGTGTTGCATCTTATAATTACCACTCATGAACAGACTCAGTAAAACCGAGTCTGCTACTTTTCTCTCTTGTTTGTGTTTTTGCTTCCAAGGGAACACCTTTTCAGTATTTATTAATTAGTTGATACAGTATCATACTCAATAATTTCAGTATCGTTTTAAACTATTCAGTATCATTCTAAAAACAAATCAGTATCATTCTAAAAATGTCAGTATCATTCTAAATAATTTCAGTATCATTCTCAATAATGTGAGAATCATACTAAATAACGTCAGTATCATACTGACTTATTCAGTATCATACTAAATATTGTCAGTATCATTCTAAACATGTCAGTATCATTCTAAATAATGTGAGTATCACTCTATATAATTTCAGTATCATTCAAAATAATTTCAGTATCATTCTAAATAATTTGAGAATCATTTTGATTATTTCAATATCATACCAAACTATTCAGTATCATTCTAAAAAATGCCAGTATCATTCTAAATGTCAGTATCATTCTAAATAATTTGAGAATTATTCTAAACAATTTCAGTATCATACTAAATAGTTTCAGTATCATACTAAATAAATTGGGTCACAATAAAATCCCATAATGCAATTATTCAATCAGAATAAACGCTACCTATTTCTTTCGCGCGCCCAATATTACGTCATTGTCACGTGGACAAATGACTGCCTGCCTTGTTATAAGCCGATCCCAACTTTCCAAAGAAATATTTAGAGAAAAAAATAATGAGGAGAAATTGGGACACATACGTGCGAATACCGCGGTTATATTAACAAATATACAGTCTGTATCACTAATCATGCTAATTGACATAACAAACGTCACAATGACGTTATTTTATATTACATATAGTATCTTACGTGTGCCTGTTTAATACTGAATTTATTAAACTCGTTGAATAAAATGAGCAACAGCCTCGGATCATATCACGTTTATCCAACGAGTTTGATGGATTCCATCGCAAATTCGAAGGTCAACTAAAAGTGTTCAGGCCCAATATAGGGTGAGGATCGCAACAATTAAATTTCGAAATTATAATCCATGGGCTATTTCACCAGGGATGTGGAGAGGCATCTGTTCATGCCCAGTAGTTTATAGGGTGGAAATCTCAACAGTTTCCAATTAGTATCACATGGTTATGTCCTCAGGAATGGAGATTGACCCCGGGCCCGATGCTGGTTGGATGGTTGTATCAATTTGTTCATGTCTAGTAAGTGCATAAAATTATATGATTATAGAGTGGAGATCTCAACGGTTTTCAAGTTATGATCCAAGGGATATTTCCCTAGGGGTGGAGACGGACCCCAAGGCCGAAGATGTTGTTTCCGTCTGTTCATGCGTAGTAAGTGTATATATGATTATAGGGTGAGAATCGCAACAGTTTCCAAATTATGACCCATGGGTTATGTCCCCATGAGTGGGGATATACCACAGGGCCGATGCTGGTTGGGTGATTGTATCCGTATGTACATGCCTAGTAAGTGTATATTTAAGAAGTAAAATATTTCTAGCGGGTTTATATTGTCCCAGATCAATACCTGGTGGGCGGGACTTGAAGACCATCGATACCAAGGGCCGAAGGCCCACGGTACCGACGTGTTTCAAGTCCCAACCACCAGGTTTTTAACTCGCACAATACAAACCCGCTGGAAATATTTTATTTTTTATCTGACATGGATTTTGGTGAAATTTTATACACACATTTTCGAGAGATTGAACATAATACAAACACATTCTCACAACTTACATTGTACATCCATCTCTCAGCACCAAAGGGACAAAATATGCAGCTTTATCGTGTTTCAAACAGGTTAAATTTGTTGTTTGAACGTAACGTGTCCTTAAAATAACGTAGTCGTTGTTTTGGATGTTTTTCGACGTTTAAAAACGTTTAAAATGAGGTTCTAACGGTTGAAGGACGTGACATCAGAGGTCTATATAGCTTTTTAAAAAAATCCTCAATAGCCAATCAGCATTGAGTATTTTCATAAACCATGTTAGATATGGATATAGGGTGGGGATCGCAACGATTTCCAAGTTATGACCCAGTGACTATGTCATTAGGAGTGGGGACGGACCCCGGGAACGTTAGATGCTGGTTGGATAGTTGTATCAGTCTAAGGTTTCAGAGAAGATAATCTTTGAGGTTTTTCCCTATTTAAGTCTATGTAAAACATTCGCCCACTGTGATAGAGAACCATAAGGTAATTGTATTTGCAAACTATTAGACCTTTAGCTCATGGTTGTATCCATCTGTTATGCCCAGTACGTGTATAGATGGTCAAAGAGTGGGGGTTCTCAAGAGCAAGAGGTTATGTCTCCAGGTTTGGAGATATACGAAAGGGCCGATGCTTGTTGAATGGTTGTATATCCGTCTATTCATGCCAAGTATGAGGTGGGTATCTCCACGGGTTCTCTACGGTTTCAAGGTTCACTGTTTCCAGGTTATGACTCGGAGAAGAATCGTTGAAGGATTTTACCTATATAAGTCTATGTAAAACATTCGACCCCTTTGATAGAGGACCATACGCTTATGGTACATGCAAAATATAAAAAATGTAGTTCATGTAGATTCAGATTTTAAAGATTTTCCTTTATAATTCTATGCAAAACTGACGCACTGGGCGGGTTAGATTTGACCCAAAGGTCACCATCTTAACAAACTTGGTAGAGGTACTGAGCTTTTGATGCATGCAATACATGAAAGCCCTATATCTTGTCGTTTCAGAGATGAAGATGTTTAAGGTGTTCCCTATGCAAGTCTATTAAATATATATTACCTCTGGGGTGGAGCCATATTTGACACCAGAGTCACCATTTGAACAAACCTTGTAGAGGATCATAAACTTATGGTATATGCAAAAAATTACATTTCTGGCACTTGTAGTTACATAGAAAAAAAATGGGGCGGGTCAGATTTGACTCCAGGGTCACCATTTGAACACAATTAGTAGAGGATTTTGTGTGAATTGTGTTTTACTGCATTTTTAGCACATTTTAGGCCATATATGACCGTCGATTCCTTTTGGTTTTGGAGAAGATTTTTAAAGTGTGTCCCTATATAACTCTATGTTAAACCTACAAAATCTCATATACAAACATTTTTACCACCAGGGTACAGCCTTTCTTGCACATGTAAGGCCATATATGACGGTCGATTTTTCGTAGAAGGGGCAGACCACTCAGGCACCTTTTCTGTGTAGAACAAGTACTGTCAGAAGTCGAGCTCCCAGTGGGATTTGAACACTCAGCGGTGAGAGGCGTGAAGGTTTTAGCCGCAGCATCTTTACTATCCCGACCTCGACAATCTAAGTGCATTACCTTAAATCGATGATATCCTCCAGTCGGTTGCACTTCCATTATTACGTCGGAACTACCGTAGAGGTAGGCACCCTCCAGCACGAAAATGCACACCCGCATACCGCACGTTTCTACAGTAGAACAACGTTGATAAACACGATTGGCCTCTTTCTCAACTGCACATTTTGTGTATGTAGGTATAACGGATTTTGAGGAGAACACAACACAAGTTTGCGGACGGACGGACGGACGGACGCACACTGACGGACGGACAAACAGACAAACAACGCATATTTTATTATATCTCCCGCTTGTGCGAAGGCATGTTGGTAATAAATCCTTAGGCAATGACGCACGAACAGAGGTAATATATTATAAAATATGATAATCCTCAAGTCATTACACAATTTTAAACACTTTATAAAACATGCTACTGGTAGCTCTTGCATGACGTTCCGGTATTTGTTTAGGTAGTTATAGGCTTACCGTTATAACTGCTGGTTTGTACTGCATACATGAATATGTACACGCAAGCACGCACGCACGTACTAACGCGCGCAGACATGCACGCACACATGCATGTACGCATTATTCAATCTAAAAGTGTTGTCGTTTCTTTTGTGGTCTCAATTTTCCTATTGCCTGCAGTGCCCTATTAAATTTTTTTCTTCAAAGGTCGGGGGATATCAATTCCATGAATTTCCTTTATTTGTATCGTTATAACTGCTGTTTTGTACTGTCTATATGCACGCACGCACTCACGCACGCACGAACTTTCTCTAAATGTCCCGTTGTGAAGTTGAGGCTTTTATTTCGGCAGGCAGTCATTTTTCCACGTGACAATGACGTAATTAAAATGTGCAACCCTTACTCTGATTGGCTGGTTGCATTATGGGATTTTATCGTGACCCAATTATGTAATATGATACTAAAACTATTAGTATGATACTGAACAGTTCAGTATGATACTGAAGTTATTTTAGTGTGATACTGAAATTATTTAGTATGATACTGAAATTATTTAGAATGATACTCAAATTATTTAGAATGAAACTGACATTTTTAGAATGATACTGGCATTTGTAGAATGATACTGAATAGCTTAGTATGATACTGCAATTATTTAGAATGATAATCAAATTATTTATTTTAGAATGATACTGACAATATTTAGTATGATACTGAAATAATTTATAATGATTCTCAAATTATTTAGAATGATACTGAAATTATTTAGCATGATACTGAAATGTTTAGTATGGTACTAAATAAGTTAGTATGATATTAAAATTATTTAGAATTATACTGAAATTATTGAGTATGATACATTATCATACTAATTGAACCTTACCACGCGTTAAGTACCGCGAGGGTGATTATTGTTGATGTTAGTATGATACTTACTTATTTTGTATGATACTGAAAAGTTTTGAATGATGGTCAAATACTCAAAAATATAGTATCATACTAATGAAATAATTATGACCCTGATCGTACACCATATATATTTGCATTTATTTTTTCTCAAAACGTGATACTAGTAATATTTACAACTTCCACACGGAAATAAAATGGCAGATCTATTTGTATATTAGTTTTAAAAGGACACACATAAATCTTGATTTTCTTTTAAAACTCGAAGCGTCCCGTTAGGTTTTGCATTTTTACAATCATTATTAATACTTAAAAGAAAAGTTTAAAGAAATGTTTACTAACTGTTGATTTTGTTGCACCAATAATGTATTTAAACCTATGGCAGAATAACGAAGGAACATCTAAACTCAATTATATAAAATCAGGTTTAAAGCAAAGATGATAAAGGATTAATAAATTGAGATGATACTTTTAATTTCTGATAAAAACTACAAGATTGCCATGTGTCCCTTTAAGAGGATCATAATGTAAATATAGGCAAGCTGTATATTTTGATTTATGTTGCTGCGTGAGTCTGCTTATACACCAAGACATTAATAATAGTGGTGATTTGCATTTACATTTACATTACTTTTTGAGCCGCTACAGTTGATTTAATTAAATGGCTGGTGCACCACTTCCTTGCTAATTGTAAACCGTAAATGATGTAGAATTACGACACTCATATCAGGTATACACCGCACTACAAGTTGCTGTAATACACATTTGCATGCTTATGCTTATTAAACAGTCAAACCGTCTTATACAAGACTTAAAATCAAAATACACAACATACACAGCGTTTGTCTTTTTGGAGGAAACTATCGACTAAATTCATAAAAAAAGTTAAAACGTTGTCTATGTTGTGTATTTTGATAAGTATGATATAAAGCACGATTTTTGATAAACTACATTGTATTAAAATATAGTCTCGCCTTTCAGTTATCCTATACAGGAACTATTGCTCACCCTGAGTGTCTTTGGAAGGGATTTCGTGTATATTCAAATAAGATATATTGACGCGAAAAAGAAACGCACCTCGGGAATTTCAAACCTCTCACCCTATTGTCATCCCAATAAAACGGGACAGTGCAAATGAAAATATCCGAAATGGGTTATATGGCATCATTAACAGGTAATAATATTATAAGCATAACACACAGATGATCATGTATATATGAATATAAAAACAAACGCTTAGAAAGCCACAAAGCAAGTACTCAATAACTTGGAAAAAGCCAGAGCAACAACAGAACAAACGCTGCCGCCATATGAGGATTTAGGTAGACGTCATCATAAGGTCCACAATCTGTCCAGTCATCGCACAATCAAAGAAGAAACCATTAAACAGACAGTGCGTTGGGAAATGATAGGGTTATAACCTCTTTTGATAAACGTTTTAAAACGATTGATAAAGATTGTATGAAAGTGATTATGACCAAGGATTTTACGAAGTTTGTAAATCACATCACCATAGAAGTGATATTGTCGCAATTTAATTTTTTCTTTTTATATTTTAAAAGTAGATCAGAGTTACGATAATACAATTTGCAATGGGTTTTTTTCGAAGTTAAAGTTAACGGTAGCCTTGATGGAGTAACTTCTTAGTTTATATACACAGATCACGAATTTTAAAGTCCTCAACTTGATTGCTAGCTCTAGAAAAACTATGTGGTAAGGTTGTATATAGCGTTGAAATATCATAGTACTTCTAGATGAAACTTGATGTTTATTAGACATTTTATCAAGAACGTCTCCTGAATTTGTAATGCATTAATCACAGAGTTGTTATAAGCTGAAGCACAATATTGTTTAACTTGATATTTAGCTTAGACAAGAAGTTAAACGTTCCGAGATGTTTGTAGTGTAGCATGCACTAGAATTAGAAAAAAAGCGGACTTTATAAGCCTGTCTTTGTAATTTAGGAATACAGTACACATTTTTGCCCTACTTCGAAGTAGTGGGTTCATATTGCTTTGGAAATGTCGGTAGGTTGATCAGTCTGTCGGTCGGTCGATCAGTCTGTCGGTCAGTTTTTCGGTCTGTTTGTCGGTCCGTCCCGAAATCTTGTCTTCGCGATAACTCAAGAACAGCTGGCGCTACAAACTCGAAATCTGGTAGAAATGTTTGTGTCATGTTGTAGTTATATACCTCCTCTTTTGAGTAGATTCGCATAAGAAATGTGGTTGCCATGGTAACAAAACATGTAAAAAAAATCACTAAAAGTTGTTTTTCTTCGCGATAACTCAAGTACAGGTGGCACTACAAACTCGAAACTTAGCAGGAATGTTTGCGTCATGGTGAAGTTGTGTACCCTCCCCTTTGGGTAGATTCGCTTAAGAAATGTGGTTGCCATGGTAACAAAACTTGTAAAAAAATCGATACCTGGCAGGAATGTTTGTGTTACGGTCTAGTTGTGCAATTCTATCACTAATAATTGCTTGTTTTCGCGATAACTCAAGAACAGCTGGCACTATAAACTCCAAAAAAGAGTATGATAATGGACCTTTGGAAACGGCCGAGCACGACACATACGACATATTGCAGTCTCGGTTTGATTGAGACTGTTCATGAGCGGTCGTGAAATATACTAGCTACCGCTCACGCCCTCTATTCCCCGGGTTGAGCAGAACTCAATATTCATAAAAATCAACAGTACATAGTTTTAACCATCCCGAAGATGGCAAGCATATGGCGGTGGATATAGCAATATTTGTATCTTTATTTCATCCCCTATATCCATCGGCGTATGGTCCTGGCAGGAATGTTTGTGTCACGGTCTAGTTGTGCACCTCCCCTTTTGGGTAGATTCGCATAAGAAAAGTGGTAGCCATGGTAACACAACTTGTAAAAAAACACTAAACATTGCTTGTCTTCGCGATAACGCAAGAACAACTGGCACTACAAACTCGAAACTTGGCAGAAATGTTTGTGTCATGGTCGTTGAAGGGGGACATATATATGTTTTACAAACATCTCTTGTTGGAAGAAAAGATGAAATGAACGACATGAACACAAAACATTTTAATATTCTAAACCATATATTGAACTATGTTCTAAATTACCATATATAACATATTGATAATGCCATTTAAAGCAAAGAAAATCATTACAAATTAATGCAACCTCCTTAAAGTCCCTATCCCTCCATCAACAGACACTTTTTATAAAGATGTATACCGTTTTTAAACCTACTGACGACGAGTTATAATTATATAACTTACATATTTTTAAAATCATCCGAGTTTGATAATTATTTTTGTGTTCTTTGAATGCTACATTTCCTGTTCGACTTTTATGCCTACATTTCCGTATATAGTATATAGACAACTAATTTGTTTTAAAGATATTAATGTATTATTATATGAATTAAATTGACATTTGAGAAAAATATACATATTTTATCATTTTCGTAATATTTCAAAATTCAATGGTAATGCAATTAATTGTTTCCACTACGGGCGTTCGTGGTTTACCATCATCTGACATAGCGCGAGTTATTTCCATATAACAATCATATATAGATTCATGGCTGTATCCTTCAGGTACACATTTTTGAAAGATTTATGTTGAATCCTTACCACATTTTTTTTCACACTGATAATTTCATTTGTTTGAGGATTTGTGAGGTTATAACTGAATGTTTGCAAGCGTGAGTTGATGTGATTTAGGATTAGTCGAATGTATCACTAATCGAAATCAAACGCCAAATATGTTAACGCTAAATGAGTATTGAAAAGTCATGGAAAGCTTGCTTATTTACTGCTAACATGCTACATGACCGATTAGTAGATAAACTGAAGTCCGAGTAAAGTTTTCTTTAAATAAGCATTGGTATATTGTACAGTATTTAGATATATAGCAGTATATAAGGCTTTAAACTTTACTTTTATGAAGAGAAAATAGAGCAAATTAACAAGTGAGCTGTACTAAATATAACACTTGTTCATAATTCATTGTTTTCGAAGAAAAACACCAAAAAAACAACTAATGAAACACCTTCTTTTATGTTTTAATATTTTGGTTTCATACAAAAGCTGTATTGGGAGGGCCTCATCATCTGAAACAAAATTGAATACCACCATTTTCTCCTGCAATTGTACGTCTAACAGTGATTTACAGTTACCTATACGAATTTTATCCCCACCAACTAAATACAATAGGCTGGGAATAGGTCCTTAAATGCTCTAATAGCAATCAAATACGTTGTGTTTTGTTGTCGGCTATTGCCCTGAGGACAAAACACTGACAGCGTTTGATCCGTCATTGATCATTCCAACGCCGACTTTATATGACAGCTTGGAACAGCTTTAGGAGAGTTAAAACAAACACAACACATAGGCGTCGGTGGTGTAAAGGTTAGCATGGTTGCCTTCCAAGCAGTCGATCCGGGTTCGATTCCCGGCCAACGCACGTTTTTTGTTTATTTTTTGATGCTCATACTTTGTATCAAAATTCTTTATACTTGATCATCATCTGGAAGATTTTGTATCTTCATGCGTCTATGTAATGTATAGAGTATAGTTTCATTGAGATGGTCGATTTAAACATCTAGATGGGCGTAACCCATGGAGGTGTGTAAATCAACCAACGAGATGAGGCCATACTCTGTTTGTTTTGTAGCATGTTCATTTAAGCTGTATGCCATACTCTAACTTCCGATAGTACACCATTCATTCTGACAGGTGTTATTTTCAATTAAATGATTTAGAACTGATCAATTACAAAGGAAATGTCAGTGATCATGCTACAAATACAAAATATAAACACGACTTACATTTATTTGTTTCTAATCAAAGACAATCAATACATATAGAAAGTATATATACCTTTGGAAGCATTGAACATAAGAGGAAGGCAGCAGACTCGGTTATATTGAGTCTGTTCAAGAGATGTAATATAGGACTTCTCACGCCACATAACTACTCACGAATCGATCCCTAAGGCCGAGTAAGTAATAACTACTTATTAGTATCGAGGGGAGACTTCATACGGCCGCATCAAAGCACTACAACGAACGTTAGTGTAATGCTAATAAATACGTGGAAGTGGGGCACAAAGAAGAGATGAAAGTAACATACTCTGTTATCTGTTATAGGTTATATAAGATGCAAAACCTCTCAAGCCACCATAGTACCTGTTTAAAATTTGTTCTACTAAACGTTACAATAAATGGGTTCGATGGTCCCAAAGGACCAGGAAGTAATACCGCTACAGATTTGTAGCCCGGGGATGCATTTTGTGGCCATGAAGAAAGCGCTAAACGAACGCTAGTGTAATGTCAATAAATACCGACAGGGGGAAACGGAAGCAACAAACACAAACAAGAGAGAAAACTAACAGACGTGGTTTTATTGAGTTAGTTCACAAGAAGTTATATAAAACGCAACCGTGTAATCTTCAAAAGAAACGACTGAAAACACGGATTGTTGCAACTTGCAGTTTACGCACAACTCTTAGAAATGGCTACATCGTCATTTGTTTTAAACCTATCTAAGTTTGAGTGACTTCAACATTATTATACTGAAATGAAGTTATATACTGAGCTCTAAGAGAGAACTCTAAAAACTTCTGAGCTCGAAACACGTTATAGTGACATAATGTCCAATACATGCTAAATATGATAATCCAGAAGACGGCCTAATATAGGCTGATTTATTTTAAAACTGCTGCTATGAAACGTCTTTTTTATTAAAACAAAATGCGACTACCAGTAGATGTAAATCCTTCCGAGTGTTTGCTTAATGTCTTCCTGTTAATTTTGGAACACTCTGAAACAATCCTCGGACACAGTCTCTACTTTGTGCTCAATTTTATTTCATGTTCCCCTCATCCATCTCCCTATAAGATAGGGTTTGGGGCTGAAGTTTTTCTCATGTTAAGATAAATACTGAAACGAGGATCCCTTGGAATCAACAAACACAAACAAGAAAGAAAAGTAACAGACTCGGTTTTATCGTGTCGTTTCATGAGGGGCAATATCATTTACAATACCTATAATGCCTCAAGCAACGACTTAATCGATATTCTACTATAAAGCTTGAACTTGATGATCCAAAAGGACCAATAAGTACTAACACACTGATTTGTAGTCGGGGCGACATTTTAACAGTCGCCACACAGCACTAAACAAATGCTAGTGTGAATGTCAATAACTACTGAAATGGGAATCTCTTTGAAGCAACCAACACAAACAAGAGAGACAAGTAGCGGACTAGGTTGTATTGAGCCACACAGATTGGGCTTGATGGTTTTAAAGGACCAGTAAGTAATAACAATACTGATTTGATTAGACATTTTACAGCCGTCACACAGCACTAAACAAACGATAGTGTGAATGTCAATACATACGGAAATGGAATGCCTTAGAATCAACAAATACAGGCAATAGAAAAAAGTAGCAGACTCGTTTTTTTGAGTCGGCTCTTGAGATGCAACATAATTTGCCGCACCTCTCACGCACCTAGTATAGGCGTTATCTGTATAATGGCGTCTGATGAAATGCATCCGTGCAACACACATCCATGTTTCTGTTAAGAACTCTATACGAGCTCAACTTTTGTTCTGATCGCTTTGTTTCTCATGATTAGATAGTGAGTAATGGTTGTAGATATAGGAAACCAAATACGTTTAAACCAAATACGTCCCAGAAAGTTTGAGGAAAACGTGTAGCTCTTGTAGTAAAGATATGATAATGATTCATTTTTTAAGCGAATGTGTGCCCATTGCAACCGTCTATTTGTGCCGATTCTTCTATTTGTTTTAGATTTCGACTGAGCACTTTTAATAAAATGCCATTTATTACAAAACCTGCTTGTCTAATTGTGTCATAATGATTCTGACAATTGCTTGTTGATATAGACTACCACAAATACCACAAATAAACACTGCAAAGATATATAATCAGTCACTTACAAGGAAATCATTGAACACTGGGTATTGTCTTGTTTTTATTTACACCGCAAACCGCACTATGTTAAACACAACCACAATTCTTTTGAAGCGTTTTTCAAACAATGTCTAAGTTGGTTGACGACAACGAGAAGAATAAAATTTCCTATGGAAATTTCTGCAATCAAACGCAATAACACCGTAGGTCCGCACTGCACCATAAACCGAAATATGAGCATATATAAAATGTCAATGAAAAGGACAATACGCAAGATAAAGAACGGAACGTTCAGTAGGCAAAAAGGCTTACATGTTAGCTTAAATCAGTTGTAAGTGTACACAACCTGGCTAATATCTTGCCTTTAACGCCCAAATTGACAAAATAGTGTAAATAAAAGTATATCAGATCAAAAGGATATCCCTAACAAAAAAGCCAACATCGGAAGAAATTACCAAACAATACACGTACATGTTGTTGTAAAAATATATAAAAAGCATAAATAGAAAACCTCTGGATGTGTCCAGAATTGTACTGAACAACCACAGCAGTCGCAGCCAAAGAGAAAAACCAATCTAGTGAACGACCAAAAAACCCTTTGGACGAAGGTTTCAGCAGGCGCAATCATATAGTCCCAAGAGGTTGCCCAGTCATCGCTCAAGGGAAAAGTGAAGCGTAGTGACTGACTGTAGAGGGGTCAATCACTAAATATGAAGTGCGTTGCAATACTAAAGGGTCGTATCCTTTTCTGACGTATTTCCTGATTAATTTTATAAAGTGGTCATGAAACCTGTCAGATCCGTTTAACTTCCGAAGTTCAAACAAACATCTCCAAACTTTTAACTTCTTGTCTTACTGCCGTTAAAGATCACGTTAAACTATATTGTGATACAACTTATGAAAACTCTGGGATTAATTTATTTTGGTCTATAAAATATTCAGGAGACGTTCTTTATAAAATGTTCAATAAAGGTCAAGTTTCATCAATAAGCACTTATGACTTTTCTACACTATTTACAACCTTATCACATCACCTTATTAAAGACAAGCTAATTTCTCTTATCAAAAATCATTCGCTAGAGAAAATACTACATTTTCGGCATGTAATAAGATTAAAGCGTTTTTTACTAACGACAGTTTAGACAATTATACTATCTGGATTGCTATAAAGTTTGTGAAGCACTCATCTTTCTATTAGATAATATTTTCGTCAGGTATGGAACCACTGTTTACAGACAAATTGTTGGTATCTCTATGGGTACGAACTGTGCACCACTTGTCGCAGATTTGTTTTTATTTTGCTACGAAAGAGAGTTCATGTTGAGTCTTTCACCAGATACCCAGGCAGATGTCATTGAAGCCTTTAATGACACCTCTCGGTATCTGGATGACATATTGAACATTGGCAACCACTTCTTTCAAACTATGGTTAATAATATTTATCCTAAAGAACTTCAGCTTAACAAAGCTAATATATCTGATAATATCGCTTCTTTACTTGATTTAGATCTCTCGATTGAAAATGGTGAAATAATTAACAAAATCTATGACAAGAGAGATGATTTTAATTTTGACATTGTTAATTATCCCCACTAGGGTCTCAACTTATTCGTTTTTCAAGAGCCTGTACTCAAGTTCAGGACTTTAATATTCGAAATCTTCGTTTAACTAAAAAGCTACTCAATCAGTGTTACCGTTACCATAAACTTCGTAAAACCTTTGCAAAATTGTATTATTGTAACCCTGATCTTCTTTCCAAATATAAAAGTAATTTAAGGACTCTTCTGCGACAAGGACTATCACATCCTGACTTCTATGGTGATGTAATTTATAAACTTCGTAAGATTCTTGGTCATGATCACTTTCATACTATCTTTGTTAAACTTGTTAAAAAGTTTATCAAAAGAGGTCATGACCCTATCATTTTGCAACGTACTGCATGCTTATTGGTGGACCTTTTTACAGTTCACCACTATGCTTTCCTCTTTAACTGTACGATGTCCGAACAGGCTGTGGACTCTATGATGACGCCTACCTAAAGCCCATTGGGACGGTGGCGTTTGATGTTTGTCTATGATCTTTCTTGTCGTGCCCTTAATGGTTTATTATCTTGTTGCTCTGGTTTCTGCCAAGTCACTGAGTACCTTCATTGTGGCTTTTTAGGCTATGTTTTTTGTATTATATTTACACGAGCATATTTGTGTTTTACTTATATTGCCTATTGATGTTGCCTTGTTGATTAGAGATTAGATCATGGCGGAGATTTCTTTATTTTCACTGTCCTGTTTTAATTGGATGACGGTAGGGTAATTGTGAGGTTTGGTGCACCCTAGAACCAGTTTAAACCCCAAGTGGCCTACTTTACCAATGACCGTTCCAAGGCGGTAGCCCTATTGTCAACCATTTTGTGTTTGTGATGTCGTTTGCATTTATTATTACTTTTGCCTTCTTGTTTGTCTGTTTCCGTGTTTGTTTCTGTGTTTTGTGGTTGACTGACAGATGGTTGCAGAGAAGTCAGATTGGCTAAATTGTTGGAAGTGGATGGTGGGATTAGTATTTTTGCTTTCTGTTGCGTATTTTGCTAAAATGTTTGGAAAAATATGATTATGAAGATCTGAAAATGATTATGAAGATCTGAAAAGGAATGACAGAGGAAGCTTTCACCTTAAACAATCCGGTAATAAAACGACGTTAGTGCGTATAGCACCCTGTTTAAATGTCCAAAGATTTGAAAAAACAATGAACTTTCAGAATAACACAAATAACAACTGATTTTCGCAATTTTAATTCAATTTAAAACGCTTGTCAAGATCGTCAATCCTGTCTGTATAACTGTACAAAGTAGCTCATTGAAATAATGAAAACTTTCCAAGTTATAGCATTTTAAAGTCGACAGGGTAAGAAAAAATAGCGAACCGGAATATCAGATGTGTTTTTCAAGAACGAACGAAGAAGTCAGATTGAACATTTCAGATGAGAACGGGAAGGTCAGATTGTTTTAAGCAATTATTTCGCGTGTTTGGCGATTGCTAGGGTAACCACTGTGCATTTTGGATTGAAATTTAACACGAGTACTTGTAATTATCTATATTATATGAAGTTTTAAATTGAATTACAGTTGCGAATATCAGTTGGTTATTTGTGTTTATTTTGAAAATTTCATTGTTTTTACAAATCTTTGAACATTTATACAGGGTGCTATACACACTTTGTAAAGTGTAAGCCTCCTCTGTCATTCCTTATCAAGTCTTCATAATCATTTTCCAAACATTTTAGCAAAATACGCAAAAGAAAGCAAAAATACTAACCGCTCCATCCACTTCCAACAATTTCGCCAATCTGACTTCTCTGCAACCATCTGACTTCCCTGTAGCCGGTTTATCAGTGTGATAAACCACATCTCCATAAACTAAAGGTTGTGATATTCCTAGTCGTAGAAATGTTTTAAGGATGGTGATGTACTTCTCCAGTAGATTTTCTTTTCAGCGATAGAAGTTTGAGAAAGACCTAAGCAGTTTGTGATAACGAAATCCTTGCTGAAGAAGTTAGACTCACACAAATCCCCTAATTTACTTTCCATTTGAGAAACGAATAGTCAGGATAAGCAAAGTGTTTAACATCCAGAAACAACATTTAATCTAAGCTTGAACATAGTATACATTGTCTTTTACATGGAACAAGACAATAATGTACAGCAGATACTTCTTTAAACAAGTTCCACCATATGCATTTATTAGGAAATCAGTTATTTAATCTATTCCCGGAGTTATTAGAAAATATATTGTTAATGAATTACATTAACTCAGACTGAAATCTATGACTGATGTATAATGTATATGTAGAATGTATGGGTGTGAATACAGAATACAAATGCAAACTGTAAACACTGCCACTCCTGATCAATATAAACCTTAAGAAAAAATCATCAACGGCTACATAAGTATTGTTTGAAAATGCTGTCGCTTATCATATCAACATTCACACACCACTAGAACATAATTATTATACAAAATCATAAATACTATTTGAAAAACGTATTTTCAATTAAAATGAAAAATAAAACTTTTCTTTTGAATACAATAAAAGTGATACTGCAAGTATGGATACTTTCACTTCTGAAATTAAATGGCAGATATATTTGAGGAGACAATATGCCACTCTGTATATGGTTTATGGTATATGTTAAGGCTTTGTAAAGGTTCAAACCAGAAACCGTCGAACAGCGAACTTCGATGGCTGTGACGGAATACTTGGCCGTGTAGACATTGACTAATCCTTAACATGTATCCACGTATTCGAAAGTGGAAACCACAAACGAGTACAGGTCTCCATTTACATGTCAGTATCTTCTATTATAAAATACAAACCCAGACATATATTAGGTTAAGTGTGAATGATTTTGTTCTGCTAAAAGAAACACTTCCATCTCAATTGTAGGACTGCAACTTTATCTGGAAAGGATTTATGAAACCTATGACTGTTGTCACATATATATTCGATGTCCAGACTCTCATTGAAGAAGTCCATTTCAGCCTACAAGTTGTACAGTAGATGTTGGTACCCTTCAACAAAACCAAGCACTTATACACGAATAGTAGGTTATTGTAAAAAAGGCTAAATATTACAGGTGTTATATTCGTATAAACACATACTATTTTGAACTTATTATGTCTAATGAAATCCCCAAACTATACATGAAAAGTTGTGTATATCAAAACACGGAATTTCCTACTAACTGTATTCTATACATGTATGTAGAAACTAATTAGTCTTTAAAAAAAATACATTAATTTAATTATATGAATAATTAAAATTACGGAGAATTACGGAAAAAAATATACTTGCTTTATCATTTACGAAATTCAACGGTAATATGATGTTATTAATTAAGTGTTTTCATATTGGCCCAGTTATTGGTCCAAGGACTGTCATATTGACCCGAGGACCAGGGACTGGGACAATATGGAAACACTTAATTAATGACATTTTTATTAATTATCTACTTAATATCTCTCTTTATTCCTATGTTTTAAATATCATTTACAGGTAAGAAACAACAAGAGATATATGTTCAATATAACATGTAATAAATATCTGATTCAAATAAATCGTCAACTGTTACCTGCTCGATGGCGCGTGGGAAAATCACACACGAACGTGATAATAGCCATATTTCAGCGAAGTCAATGTAACTGAATTTACAAATAATCAAACCTTAATTATTTTGATTGTCTACATCACATAGGCAAACATAGCTGCGACGTTGTGTTTTTCTCCTTCAAAATGGCGTCCTTAACGAAAACAAAGCCTTGGTCATATTGGCCGTGATGGCTTATTCAATCAGATTGTTTGAATTTCATATTGGCCGAGTTTTCTCATATTGGCCGAGCTTCTCTCCATACTGGCCTTGGTTTTACCATATGATGCGTGCAGTTTCCTGCATGCCACGGCTGATATTAAGTAGTTAATTAATAATTAATGTTATTTATTGTTTAATTCCACTACCGTGACGTCGTTCGTGAAATACTTACGCCATCTGACATTGTATGAGTTATTACCAGTTAAACTATCAAACGATTCATTTTTAACAATATAGTATATTCAGTGCTGTATTCTACAAGGAGATTGATGTTGAATCTCAACTACAGTTTTATTTCTCACACTGATAATGACATTTGTTTTAGTTTTTGTGATGAAGTGACAACTGCACGTTATTGTGTAAATATGTACAAAACTAATAAACAATTGCACCATATCGTGCGTAACATTGCTACGTTCACCATATCGTGCGTAACATCGCTACGATTAATGATTAGAACATTAAATATGCTTAATAATGTTTGCAAGCGTTAGTTGATGTGATTCAGGATTAGCTAAATAGATCACTAATTTAAAAGAAACACTAAATTTGTTGTACACTGGATCCTCAAAAACGTTAAGATACCATGTAGATGCGGATTTAGAGGGTCTTTATTCAAGTTGCTAATAGCAATCTGATACTTCTGTGAACTCAGGCTAGTGCCCTCAGGACAAAACACCGACAATCAATCGTTGCAAAACTGTATATTGACAACTTGGAAATCCTTTACAACGAGAAATACTAGACCGAATTCATAGGCGTCGGTGGTGTAAAGGTCAGCATGGTTGCCTTCCAAGCAGTCGATCCGGGTTCGATTCCCGGCCAACGCACGTTTTTTTTGTGTTCTTTTCGATGCTCCCATATTGCTTTCGCATCATGAAGTTTTATCCCAGAAATTCCACGCACATTTTATGCAAATTTACCTGAGTGTTATCGTTTGTTATTAAAGTAGAAAGTTTATACATGAATTGTTATTATCATTACATATAAGGATACAAATTTTAAACTCACTTTTAATTATTTATAGAAAAAGTTTTACTCGGTATATCAGTGGGTAAAGATATTATCTTATTAGATATTATCTGTCGGTGTTGTGTTGTTTTACATCTTCGTTTGAAGTACCAATGTTGTGTTAGAAAGAATGAGTTAAAACAATTCTAGGATACCGTTTAAGTAATAGATAGGATCTGGTCTCAGCGAGTTGGCTTATTTAAAAAACGAGATGGGCGTAGCCCATCGAGGGGTTTAAATAACCAACGAGCTCAGACAGACTCTATCTTTTTGTAGCATGGAGTACTTAGAAACATTGTGACGTCAGAGTGTATTTATTCCTCTTTATTGTAGTTGTAGTACGGTATAGCCACGCCCCTTTAGTTACCCTAAATTAAACGCTTTGCATTCATCAAAGGAAATGTCACCGACCATGCTACAATATTTATTTAGGGACCTGGTTCTGAAGCAATGTCTTGTGCAAATAACATTAATTCCAACAAGCAGATATTGTAGGAAATGTCTTGCTAAGTATGAAAACTGCTCGCCCAATAGATAAAGACAAGCGAAGCGATATCAATATATAAAACGCTCCTTCGGAAAAAATAAAAGTTCAAATGTACTAAGTATACCATAATAATTCAGGTAATTATTATCATGATAATTATTCAATGTCGACACAACTATTTCCGTATAATCTGTAATGTTAGGGCTGATTTATCAAAGAATGTATTAATACATTTCATGTTGGTAAATGCTTTATTATTATATTTTTTAGTATTTACGTTTATAAGATGGATAGGTGCTTATTTCCAAAGGTACACTTATTCAAACATTTACGTGCGCATATCAGGGCGAATAGAAATTGTACTTTCTGTATCGGCTGAAACATATAGTTTTATGATATATATTGTGAAATAATTGCATTATCTAAACCGTCTCCGTTAACTCTTTAAATAATAGCTTCTACGTTTTATGTGATTTGGGCGCAAGAGGTGTTGCATCACAAATTACCTCTCATGAATAGACTAAAAAACAAACACGTCTGCTATGTATCTCCCTTGTTTGTATTTCCAAGAGATCCTTTTTGTATCTGTTATTAGAGTTGTTGATTTATTTTTTGTATGTAGACAGAGAGATGTTAATAAACTAATGAAACTAAAACCATGAATCTATTCTATCACGTGTAATTGTTAATTCAACATACTTTAGTCCTTGATCTATAGACACCCATCCCCCACCACCACCGCCCCCTCCCCTTCTTTGAGTATAACCGTTGGAACTACGCCAGACACATTCCAGTATATTCAATGACACCCTGTGTCTTGACACAACCCGTCCCCGGGTCAAATGAACTTCTGCAAAACAGGAGATTCAGTGTCCCTCTTATTGATCAGGTATAAAACAGATCTTAAGTTGAAGCTATCCTATTCTTTAGGCTCAGTACCACGGTCTCTTGCAATAGCTGGTGGCAATTCAGTTAGAGCTGGCAAAGCCACATTGTTTTACTGTAAGTGTGTGAAGGTAACACAATACCTCACTGTCAGCTTTCAGTTCCTGGTACGTTTGACGATTTGGCAGAGCTGTTGTTTGAACTACTTACCAACGCACATTGAGTCGACATTGTAACAGACACTTGCATCCTTAGATATATCAAGTAGTTTGAGTGCAAGAGGCGAGGTGAAACCCCAAGTTTCCTGTTGTCAGGGCCTATTGTGATTTGAAGAGTTACATGAGTAATCACGAGAACACTATACAATTCATTAATCTCATGTGCGGCCATTTGAAAACAGACAGATATACACCTTGGTAACGTACGTAACGTTTAATACGCGAGGTAACACATATTAGCATTGACATAATTTCATGTCTGTTTGTTGTTACCATCGATGATGTGTAGAGGAATGTTGTATTAACATCTTTATAAGCCATTTGGCTGAATTTCTAGATTTCTGGTAACACACGAAAAAATATATTAATTATTTTAAAAACACAATGTAACGGACAATACAAGAACCAAACAATTAACAGTGTTCACATCATGGATACGTATGTCTATTATAACTAAGACGTTAGAAATATTCTTCGGATATGAAATATTTGTGTTCTTAATGTCTTAAACCAAACACCTGCATTTAACAAGGTAACGTAAATTACGGTAACGTAGGCCTAATAACCCAAGTTTAAGAGTTATAAACATTTAGTGAAACGAAATGTTGTAGATTAAAAAGCATAAATAATGTTGAAAATGAGTTGTTACAATCAATTACTTCTAAAAGAATGTTGCAATAAAATTTTAATAGTTTCTTGGATGATTTGTACGAATTTCTTTTAACATGCGGAAAATAGAAAACACATAATGTAACGGACATTACAAGAACCGAACCAAACCAACATTATTAACATTACGGGCATTATGTCTGTGATATCTGTAAGGTTTGGAATAATTTTCGGATGTAGCATCATTATTGCTCTTAATGTCTTACGTTAAAAACTTAATAAAACAAGGTAACATAGTAAATTATGGTAACGTATGCTTAATAATTCAGGTTTCCAGGGTATAAAAACTAAGTAAAACGAAAGTTTGTACTATAAAAGGCATGAATAATGAAGACAATTTAATTTAATTTCTTCCATACGTGTTTAGTCTTCAAAATGCAGTAAAATTCCTTATTATTTAAAAGGTAACGTATTCTACACCATGTAACACGATAAACCTCAACGCTCAGAGACCTAATTCTATAAATCCCCCAATCTCTTCACTATTGTCTCTTTCGTTTTCGTCCGCCATGTCTGTTTTCTATTATATTCTATTCTCTCCCCCTGAATGTAAGTTATTTCTTTCTGAACATACTCTGATATGTATATATATATATATATACACAAACTGATATATTAACCTTTTCATACAAGTCATTATGTGTTTTTATAAATAATTAAGTGTGCAACATGTGAAAAAAATGTTCATTGTCTAGGAAGGAATATTAAATAAATACTGTCATTATGACTTTAAGCCGATGCTTTTGGACTAAACGGACGTTTTAACAAGAGGTCCAAAAGGGCCTGTGGACGCTCTACTGGCTAAAGATAAGTTTATTTATAAGCGGCCATAACTCTTTCAAAACTCATTTAGCTGG
Organism: Cyrtodaria siliqua; assembly: GCA_037043455.1. NCBI lineage: Eukaryota > Metazoa > Mollusca > Bivalvia > Adapedonta > Hiatellidae > Cyrtodaria > Cyrtodaria siliqua. Next base: position 261,518 of record JAWPHD010001750.1, read on the forward strand.
AACATGGCGATATATGAAACTAACTTGGTACTGATCATCCCTGCCAAGTTTAATTGAAATCGTTGAAATCCAGTCCGAAGTTCAGGAGAACTAGTCTGTACACAGTTAGAGTATTAAAACATTTAATGGGTCATAACTCTGCCATAATTCATTCAGCTGTAACACGACAATGAAATGCGCAACTAGGCTTGGTACTGATCATTCCCGCCAGGATTCGTTGAAATCCGGCATGGAGTTCATAAGAGACTAATCTGGACAAGTTCGTGTATTAAAACATTTGAAGGGCCATAACTCTGCCAAAAATCATTTAACCAAAATATGGCGATGATATGCACAACTAGGTTTGATACTGATCATCCTTGTCAAGTTACGTTGAAATCCGGCCAGGGGTTCAGGAGAACTAGCCCGGATAGAATTTGTTTATAACAACTTTAAAGGGCCATAACTCCGCCAAAAAAATTGTAAACCGGAACTCGACGATGATATGCACAACTAGGCTTGGTGCTGATAATTCCTGCAAAGATTCGTTGAAATACGGCTAGGGATTCAGGAGAAATAGTCAGGACAATGTTTGTATATTAAAACCTTTAAAGGGCCATAACTCCGCCAAAATAATTCAATCGGAACACGGTGACGATATGTAAAACATGACTTGATACTGATCATCGCTGTAAAGTTTCATTTAAACCCGGCCAAATGAAGGCCCTTTCGCCTTAACGAGGCAATACAGCATTTTTAACTAAATCAAGGGCCATAACTCCGGTCTTACTAATCGGTTTTCAAACTTGTCCCAACATTTCATTGGTAGTAACAATCTGTTAAAGTTTGGTAAAGATCGGATGAAAAATGAAGGTCCTATTGTAATGATGCAAAATATAGCATTTTTAACTAAATCAAGGGCCATAACTACGCTGTTACTTGTCCGATCTGGCTGGTTTTCGAAATTGTCTGAGCTTTCCTTGATAATAACAATCTGATAACGCTTGGTAGAGAGCGGATGAAAAATGAAGGGCATATCGTCTTAACGAAGCAAAATATAGCATTTTTAACTAAATCAACTGCCATATCTCCGCTGTTACTAGTCGGATCTAGCCAGATTTCAAACTTGTCCGAGCTGTTATTGATATTAACAGTCTGATAAAGTTTGGTAAAGATTGGATGAAAAATGAAAGCCCTATCGTCTTAATGAGGCAAAATATAGCATTTTTAACTAAATCAAGGGCCATAACTCCGGCGTTATTGGTCCGAATTGGTTGGCTTTCAAACTTTTCCGAGCTTTTATTAATATTAACAATCTGGTAAAGTTTGGTGAAGATGAGATGTAAACTGAAGGCCTTATTGTCTTAACGAGGCAAAATATAGCATTTTTAACTAAATCAATGGCCATAATTCCGCTGTTACTGGTCCGAACTAGCTGGTTTTTCGAGCTGTTATTAATATTAACTGACTGGTAAAGTTTGATAAAGATCGGATGAAAAATGAAGGCCCAATCGTCTTAACGAGGCAAACTTTAACATTTTTAACTAAATCAAGGGCCATTACTCCGCTGATGCTGGTTCGATTTGACTGTATTGCAAACTTGTCCAAGCTTTTATTGATATTAACAATCTGGTAAAGTTTGGTAAAGATCGGATGAAAAATGAAGGCCATATTGTCTTAACGAGGCAAAATATAGCATTTAAATAAATCAAGGGCCATGATTCTGCTATTACTGGTCCGATCTAGCTGGTTTTCGAATGTGTCCGAGCTTTCATTGATATTAACAATCTGTTAACGTTTGGTAAAGATGGGAGGAAAATGAATGCCCTATCGTCTTAATGACGTAGAAGTTAACAGACGACGGACGACGGACAACTCGCCATCCCATAAGCTTTGCTGGCCCCTGGTCATTAGAGCTAAAAATTATATATTTACTTAAAAATAAACATATAGTCTGTTTCCATGGAATATTAACTCGAAATTACTATTTTTTCTCAGTTAATCATTTAAGGATGTTGGCTGGGATTTTTTTTTAAATTGATATTTAAAGCTTTTTTGGTATCAGTTAGATACATCTTATCAAAAAAAGGGTAGGTCATCAAATTTCTTCTCACTAGACGTCTTTGAAGAAGACACATATTTCTAACTTCAGATTTTTACTAAAAAGAGGAAAATAGAGTCATTGAACATTTTCACAATCTTTTTCATAACATTACATTTATTGAAAAACAACCATTAATTATAAACTACATAATTATATCCATATTTTTAAACACATACATTATATAAATATTGCATTCCAGTGAGGGTGACAGTGGATATTGTCAACCTGAGGAAAATATCCACTGTCACCCTCACTTGACAGTGGATATTGTCAACCTAAGGAAAATAGGCCTCGGTTGACATTATTTTTTCCGAAGATTGACAATATCTACTGTCACCCTCACTTGGATGCAATATTTGTTTTATTATACCGAACAAAAGATGTTCTGATTAAAATTTAATATATGATGGGAAAAAATCCCAATATATTTTTTATTTTAAATTGATATTTTTATACCAGTTTTGATTTAAAGTAAAAAACCCAAAAATTAGTATATTTTAATATTTTTTTAGACATTATATCATCATTGACATGGATATTGAAGTAAAATAATAGCTTAGTCCAATTTAACAATAATATAAACATTTAACAATATAAACAATTTAACGACATATTTGTTTGTTTTCGTTAAATTTTAGGGCTGGCTAAAGGCCTGTAAATGTTAATTACTGACTCCGAACGACAACAGAAACTTACTGTGGCGTTGAGGCATGACGTCAATAAAGTGTTGATGACGTCGACGTCATCCGCTTCTTATAATATACATTACTTTTAATTTTAAGGAGTAAATATGAACGAATGATCACATACATTGTCAAGCAGGTCTGCCAAAACTTTTTAAAACAAAATCCTTTTTAAAAGTTTAAGATTTAAAATGCGCGAAGAACATTTTAAGTGGAAATTTGGAGCGTGCGACTTGATTTCCACACTATTTTTCGAAAGCGCAAATTTAAATTATTTATGCAATTAATACGAGTTCATACATTGTTTGATAGTTATAGAAAATAATAAATTAGCAAAGTAATTCGATTAGAAGTTTCTACCACGACCGTTTTTTATGGAAGTGCACTTACTTTCCTACACAGATGCGTGCTAAATGCAAATACAAAGTGAACTCTACAAATTATAATCATCGTACACAGCAGCAGCTGTTATAGTTTCTAGCCCACACAAGAAATTGCTAGTTCCTCACACTTGCTATATCAGTTACGTTGACCAATTAAAGAAATAACAGATATTGCTGAATTACCAATGCCGTTATGCCATTGAAGGAACTTATTATGTCATTATAGTCCTTGAGCTGGCTATCAACACCCTCCCCAACCTGGGCGAATTTTGTGGGTATGATTTTCTGAAAGTTCATACAAAAAGTTTCAAAATGAGACTTTTCTGCTATCTGAGAGTTGGCGTTTGTGTGTAACACACGTGACAATTACGTTACCATAACAATAACAAAACACCTTTAATACATTTGAATATGAGTAAAAAATTTGCATTTGAACAACAAATACTACATATATTTATGTTATTTATGAATTGTTTAATTTTCAGCCTTTTCACCATAATGAAAATATGAAAATATACTGTAGTTTACGTTACACCCGGTTCGTTATCAGAAAATCATAAATACACTTAATAATAACTTGACCTTAAGTTACAAAAAGACGCCATCCCGACTCTGGGAACATTTTGAAGGATATATTTTCCTGAAAGGGTATGCATTTTCTACAAAATGAAGTATGTTTGCCAAATGAGAGTCGGGACATAAGGGCGTGACATCCATTTGAAATACGTTACCATTATCATGTTTTGAAAATGTAATACTCAAAAATTGTTTATATGCAACAAAACAGTATGTATATTTTATATTATTTATCAAACATGTTAAAAAACAAAATCTATTTAAAGTTATTTGTCATAAATATTGAATGTTTCCAGAAACAAAGGCTCTATTTCTTTACTGATAACATAATAATTAATAACGTGTTATTCATTAAATGAATATATAAAAGAATGAATAAATACAATGTGTGTGGAGAGAGAGAGAGAAAGAAAGAGAGAGAGAGAGAGAGATTACGATACCATTTAAAGTTACATGTAATATTGGAAGTTTCCAGAAATAAAGGTGCTAGTATTTTACTTTTAACTATGATTTGTTTTTAATATAATGCAAATTATTAGTTTAAGTAAATAAATAAATATAATGTCTAAAAATAAAATAAATATATAATAAATAACTATTTTAGAATGGTTAATACATCAGAAAAGTAGTAATTGTACATTAAACTACTGGGAGCTTATCCATTATTAGAAATGTATTTTACTAGTTATTTCATATTCCCTTTGTTACAATGTATCCTGCTTTTGAGACAAACTCCAAAAATAATCATATTTTGTCCCCATCCAATGTAAGTTAGTCTTGCTTTATTCTGATTACTAGTATTTGGACAAAATACTAATAATACTAACTCTTATCAAAGACAGGCACAAAGGAAAATGACCTTGACATGCATATATTTTCACTCTACCGCCTATGTCTACTGTTCTTTGAGTATGACCATTGGAACTATGGCAGACACATTCCAGTATATTTAATGACACCCTGGCTCTTGACACAACCCATACCCGGATCAAATGAACTTCTCCAAAACAGGAGATTCAGTGTTCTTTATCCACACGTCACATTCTATTAATAAACTATCAATCAACAAACACATTTTCAGGGTAACATCATTGCATTCAGTAGAAAGTATGCACCATACAGGTAATACCACTGGTACATCACACGTCAGTGTAGAGAAAAGCTGCTTGAGGCCACTCTCCATATGGCAAAAATGACATTTGAAGTATTTCTTCGCGCAAAGAACTGCATCCATCCCTAACAAAGAACAATGAGAAAGACTTGAGAAGAGCAAAGGAATCTATCATTGTTTTCACAAACCCCATTCCGAGTTGATATCAATGACTATGAACTATACCACCGATCGTCCGGTATTCAAGCATAGAGAGATGTTGCTGATGATCTATTACAGCATCAGGCTGAGAAGACCATGACATATTTGTCAATGACTTGTTAATTGACACGCCGATCCGATCTAAAACACATTATATTTGGTTAATTGGTTCCCTTATTGATCAGGTATAAGACAGATCTTAAGATGAAGCTATCATATCCTCTAGGCTCAGTACCATGGTCCCTTGCAACAGCTGATGGCAATTCAGTTAGAACTGACAAAACCAAATTTCTCTACTGCTTAGAAATATCACTTGAGCCAGCTACACAACAGCCTACTGAATATACTCTGTATATGTGTGAAGGTAATGCAACACTTCACAGTCAGCGTTCAGCTCTTCCAAATCGTCAAACGTACCAGTGACTGTGAGGTGTTGCATTATCTTCAAACTGACTTGAGTCGATTTTGTGACAGACACTTGCATCCCTAAATCTATCAAGTAGTTTGAGTGCAAGAGGCGAGGCGAAACCAAGACTTTCCTGTTGTCAGGGCCGAAAATGAAGATATCATGCGATTTCAAGAGTTACATGCGTAATCACGACAATACAAATTCATTAATTTCATTTGCGGCCGGCCTGTGGAAAACAGACAGATAATTTATGCACCAAACCTCCAAGGCCATGACACCTACTTTGTCTGGGAAAAAAATGTCCTCGGCTTACCATTGCAGATGATGAGGAAGATGGGTTTTCATCATTGGAGGAAGCAGACATCCGAATGAACATATCACTATCGATCCTCACCATCGTGGTGTGTTCTCCTGACATAGACATACTGATCCTGAATTCAAAATTAGTTTCAGTAATACAGCCGTATGTCATGTTTGGCACTGGGGTGATTAATAAAGGAGATGTTGATGTGAAACAAATTGCAGCGGTTAAGGGGTCTGATATTTGCTCTTTACTACCCACACTACATTGATTATAAGCTGTGATACAACTAGTGGTTTTATAGAGAGAGGCAAGGTTGTCCCATTTAAGACGATTAAAAAGCACAAGTTTGTGTCAATTTGGATTGCTCGAACAGCAGCATGAATGTTCGGATGATCTTCAAAAGAAAAGTACGGAGATCACGTAGAGAATAGTGTGCTGCCTATACTGCAAACCTCTTTACACGGATGTCAAATACGTTTTCGCGAAAATTCAGAGCTTGTTACCGCCGTATCAATTTTCTATAATCATGCATAAGTGTTTTTGTGGCACCATACTGACCAACCTTAACCAGACCTACCAGACGCAGAAACAAATGAGAGAAGATAGAGTTATTTAATTTGACTGGACTATTGGGTATACTGCGTCACAGTAGTAGGTTGACTGATGTTCAAAGAACCTGCCACTGTAGAAGGAAGCAATAATCGGGGCGAAGATATGGAAGCCAACAAACTGATTGATATTGAGTTTGAAGAAAGTGATCGCAATGCAAAGAGAAATTATAAGCTCAAAGGATGTAATATATTTCCATGAAAATGCATGCTATATCATAGAGCTATTAATTTATATTTGTTAGTGACTTCAGTAAAGTTCAATTCAGTTTGTGAATATGTTGAAATTGCTTAATTTGTTACATTTGATTAATATATGAAGTTAAAATTGTGCATACAATTTGCTATTTTTCTTTGTATTTGGTAAGGTAAAAAGTATGGAAGTGTCGTGTAAATTATATACAAACTTCATTTCATTCAATGTTTGCCTATGTATAAACAGAATAAAAAGGAAAATAAAGATATATATCGATGTTTTTATTTGATAATTAGATGTGGTATTTAAATACAATGATTTAAGCCTAATTGGTAACGTACGTAACGTTTAATACTTGAGGTAACACATATGAACATTGACATAATTTCATGTCTGTTCAAACTTTGTTATTACCATCGATGATGTTTAGAGGAATGTTGTATTAACATCTTTATAAGCTATTTGGCTGAATTGGCTAGAGTTCTGGTAACACACGGAAAAATATATTAATTATTTAAATAAACCCTCAGTGTAACGGACAATACAAGAACCAAACATTGTTCACATCATGGATACGTATGTCTATTATAACTAAGTTGTTTGAAATAATTTTCGAATATAAACTATTTATGAAACCAAACACCTTCATTCAACAACGTAAATTACGGTAACGTTGACTTAATAACGCAGTTATCAAAGGTATAAACATTGAGTGAAACGAAATGTTGTAGTTTGAAAAGCATAAATAATGTTCAAAATGAGTTGTTACAATAAATTATGTTTAAAGGAATGTTGCAATAGAACTTTAATAGTCTATTGGATGATTTATTCTAATTTCTTTTAACATGCGGAAAATAGAAAATTATTTAAAAACACACAATGTAACGGACATTACAAGAACCCAACATTATTAACATCATGGACACGTATGTCTGTGATATCAGTAAGGTTTGGAATAATTTTCGGATGTAACATCATTAATGTTCTTAATGTATTACGTTAAAACCTTTTTTTTTCTCGAGATTTAATCACTCAAATAAATAGGCCTATTAGTATTTCTTTTTTTTGGTTTTTAGATTTTTTTTATTGGTCATATTTCTTACAGTAGTTCAAAAATAACAAAGATAGATAAAATAGCATGCAAAAACTGAGTAAATCAATGTTAGCAGCATCATGTTTATGTATACACATCAATGTATCAATTGCAGAGTAACAGCTATGTTGGTGGATCCTATTTAGACTTCTTATCGCTTTATTATAGTTGTGATTTTATTCTTAGCATTGTTATAAAATTTTCGAACTAAGTAAATAAAACAGTATATGTTGAGTCTACATAAGATTCATCAACTACATTTAGTATTGAGAAATACAGCTAAGAGTTGAGAATATTCTTTAAGCAATCCCATTTTTTTGTAATGATTTCAGATTTTTTATACGTTAAAAACTTAATAAAACAAGGTAAGGTAAATTACAGTAACGTAGGCTTACTAACGCAGGTATCCAATGTATAAAATATAAGTGAAACGAAAGTTTGTATTATAAAAGGCGTGCATAATGAAGACAATTTAAAATACAAACACTTTCTTCCATTCATATTTAGTCTTCGAAATGCAGTAAAATTATTATTTTATAGGTAACGTGTTCTACACCCTGTAACACGACAAAGCCCCAACGTTCAGATGGCAGACAGGTTACAAAAGTCTACATACATAATGGGCTTTCAGAAAAATAGGGTCTACAAAATTCCCCGGAGGAGGGAGGGTTTACCTTATTAACTCACGGCCTATTATTGTTAGTTGTATATTCAGTCAGTGCATTACACGGATGAGCCCCACTGTTTTGACACTTGTATATATTCCTCTGACTAGGGAACGTAACAGGACCATCACGGCAAATAGCTGATAAACTGTGAAAGTATAGCTGTTAAATCATGAACATTTTCTTTTGGTGGAAAATCCTTAGATCCGAAGAGCGACTGAATAAAAATATTTTATCCGGAGATTTGGCAGGCCTGGTCAAGCTACAAGTCATTTAGTACTAATTATAGTGACATACACATCAGTTTATTAAATTTGTAATTATAATACGTTGTTATTTTTTTTTATCATAAATACACATTTGCTCCTCTATCAACTCAAAACAAAAAGCTATTTAAAAAAACAACACAATTACGTTTAAGATATAAAAAAAAAAGAGAGCGATTATAATCAAATATCACCAATTTGCTGTTTGATGCATTACCTACATGAAAAACAACACCAATATGAAACAATTAATCATCATGCATTTTTATTTGCGACATGGTAAATTTTCACGAATCTGTTATAAATACACCGTGATCAATTATAAATGAGCTGGTTGCTTTGAAGCACTTGTCACTCCATCAACACTAACACAACAGGTAAACCTCACTAAAAACATATGTTTGAATATGAGGTGTTTTTAGAATGTACCGTAACAAGTAAAACAAGAGTACCACAAGCATTACATAATATGCCTATTATGATGTAAAGTATGACCTTGAACTTTGACCTACTAACATCAAAATCAATAGGGGTGATTGCTTTACCGTGATTACTATTTGTGTACAGTTTCAAGATCGTGGGTGTTGTAGGTTATAAGTCGCGGAAAGTGTTTTTAGCCATACTGGCCTAAGGCCAGCAGAGCTTATGACATGAGTTATCCGTCGTCCGTCGTTAAGTTATTTTTATCATTAACACGATAGAGCCTTCATTTTTCGTTAAGTTATTTTTATGATTAACACGACAGAGCCTTCATTTTTCATCCGATATTTACCATACTTTACCAGATTGTTAATATCAATGAGAGAAGTTCAAACACCAGCCAGATCGAACCAGTAATGGGCCTTGATATATTTTGCCTCGTTAAGACGATAAGGTCTTCATTTTTCATCCGATCTTTACCTAAATTTAGCAGATTGTTAATAATAAAAGATCGAACAAGTTGGAAAACCAGCTATATCGAAAAAGGAACACCAGAGTTATTTGAATTATTGAAAAATGCCATTTTCAGCTTTGTGAAACTCTAACGCCTTCATTTTGTATTCGATCTTTCCCATACTTCGCCAGATTGTTGATATCAAAGAAAGTTCAAAAGAGTTTGAAAACCAGACAGATCGAACAAGTAACATTTTTCAATATTTGGTAAGATACACTGAAAACCCCAAGGGGACGTAGGTTCAAATCTCACTGGAGGAATTATTTTTTTCCATAAGAAACGTTGGTTCATGGGTTTCAATTTGTTTTGAATATTTTTATTGATTTATTTTTTTATTTATTTATATTAATTTTATTTTTTAATTATTTTATTTTTTTAAGTTTTATTTTCTCATAAGAAACATTCGTTCATATTTCTTAAATTGGGAACATATTGGTCCTTGTGGGATCAGTTTTACATAGAGTTATAGGTAGGAACTTCAAACATCTTCTTCTCTGAAACTACAAGAGATAAAGGTTAAATATGTTTTATGATTTTTCAGCTTATGGATCCTCTACCAAGTTTGTTCAAATGTTGACGCTGGGGTCAAATTTGGCCCCGCTCCAGCGGTCACAATTTTACATAGACTTATATAGGGAAAAAATTCAAAAACTCTTCTTCTCTGAAACTATAAGAGCCAGACGTTTAATATTTTGTATTTACCATCGGCGAATTGACATCTATCAAGTTTATTCAAATGGTGACCCTGGGGTCGAATTTGGCCCCGCCCCAGGGGTCACTGTTTTACATAGATTATATGAGGAAAAACTTCAAAAATCTTCTTCTCTGAAACTATGAGCCAAAGGTTTAATGTTTTGTATTTACCATCAGCTTATTGTCCTCTATTCAGTTCAAATGTGGCCCCGCTCCAGGGAACTTCACAGTTTTACATAGACGTATATATAGGGAAAAACGTCTTCTCTGAAACTACAAGAGTCAAAGGTTTTATTCTCAGCTTATGGTTTATTTGAATGGTGACCCTGGGGTCAAACTTGGCCCCACCCCATTACATAGAGAACAACTCTGAAACTACAAGAGCCAGAGGTTTAATATTTTGTATTTAGCATCAGGTTATGGTCCTCTACCAAGTTTGTTCAAATGGTGACCCTGGAGTCAAATTTGGCTCTGTCCCCGGGGTCACATGTTTAACATGGACTTATATAGGGACTGTGACACTATGTCACCAGGCCATCAATAAATAACAAGTGCAAACTCTAAATACACGCTTTAATAACCTTTAAAGCTACCCCATTTTAATGTCTGATCGTATAGCGATATATTAATTCTAACAGACTCTACTGTCCAACCAGTCTCTACATTCTACAGATTCTACCAGATCCTAACAGATTCTCCCACTCGCTACTCAAACATCCCAGTATATACCTGCACCCACCTGCAATCATCATATTGGATTTCTACACATTTATTCAATTGGTCATAACAAGGTATCCTACGATATACTTGAGTAAGCTAATATAATATCTGAACATCCCAAATTGTAGAATATTGGTCATTTACTATTAACTGCGAGATACTTCTACCACTTGTTATTAAACTATTATTATTACTTATTAAAGGGTCTGGTAGTGTTACAGGGACAAACTTAAAAAAAATCTTCTTCTCCAAAATAACAAGGGCCAACGGTTTATTATTTTGTATTTACACTCATGGGGTCCAATTTGGCCCCGCCACTGGGTCACATGTCACACTTGGTTTGAATGTTTATATTAACGAAAGTTTGAATTGTTTTAAAGCTACCCAAACTTGGGCTAATTACATCCATCCCACTATATCTTGGTAAATGAAGACACTTTATAAAAAACTAGTTTGATACTTCCATTTCTGAAACACAATCCTTCTATCCACCCCACCCCACCATGGACACCATATAGCAAGTAGAGCGATACAGGCCGTCTTAGGCCTCTTGTTAGAGTTGGATGATTGTCAGGTCAAAGCAACCTTGATGTTATAAATTAATGATCCCAAACGAAATAGAGTTCCTCCTCTCACCAAGGACAATGTATAAGCGTGAATGTGAGTCTTATACTTCCGGTAAAGGAGTGCAGAATGCATAAATCATATGATGCTTGACCTACTGAACACTAAAGCATTAGAATTGCTTCCCCCGCCGTTGCGGGTTGGAATTCCCATGAAAGCTCGACTTGTGAGAAAGTGTCGAAACTTACGGATTGCGGGAGGTATACAGTACTGGTTATACCCAGAAAAAAATGATCAACTGGCCTGCCTCTACCATAAAGAAATCCACCGTCATATATGGTCTATAATGAGCTAAACATGAGGTATGACGTCATTCAAACAAATACAACAAGCTGACTGATTACCTCACATCACGCACTCACGGCTAATTGACAACTACATAAAAATGTGGTAACGTAATTTATTTTAAGTTGAAATTTGATTGGCCACTCAACGCGGAATAACATTTTGGTAATGTCTATAAAATGAAGTATGCCGTTGTTGTGTTTTAAATATTAGTTCGACCGGGATCCCGACAATATAGTTTTGGTGTACAGTCGTATATATATTAAGATGAGGACGCTTGTTATACTATGTGTGGTTGCCGCATATCTTGCTGTTGTCCAAGCACGAATAGGTAAGTTGTTAATTTGGTATTTGGCTAGATATGCAAATATATTTTGAAGCAGTTTAAATCAGTTGTTCATATCATCAAACAGTGAATCACGAACATAGTCACATTATTGCAACTGCTTTAGTACTTTTTAAAACATGTTTATTTAATGTTATAATGTTTAACAAATCTTGTACCAATACTGTTTGTCATTCCCAGTATTGAATGATTTAATATTATAAGTATGTATAGTTAGTTAGTAAACTAAATCTTTTGTTCTAGATGTGTTTATATAATGTTTTACTTTTAAACATTTATGTTCTTGATTGATCGGATTTAAAAACTCATTATATATTGTTATTTAACTGGAACGGACTTGTAAATAAATATTGCTTGCTTTGTGTAAAATTGTGCCATCAACAGATATGAAACAGGCATCTAAAACGCATCCAAATAATACATATGGTTATGTAAATAGTAAAAACAGGCCAAATAATTCGAAAATCTGCGGATTCATGCCACTATGCCATCTAATTAAATGTGTATTCCGAAATAATATACGCCGCAATTAGGCAATCATTTATCGTTTTCTTGCGAAATTACCCACAATATTTTCAATTGGAAAGCTGTATCTAGATATAAACACGTTCAAAATATGTATACAAATACAAATAGTTACGTTCTCTTGTGCGCTCGTTCCGATCGATTTTTTTTTTTTACTTAAACCTATTACAAATAGAACATATGTTTCATGCTTCACTAATTGATGTATCACTTTGCTAACAGGTTAAATTTCTAACATCATAAATGGTTTCTCGAAAGTAATTAACTTTAATATGTTGCACTAATGTGTGGCCATGAAATATTCATGAAAGGGCGCGTGTTCAGAAAGTTAATATCTCTAGTAATCTACCAAACGACATCTTTCCCATTGTCACTTGTAATGGCATATTTTATTGATTAATTTTGACATAAAAAGGATGAATATATAAATGCATACATCAAGATAAAGGTACACAATAATATAGATAACCATAAATTGAAAGAATACAGCATGAAATGTAGAAAACAAGAGCAAGAAAGAAACATGATGTTGATGACGATGATGATGATGATGATGATAATGATGATGATGATGAAGATGATGTTGATGATGATCATCATCATGATACAGTGGTTTTGCTGTTGCTGCTGTTGTTTCTGTTTTTGTGGTCATGTTTGCTAAGGGGTGGATGACGATGATCATGACTGCTGATGCTGTGGTTACGTTGGCAATGGACATGATGATGATGATGATGATGACTGCTGTTGTTGTTGTTGTGTTGGTTATGCAGTGGAGGAGGATGATGATGTTGCGTATATTCTGCCTCTGGTCATCCTCACCACCACCATTCTCCTCCTCTTAATCATCATCAGCATCATAATCACCACCACCACATAATCATCATCATCACAATCATCATCGTAATAATCGCCATCATCAGAATAATCATAATCAGCATAACATCCAGTTGTAACACCAACACATTAAATAAACCGTGCATATCAGAAATGAGTGTACATATCAGAAATGAGTGTTAATGCGGACGATATATGTTTATTTGCAGTAAACTACCGTAATCATCCAGTGTATCCCAAGAAGCCGATCGGCCCAGTCTACCCAAAGGATCCATTCGGACCAGTGTATCCTAAGAAGCCGATCGGACCAATCTACCCAAAGAAGCCGATCGGACCAATCTACCCAAAGGATCCAGTCGGACCAGTGTATCCCAAGAAGCCGATCGGCCCAATCTACCCAAAGGATCCATTCGGACCAGTGTATCCTAAGAAGCCGATCGGACCAATCTACCCAAAGAAGCCGATCAGACCAATCTACCCAAAGAAGCCGATTGGACCCATCTACCCAAAATATCCGATAAAACCAGTCTACCCAAAAAAGCCGATTGGACCCATCTACCCAAAATATCCGATTAAACCAGTCTACCCAAAGAAGCCGATTGGCCCAATCTACCCAAAACATCCGATTAAACCAGTCTACCCAAAGAAGCCGATTGGCCCTTACTACCCAAAACATCCGATTAAACCAGTCTACCCAAAGAAGCCGATTGGCCCAATCTACCCAAAACATCCGATTAAACCAGTCTACCCAAAGAAGCCGATTGGCCCAATCTACCCAAAACATCCGATTAAACCAGTCTACCCAAAGAAGCCGATTGGCCCAATCTACCCAAAACATCCGATTAAACCAGTCTACCCAAAGAAGCCGATTGGCCCAATCTACCCAAAATTGCCGATTAAACCATTCTACCCAAAGAAGCCGATTGGTCCTATCTACCCAAAACATCCGATTAAACCAGTCTACCCAAAGAAGCCGATTGGCCCAATCTACCCAAAACATCCGATTAAACCAGTCTACCCAAAGAAGCCGATTGGCCCTATCTACCCAAAACATCCGATTAAACCAGTCTACCCAAAGAAGCCGATTGGCCCAATCTACCCAAAACATCCGATTAAACCAGTCTACCCAAAGAAGCAGATTGGACATATCTACCCAAAAAATCCGATTAAGCCAGTCTACCCAAAGAACCCGATCTACTATTAACTTTCTAATAGGTATTTACTTCACGGCAGGGCTGAAGACTTGATATTGTATATATATCTAGCCGAGCATACGATGCTTCGGTCAAATACTGCTGGAATTGTAATGACACCTCATATCATCTTAAGATCTTCTATATCATATGTCTTGTACAGTGATGCTGTATTATAAAGCGAATAAAATGTTTTGTTTTTTTTAATAAAAAAATAAAATAAAAAAATAAAAAAATATATAAACAAATGAGAATTATTTATGGTTTTCCATTTGCCTCTCGGCCCGTGAGCATTCAATAGAGATTATTCTTTAGTCCGACCTGAAGAAACCTGTTTGATTAGCAATATCATTCACAACAATACATACCGTACCTCTAAAATAAGACCAACGCAAATTTGTGTCATAAAAGTGACCAAGTTATGAACATGTCTTGCTGCGAAATTATAGTGCCTGTAACTAGTGCCTTTATACTACTAGTGCCTGTGTACGAGTGCCTGTATATTACCAGTGCCTGTATACTAGTACCTGTACATTACTAGTGCCTGTATACTACTGGTGCCAGTATACTAATGCCTGTATACTACTAGTGCCTGTATACTAGTAGTGCCTGTATACTACTGGTGCCTGTATACTAGTGCCTGTATACTACTAGTGCCTATATACTATTAGTGCCTGTATACTACTAGTGACTGTATACTACCAGTGCCAGTATACTAGTGCCTGTATACTAGTGCCTGTATAATACTAGTGCCTGTTTACTACTAGTGCCAGCATACTAGTGCCTGTATACTAGCGCCTGTATACTACTAGTGCCTGTATACTACTAGTGCCTGTATACTAGTGCCTGTATAAAATTGTCTGTATACCAGTGCCTGTATACTAGTGCCAGTATACTACTAGTGCCTGTATACTAGTGCATGTATACAAGTGCCTGTATACTACTAGTGCCTGTATACTAGTGAGTGTATACTACTAGCGCCTGTACACTACTATTGCCTGTATACTATTAATGCCTGTATACTAGTGCCTGTATACTATTAGTGCCTGTATACAAGTGCCTGTTTACTACAAGTGCCTGTATACTAGTGTCTGTATACTACTAGTGCCTGTATACTAGTGCCTGTATACTAGTGCCTGTATACTAGTGCCTGCATACTAGTGCATATATACTACTAGTGCCTGTATACTACTGCCTGTATACTACTAGTGCCTGTTTACTAGTGCCGGTATACTACTAGTGCCTGTATACTAGTGCCTCTATACTACTAGTGCCTGTATACTACTAGTGCCTGTATACTACTAGTGCATGTATACTAGTAGTGTATGTTTATTACTAGTGCCTGTATACTGGTGCCTGTATATTACTAGTGCCTGTATACTAGTGCCTGTATACTACTAGTGCCTGTATACTACTGCCTGTATACTACAAGTGCCTGTATACTAGTGCCTGTATACTACTAGTGCCTGTATACTAGTGCCTCTATACTACTAGTGCCTGTATACTACTAGTGCCTGTATACTACTAGTGCCTCTATACTAGTGCCTGTATACTACTAGTGCCTGTATGCAATTGCCTGTATACTATTAGTGCCTATATACTAGTGCCTGTATACTACTAGTGCCTGTATACTAGTGCCTCTATACTACTAGTGCCTGTATACTACTAGTGCCTGTATACTACTAGTGCATGTATACTAGTAGTGTATGTTTATTACTAGTGCCTGTATACTGGTGCCTGTATATTACTAGTGCCTGTATACTAGTGCCTGTATACTACTAGTGCCTGTATACAAGTGCCTGTATACTACTAGTGCCTGTATACTAGTGACTGTATACTACTAGCGCCTGTATACTAGTGCCTGTATACTACTATTGCCTTTATACTAATAGTGCCTGTATACTAGTACCTTTATACTAGTGCCTGTATACTATTAGTGCCTGTATACTAGTGCCTGTATACTATTAGTGCCTGTATATTAGTGCCTGTCTACTAGTGCCTGTATATTATTATTGCCTGTATACTAGTGCCTGTATACTACTAGTGCCTGTATACTACTAGTGCCTGTATACAAGTGGCTGTATACTATTAGTGCCTATATAATAGTGATTGTACACTACTAGTGCCTTTACACTACTAGTGCCTGTATACTACTAGTGCCTGTATACTACAAGTGCATGTATACTAGTAGTGTCTGTTTACTACTAGTGCCTGTATACTAGTGCCTGTATAATACTAATGCCTGTATACTAGTGCCTGTATACGACTAGTGCCTGTATAATATTGCCTTTATACTAATAGTGCCTGTATACTAGTACCTTTATACTAGTGCCTGTATACAACTAGTGCCGGTATACTACTAGTGCCTGTATTCTACTAGTGCGTGTATACTAGTGCCTGTATACTTCTAGTGCCTGTATACTAATAGTGCCTGTATACTACTAGTGCCTGTATACTACTAGTGTCTGTATACTAGTTCCTGTATACTAGTGCCTGTATACTAGTGCCTGTATACTAGTGTCTGTTATACTAGTGCCTGTATACTAGTGCCTGTATACTAGTGCCTGTATACTAGTGCCTGTATACTAGTGCCTGTATACTAGTGCCTGTATACTAGTGCCTGTATACTAGTGCCTGTATACTAGTGCCTGTATACTAGTGCCTGTATACTAGTGCATATATACTAGTGCCTGTATACTGCTAGTGCCTGTATACTACTAGTGGCTGTATACTACTAGTGTCTGTATACTAGTTCCTGTATACTAGTGCCTGTATACTAGTGCCTGTATACTAGTGCCTGTATACTAGTGCCTGTATACTAGTGCCTGTATACTAGTGTCTGTATACTAGTGCCTGTATACTAGTGCCTGTATATACTAGTGCCTGTATACTAGTGCATATATACTACACGTGCCTGTCTACTATTGCCTGTATACTAGTGCCTGTATATTAGTGCCTGTATACTACAAGTGCCTGTATACTACAAGTGCCTGTATATACTACAAGTGCCTGTATACTACTAGTGTCTGTATACTAGTGCCTGTATACTACTAGTGCCTGTATACTATTGTCTGTATACTAGTGCCTGTATACTAGTGCCTGTATACTGGTGCCTGTATAACTAGTGTCTGTATACTGGTGCCTGTATACTACTAGTGCCTGTATACTAGTGCCTGTATACTACTAGTGCCTGTATACTAGTGCCTGTATACTACTTGTGCCTGTATACTACTAGTGCCTGTATACTAGTGCCTGTATACTAGTGCCTGTATACTACTTTTGCCTGTATGCTAGTGTCTGTATACTACTAGTGCCTGTATACTAGTAACATATTTTAAGAAATTTGATAATATTTAGAAGTCTTATTTAACAGCTTTTTGCTTCAATTATTATAATTATAATGTTCACCAGAATCACTTGTTTTGAAACTGCTTTTATATCGAGCTAGAAACAAAATTTCTTGATATGTCACTGCAGATTTGTTTAAAGTGATCAACGTGTGGTATCTGTATAAGAAACACGACAGAACGAAACGACAACAAAACTGAAACACGATACAAGGAAAAGCCGACAAATATCATGTGGAATAAAGAACGACAGAACTAAATGACGACAGATTAGAAGGGAAAATATTTGATCAAATGTACACGTCATTTAAAGGGTCATACGGCAAGTTTGAAATGTTTATCAAGAATTGAAATAAGTACCTCGATTTATTATTATTATTGCAGTATTAATTTAACTTCAAACCTGCATGCATATACTAAATAAAGGTAATACAATTGGGAGTTTAAATTATTGGTGCAATATAATCAACAAATAGTTATACGTAATATTCTAACACACTCGCAGTATATAGCCTAGTTTAAAATATCTCTTTATATTCAACGATATATCACCGTATTTTTTGCAACGTTAGGAGAGTAAGCAAGGAAATGCGAAAGACTTCAGTTGTGTGCACTATTTTCGAATTTTACGGGTATTAGAATATAAATAGAACATCGTTTACGGTGAATTATCTTGTAAAATATCACGGTTTGTCGTTCAATTGTAAACAATAATTTCACGAGCCCGAAGATTGAGTGAAATTATTGTTTACAATTGAACTTCAAACCGTGATATATTACACGATAATTCACTGTAAACGATGTTCTATTTCTTAAACAATTTGTTTGCACTATTGAAATAATGATTTGCAAATCGTCCCATTGGTGCAGAAAGGTACCATCCGACATTTTGGCCAAAAATGACTTTTTGACATATTTCATTATAATTTCATGTAATCGTCATACTGATAAAGATCTAAGCTATATTCCTTCAATTAAGGATTTTATGACATATATGTAATGAGAAGGCCATTCACATTTCTGTCATTTCCTTGGTGCAAAATGGTACCAAGTGTGTCATTATGGTACCTTTTTGCATTACCAAGTGTATCATTATTGCATTAATAAAACAATACATTATATATTATTTATTTTGTGCAAAAAGGTGCCAGCTGACATATGCCATCATATGGTACCTGATTGCATACACTAGTATCTTTGTGCATTATCATTCTAATGGTGTTTTTGGTTATTAGATCTTTGTGCAAGGGTAAAAATTATATTTTTAAAATTAGCCTGACGATTTTTCACTTAAATGTACAGTATTACCAAGACAACTATAATATCATCCCATTGGAGCAAAAAGATACCATTTGACAATGCCGAAATTGTTTCATGCAAAAAGGAACCAAGTACAAAAATGGCAAAAATCATCTTTAAAAAGAAAGATTAGTGAAATAAACATTTACTATCATATTCTTAATAGTATTTTTCCTAGTTGTGCAAAGTTGCACCATTTAAATAGCAGTATGTGATTTTTCGCAACAATCCAAAGCATCAATTGCGTTTTTCTCAAAACTATGAAAATGTCACTTGGTACATTTTTTTGCACCAATGGTACAAAATATGCAAGTTATGAGCCAAAACTAACAGGTATTAAAGATCAGACTATTGTAACATAACAAATGCGAGTGCACGCTACACTCTCCAGGCAAGGGCAAACAACTTAGTAATTGTTACATTCATGTTCTGCAGTCAGGTCACATTTTCAACATAAGTTTGCCCCATTTAGACATTAAAAATAAAGATTTGTTTTATCTTCTCTGTGTAATAAATTGTTCCAACTCGTGGTGCAATATTTGTATATATGTTACATGTTTAGTATAGATTTATGTAAAAAGGCGTAAGAAGCACTTTGTCCGAAACCTTTTGGTCAATTTTAATTAAATTCTACGCGAACAATTCTGATATAGAGGGGACACACATAAAACAATAGGTCAATGCGCAATTCAAGATGGTCGACGTCACTTAAATATTCGAAACCTCAAACAAATTTATTCTCCAGAACCGCACCATAGATTTTGGGAATTTTGGGAATTATTTTAAGAATTCATCAATAGGCGCCGTACTCTCAAGTTTGTGTTTTTGTGTCTTGCGATGATCAATGAAGGTAACCTTGTATAAGTCCAACGTTATACCACTAAACCACGTCGTTCCATAAAGTTCTTGACACCATTCTGCCTCAAGTTTAAATATGTAAGAAAATTATTCCCCACAACTACTTCATTCATTTCAAGCAGTGGAATCGCCATTCAGTACTTTCACTATTTTGATTTAATTATATGTGTAATCAGGCCGAAAGCCAAAATAATACAGGACTAATAACTTCAGGTGCTTAGTTTAATACTTGAAAAACACTTTTGATAACAACCACCATGACTAACATGGCTATGATGGGGGAGAAATGGCTGATGACGAATGATCAAATTCTCTACGGAAAAATAATAAAATTCCTAAGTTTGTTTTATCGTATGAGGGTTTGTAAAACAAACAATCGAATATAAATACTACCATGTCATCGACCATGTCAACGCATTATGTGACCTTTTTGTCTGCGTAGTGATTTTCGACGCATTTTACAATGCGTAGTGTAAAGCTATTTCATGAATGTGTTCAACGCGTTAGGTGAATTTTGATATTAAGATATTCAACTGTGTTTATGTTTGCAAGAATACGTTTTCCAGAGCAGTCAATAAATTTCGTCTGTTTGTTTTCAGATACAAATACATAATTTCACTATTTTGGCGATCCTATGATTTACCATGATTGGAATAAGGACGAAATTCGACTGCAATTCAATGGCATACATGTCTGCACAAGCACAATTTTGGTACAGTTCATGTTATCCATACATTTGAAAGGGGAGTAACATTGTTAAAACTAGAGGCGACACATATAAAGTTACCATTCCATTGTGCAATATATTGTGTTTCAATGAAATAGATATGTTGTCACTTCAAGGGACACTGTCCGTATATATACTGAAAGGAAAAAAAACAACGCAGGGTGCGTATTTCCGCTATATATTGTATGTTTAATATGCTACTGCTAATCGAATGGTACAGGGCGACATTAGGCCTGTCCTTTTAGAAAGAAGGTTTAAACAGCACTGAACACACCAATGGTTACCCCTTTAAAGTTTCATTGTCATCAGAATGCGCATTTGGCTCAAGCAGGTGAGCAAACTGAGGCTTTTAATGTTGCAATCACTTAATATTATAGTACTGAACTGGCTCCATTTTTCAAAGAGGAACTTCAGCATTTATGAATTTCTTGTTACAACGTGTACTGTGATTAAAACGTCTACAACATCACAGTTGTGTCTTTTCTCTAACTAACTGCACTTTTTTTTTTACAAAACATCTTGGGATTTCCTTGGAATATATATGGAATTAAGTGTGCAGTATATGCAATATATAGCGGAAATACGCACCCTGCGTTTCTTTTTCCTTTCAGTATATTTAGCATATACTGAGCATAGGCAAGTAAGTGTCTATTTTATATTCAGTGACATGTGTACATGAAAACATGAGAATAGACCCAAATAAATCTGGAGTAATAACATCTTAAAGTTTAAAAAAAAAAAAGAGTTATTTATTGTTTGTAAACATTGTTGGGACCGCACTATTTATATTTTTGTTGCTCACATGACATCCATTAGCCTAGCGCATTACCTTTTGATCATATTAGGAATTGCGTTATACTGACCCAGTTGCGTTCAAGTACCCCAAATAAATGCAGAACGAACGCTGAACGAACGGAAAATGAACGCAGAATGAACGTTGCACGATCTATATGTTAAAAATGCATTTCGTTCGTTGCGTTCGTTAAAAACGAACGATGAATGCATTTTTTTAAACGCTAAACGCTGAAAACGAACGGAACGAACGAAACGAACGCAACGAAACGAACGAAACGAACGCAAATGCATTTCGCTCTTTCGGATAACTTTCAATATTATCCTTTTGAGTACATAATTGAACTCTCGATTTAAACGAAGTGCGTTTTGCAGTATTTTAATATAAAGAAATACACTGTGTAAATGGTGCTTTTTAAGCACGATTACACACTTTCATTTTTACCGATTTAAAATAGGAAATGTATTTATTCTGTAGCACAAGCTTTATATTATTTCATTATAAAACTGAAATAATGTTGGTAAAATCTGACGGCATATTTTTATATACGTGGTGTCAAGTATGTTAAATTTTTGATGAAAATAACATAAACCCGGAAGAAAACAGAATAATCATCAATGTGCACCACCAAATAATGTCAACCAAAGGACACATTCTTCAATATGATCACAAACATTAGTCGAAAACTCGTGGTAAGAATCGCATGACTGGATATCATGCGTAGTTTAATCGTCAGAAATGTTGCCATTGGTAAACGCTGAACGAACGAACGCAAATGCATTTTCTCCGTTTGTGCATTTAAACGCACATATCATGTTGCGTTCGTTCCGTGCGTTTAAATGAACGCATAGTTTCGTTTGTAAACGCTGAATGCATTCAAAAACGCAAATGATTTGCATTTTAAAAAATGCATTCATACAAATGAAATGCAAACGGAATGCAAACGGAGCGCAAACGGAACGCAAATGAAACGCAAACGGAATGCATGCTTTACCATACTGTAACTTCCGATAAATGGAATTTAGAGTACGGACAGGATCATTGAGCACACCATGCTACACAACAGAGATAATCTGTCTCAGCCTGTCGGTTATTTAAAAACCTCGATGGGTTACGCCCATCTCGGTGTTTAAATAAACCAACTCCTTGCGACCAGAATCTATTGCTTTTGGATATTTATCGACGTAATTATTGTATGTTTTATTAGGTAAAATTTACGGACAGTGCCCCTTTACTAACGAAGAAAGACCTATATTTATTCATTTCGGACGAATATTGTTTCACGAAATGGATACGAGTAAAGCTAATCCAATGAACATATCCTTATACTTAACAAAGCATCGTATAGAAAATTATGTAACTAAATCCATGGTCAGCATTTAAGTTTAAAGGGACTACGACAGATATTAAAACACGTTATTATAGTTTGTATACAAGCCTTATATACATATGGGATGAAGCGTATTGTTGGAGAGCTTTGTAATAACAAAACATAACATATTTTTAAAACTTTATTTTAATAGCTTTGGCAAATAAATTGTGGGTAGCATGGATTGCAAAAAAAGCCCCAAGCATGGGGCTTAACAATTGGCCGGTAAGCACAAAATACTATTATGTCAAGCCCTTACAGCAGAAAGAATAAAGCAAATAGAATATTACAATATTAAGGACATAAATACATAAGGACCAAATTAAATGTCCATTATGAAAGCAACTTTTGTGATTAGCATTTAACCAAGTGTTGAAAGCAGGGTTAATATTCAAGCATATTGCAAGTGGACCGAATTCAATAAATCCAAATGTGTTTGAGCAAATCGTACGGACAGCAAATGTGAATAAATTTTATGTTTAGATTACAAGTCAGTCTCTGTGTATACAGGAGCTGAATAAAGTATGTTCAGTAGGTTAATTATCTCTCGTAATAATACAGAACTTCTCAGTGATTAAAATGTGCAAAACGCTTATTGAAAAATGCTGTAGTTAGGATTAAGTAATTGTACGAAATTCTTAATTTGCTGCACTGAACAAACACCAAAACATCTACTCGTGTCTAACAACACAGTCAATCTAAGCGTTAGTTATATTGTAGATCAGTTAATCACATTTTAAGTTATATGTTATAAAGTATTTACCACCATTGAATATGCAGCAGATTGATTATGTCATGTAGGTTACAGTAGACAAAAAAAGAACAGATATATGAATGATACCCATTTACACAACAATACCATTTGTGTGGGCTAGTGTATAGCAAACGCACATGATTCAGCATCAGTCCATGTGATTCAACATCAGTCCATGTGATTCACCATCAGTCCATGTGATTCACCATCAGTCCATGGTAGATTCAACATCAGTCCATGGTAGATTCAACATCAGTCCATGGTAGATTCAACATCAGTCCATGGTAGATTCAACATCAGTCCATGGTAGATTCAACATCAGTCCATGGTAGATTCAACATCAGTCCATGGTAGATTCAACATCAGTCCATGGTAGATTCAACATCAGTCCATGGTAGATTCAACATCAGTCCATGGTAGATTCAACATCAGTCCATGGTAGATTCAACATCAGTCCATGGTAGATTCAACATCAGTCCATTGTAGATTCAACATCAGTCCATGGTAGATTCAACATCAGTCCATGGTAGATTCAACATCAGTCCATGGTAGATTCAACATCAGTCCATGGTAGATTCAACATCAGTCCATGGTAGATTCAACATCAGTCCATGGTAGATTCAACATCAGTCCATGTTTTATTGTGTTTAGTTACTAGTATCTCAGTGTTTATATACAAGACAACACAACTGGTAAAGGAAACATTTTCGAACGCATTTATAATTCGATACATAAAACTTCCTTGACGCTTGCATAGTAAATAACGATAACCATTAAAGCCTTAATTACAAAAGGAATCTGCAGGCAAAATAATGTAAATACGCCTTGCGAAATAACCCGATACGAACAGGTCCCATACGAGAAGACCCCACACGAAAAAACGGAAAATAATGTTACATAACACATGTTTTCTATA
This sequence comes from Cyrtodaria siliqua, assembly GCA_037043455.1. Lineage (NCBI taxonomy): Eukaryota > Metazoa > Mollusca > Bivalvia > Adapedonta > Hiatellidae > Cyrtodaria > Cyrtodaria siliqua. The sequence goes on from JAWPHD010001750.1 coordinate 286,313, forward strand.
TATTGCACATTGGTACTATTCACAGCTAGTACACACAAGTTGACGCAGGGAAAATGCATCTAATTTCATCCTCATAGGCCTATATTATAGCAATATTGAATAAATAGACCTTTTATGCAATCCTTCAATAATATATTTATGATAAAGTGAAGAAAATAGAAATCTCAATTTATTATTTAATCATATGCGAGCAGTTTTAAATTCAAAACTAATCTGAGGAGCAAATTTTAATGTTTCAATAAAACTCAAGATTGCCATGTGTCCCTTTAAACGGTGTCACAGTACATTTTGCAAGGAGGTGAATATTACCTATAGTTTTTCCCCCAGATATTTCCCAGATAGACATTTAGTGCAGAAATATTTTAATTAAAAAAGTTAGCCCAATAAATGTCCTACTTTATATGACTTTTTAAAAAAACACACAACATTATGTGGTCACCAGGGGTGACATCCACACCATTATGCATGTACATTTACTGCTGCCGTTATCTTATATCCGATTTCAGAAGAAAACACTTCCTGTAGTATTTGGATGCATATTCCCTGCAACAGAAACAGTTGTTTCACTTAAATTGTTATGCTTATCTTCGGCAGAATAACGATGGCCACACGATTATGAAGTTTACAATACTCTTAATATATTGTCTTTCTATTATGTTTCATACATTTGCTTTATCTGACTAGTTTTTCGGCAAATAAACGATTAACCAGGTATTAACCTAAAGCATACCAGCGGCAGCAAACGCAGCTTTACACATCTCGTGCTTTTCCATGTTTTCACCCATAATCAATTCCGTGTAGAACTCTATAACACTGTCGAGTGAACATATTCCATTTTCATCTGCACCAATTACTTAAAAAAGTCCACTCACGAAATGTTCATCCTTCAAATTAAAGGCGCTATGAAACATCTTAAACTGATCGAACGTGTAGGGTTTGTTTACAGCCACATCTGCTACCTGACACAGATATTCCGTTGCACGTCGCACAGCTTTGATAGTTGCATCCTTACCCTTTTCAAACGTCTCGCGGCGTATTCTGAAGAAGTACTCAGCAGTAAATGACTTACTCCAATCAGGCGTTTCAATTAAGAAAATAGCAGTGTTCCAAGATTTATCTAAGTGATCCGACATACTTTTGGTTTGATCAGTGTCTGGCTTATATGTTGCAATAAAGGATGCAGTGCATTTGTCTCGGTCTTTACTTGAGATGACGCCGTCACGATTTAAGTCGAGCAACTTGAACCCCATCCGCCATTTCTCCTCCATCATAGTCATGTTGGACATGGTGGTTGTTATCAAACCCTACAAGTATAGCGGATAGTGAAATTAGAAACAATTACATTCACGCTATGTTTATATTTTAGAAACACAATAATTCACACTATGTTCAACAACATGCTCGTTAGAACTAACAACAAGAATACTATGATAAAACAACAATAACATTACAGGTATATTACAGTAGCTATCCCGCCAACAACAGGCACATTTTACAACCGATGTACACAGTTTCTAAATCTACTGATGACGAGGTATATATATAACTTACATATTCTGAGAATCCAAACACTATAAACAAAGTATAAACGGCTTTAATCAGCCAGACCAAACCCCCAAAATGGAGCGTTGAATTCATACTTCATTTTTACGCATTTTCAATCAGGATAGATTAAGAACCCTTGAATAAAATTCTAGGTTTAATCGGCACAAAATGAAGCGTTGAAATAAGAGTTACAAACTCATAATTCATTTTTACGCATTTTCAATCAGGATAGTTTAAGAACCCTTGAATAAAACTATAGTTTAATCGGCATATATACATTATTATATGACCTGAACACCTGGATAGTTTTGATAAACTTTTTTTTTCCGTTTTAATATTGCCCTTATTTGGCGGATTAGTTTCTTAACAAGTTATAAATATCACCATATTTTACAAATTTAATAGCTAAAACTAAAATCATGTTTCATTTTCATTTATGCTAAGTTAACATGTTAGCTGCAAACAAATCATTTTAATGTGTATAAATAGAGAATAATAAATGGGTGTTTTTATATCACACCCTATATCAGGCCTGAGACACCATATCAGCCCGAGAGCTTTAGCGCGAGGGCTGACTTATGGGTCATTTTTTATTCTATTTATTATACACTTGAGATTTTTCGAAATTTCAATTTCAGCTCACTCACTACACTGTTTTCCAGGGAGAATAAAATAGTTTATATCTAGTGCATTCTGATGTGCTCATGTCTGTCGCGTAAGTGGTACACAACATTTATTTTTGTCTGAAATCTTATTGAAAATGAATTCCATTGAATTTTAAATTTTCTAATCAAGGTGAATTGTCATAAGTGTTTATTTTATCCATAAGTGTTTATTTTATCCACGGATAATGATTCTATACCCAATAATCTGCCGCGAAAACAGGATGGAAATAACTAATGAAACGCAGTCGATAAACAATACCCGTGATAAATCGTATACAATCGTAACTAATCGGCTAATCACTCCGGCAAAAGGATCGAGCAATCGGAACTCTTCGCCAATTTCCGTACTCGGTAATAGTGGCTCGGAGAGTATTGGGTGCCGCTCAATGGTTTTTTGCATCAAAATGCAGCATTTGGTTCGGTTTTCGATTGTAGCTCTCCGCAAAATAGTGCTCTTCTATATAATGTTGAATTGATGAAAATATTGCAGATTTGTGAGTGATTTTTATCAATTTCTTGATATTTTATTGCTATGACCGATAAATTATACTTTTTAACAAAATAAATCCCCAAATATGTGTAGTTGGAATCAAGACGTTTCGGCCCCAAACAGTTTTTTCTGTCCCAAACAGTTCGTTCCATATAATGACTGATAGTTTGGAAGCATTTGTTGAGTTTTCCAAATATATACTTTAATATAACGGTTGAATTCAAGGGAAAGGAGGAAGAGACATTGTAATTATGATTATATCATATTATGGGAGTGATTGTTTACCGTTTTGTCAGTCGAGAGTGATATGTCAGCTGCATGCATATATGAACTTGATATTGTATCAGTAAATCAATTAATAAAACTCTAAACAAAGAAAGATATGACTCATGAAGATGTACAGTTGACGTCCATTGTTAAATTACGCTTATATGGTCTGCAAGTATATATTTTTCCTCCAATCCACAGACATTAGGGCATAGACATCAATCAGTCTCTATGTCTATGATTAGGGTAATCCGAGCCTTCTCTGACCTTACCAGCCCTTTTTACGATTTTTGATATTTCATATGGCTGTGTAAAGCCGTAAAAAGAAAATTAAAAAAAAAAGGCTTTTAGGGTCAGAGAAGGCTCGGATTAACATTAGGGTACACCTTTGACATGAGGGTTAGTTTATTGCAAGATATAGATCTTATACATATATCATCTAGTGAAAACATCCCAGATATCATATATTTAATATAAACAATATGAAAATAGTTTATTTAACACTATTACTATGTGATCAGTGATTAAATCAAATGTATTTATTTTATAAGGGCTTTTAGAAGCATCAAACATTTTCAAAATGTTTAAATTTCAATCGGAGGCTCTAGTGTGTTTTACAAAAGATGGTTTATAGGAGGAATAACTTTTATCAATGACATTCTAAACAAACATGGAAATCTTTATTCATACATAGAATTGAATGAACACTATAATATACAGTCCAATTTTCTTGAATATGAAGGTATTATAACTGCTGTCAGGAATTATTTGGCAAACCTGAATATTGTGCATCTAGCCTGTAACAGCCAAACCCTATTCGTCCACTAATCCTATCCTTAATTCTACAAAATGAGAAAGGCTGTCGAAACATATATGACATCATGATTAGAAATAATGTATATCCCAAAGCATTAAGTAAATGGAAAAATGAAGTAGTTAGTGTTCCAAACTTTGAATTTGAAAGATTATATGCCTTACCTTATAAAATAACAAAATATCCTAAGTTACCTTGGTTCAATTTAGAATCAACCATAGGATACTTGAAACAAATTACCTTTTATCTAAAATGAATCTTATTAATAACGATATGTGCAGCTTTTGAAAAAATACACCTGGAACTATCCAACATCTGTTTTGGAATTGTGGAACAGAGTAAAAGAATTCTGGTCAAAACTTCAATCTTATCTTACAGGAAAATGCAATACAGCATTTGTAACTTTAACAGAAATAGATATTTTTATTTGGAAATAGTAAATTTAATACTGTTTTGAGCAAAATCATCATGCAAGCAAAACTTTACATTTATCGAAACAAGATGCAACGTCAAATTCCACAGCTTAACCTTTTTAAAACGTATATAATATCTTTGTACAAAGTTGTGAAACTAATCGCATATAAAAACTTAAAAATGAATAAGTTTCAATTCATACATTTATTATTGTTTTTCAACCCCATAACAGGGACGTAGCTAGGGACTTTATAATGTGTACGCAAACAGTCTAGGGGGTCCGGGGACATGCTCCCCGAAAATTATTTTTTCCTATACCGTCTGTGGTGCAATCTGGAGGCATTTCTGCAACAAAATGGGGCTGATTTTGTCTCTGATTTTTTTCTTTCTAGAAAACAAAACAAAAAAATTGAGCTAAATAAAGAAGTTACTTGATCCCCACTAGCTCTTGTTTTTATTGCATTTTTGGACTTTTTAATTATTTCAATATTGTTGACAATGTGTACGCAACTGCGTCCGTTGCGTACAGGTAGCTACGCGCCTGCATAACCTAGCATTAGTCCTTCATAATAAGACTTTGCATTTTGTATACCATATTTCACATTTTTTGTCTCTTTTTTTTCTTTTTCTTTTTTAACTTTTTTTTTATTTTGCCTAAATGCGAACAGTACTCAATATGAAAAAATAAAGATCACTATAATGAAGATTAAACGTGAAATAAGCTACTGTATGATATCTAAAAAGGGGTATATATTTACATAATTGTTATAAACTTCCATTCTTGGCATTGATCTCAGCTCTCTGAAGCGCCCAGTGAAACGACGGAGCTATTATTTTTCAACATTTCAATTAAAGACACACCCGGTTAAAATGAGATAATAAATATAATAACAGTCGTGAAAGAAAAGAATGTAGTTAGAAGAGTTTATGGATGTGTAAACGTCTTGAAAACTGGTCGACATCACATGTTAGGTTTCATCCTGCACTAAAACGACCACTCGTTAGTCTCTGTTTGGCTACCAAGATTTAAAGGGCAAAGGTCATAGCAAAAAGAGAAGAATATGGACAAAAGAGGGCCTCAGGGAAGATTTTGTAAATATATGGTAAACATATTTAAAAAAAAAGACCTATTATTGTAGCAAAATAACATTGTTTTTTCATTTTAAGACCAAAGGGTAATATAATAGTGCCTTAAAGATGATGAATTGAAAAGAGGGCCTCAGGGAAGATAATTTTACTAACTGGGCCACTGTCTTCTAAGAGCATTCAATGCATTACAATATTAGGTAAAATATTTTATAAGAGGCTCATTATTGCAAAATCAAAAGAGGGAAATGGCTTTCAAAGAAGAAAAGAGGGCCTCATGAAAGATTTTATTGCTAAATGGGCCATTGTCTTGTAATAGCTTCTTTCCCTCGTGGTCGTTTCCAGACATGCTGTAACTTATGATATTCGATTGTTTAAATTGAATTTGATTACATTGAATTAAATTCAAAATTTAGAAATACTTAAAGAAATGCTTAATCCAGCTCTTTTTCCAAACAAATTTTTACTCCCACCAGGATTTGAACCTGGGTCTTCTACCCTAAAAGGATAGACGTGTTTACCGATTACACCATAGAAATGGTACATGTTTTTACTAAGAGCAAATGAACTAAAAAGTTAAACTGAAGTATCTAATTTCACAGGAAAGTAGTTAAACTAGATTTAGCCCTGGCAACAATTCACTTTGAATTCCAAGTCAGTGTTACATATTGCAAAAACAAGTTAAGGCAAGACATACTTGTCCATAAAAAACACAATAACCTGTTTTTTAGTAAAAACAACACAAGCGCACCATGTCGAGCGAAACGCTGCGCCCTGTGCCCGCACATGATGGAAGCAGATAAGTTCCAGGGCAACGACGGAAAGGTATACAACGTCCGTAGCTATATAGACTGTAAGTCTACCAACGTTGTACGAGGGTCATACAATAAGTTCTGTCACTAACGGGTTTTAACAATTATGTGCTCGTTGTGAGTGTTAATGTTTGGTACCGAATGAAAGAAAGTTTCGATACCATTCCATTGATGGTAAAATGAATGCTGTAACTTGTGTATGACGAAAGTTATGGAACATTTAATACACATCACTTATACATACTGAGGCATTTTCGTCCTGAGTGTTTTTCATGTATGTTAATTGTTACTTTTTTAAATGCCTGTTTCTCTTTAAGTACTTGTCGAAGACCTTTGAAATTTCTCATACATTACCAGTTATATCTGTGCAATACAAGATTTAGAATTTAAGCATGGTAGATGAAAAGGCATTGTCTTAGAAATTAACATTTTAAGCTAACGTGTAAAATTAATTTAATGATAAATGGACATTGAAAGGAAGGGCAGTCTTCTGAAATAGCGTTTTTGGATGATCAATATTTTAACTAAACATTGTACAAAAGTCTACAATAATGTGTTGAATATGAAATTTAAACACTGAAGGACTAAGATTTGTAAAGAAATATGAAAACATATTAATACTATGAGAATAATTACGACATTTAAAAGATATTATAACATTTCCGTAAACAAAATGAAGAAAATCAGTGTTATTTCTGCTAAATTTAAGGGATATGCATTCACTCATATCCTGTTTGCAGCAAGACCTTTCCGAATTCTCGACAATCATTTTCATGGATTATGGTCGAATAACAACAGATGGCGTACAAGAAAATTTAAAAGCATAGAATTATTCAAATAATTTTTACAACGTTTCGTAACAAGGACATTTTCAGAGATGCCAGTATCCAAAAGGTGTGGTAGGGGGAGGTAATTCAGGGGTATAAATAACCAGAATCTTTTCATTTTTGTTGTGGAATTTAAGAGAGCGAACACAGTAGTACCATAAATACACTACTTTATCTCAGTGTAATATCCAGTTCAAAGGGTATATGCCTAGTGACAGAACTTGTTGAAGCACCCTCGTATATGCAGTATTTTGCAAGACTTGCAATAACTACATTTATGTTGGAGAGACGGGAGATACACTATATCAACGCCACCTACTAAACATATCCAGAATCAGTACCAAGCACGACGACCCGGTAGCTGCCAATTTTTATAGTGAAGGCCATAGCGTTAATGACTTCATGGTGATGTGCCTCGAAAAACTGCATGATGAAGACATGTACCGATAAACAATCGAGGGCTTATGGAAGAATAAGTTCAGAACTTATAAGCCGTACGGCATCAATACGAAGAAATAGCGCGACAAACGACGTCGCTTAATAACGTTACGTCAGTTCCGTTTTACTGTGTATATTCATTGTTAAAATACGCCACTGAGGAAGGCCGCAAGGCCGAAAGCTACGGCATAAATATAATTGCTAGAGTTTTTATTTATAAGATACTACAGAGATTTTAATATATGTATATATATATATATATATATATATAAGGTATATAATTTTACCTTGATCTAGATCTAGATCCTGCATTGTTTATCCAAAATTACCCAAACTTACACTGCAGTTAAATCTCTACTTGGAGATGTTTTGAATTACTTATACTTCTGCCTTTGAAGTTACATACACAAGATCTTGGACAAGTTCTTTGGGTCGTAGGTTCAAATCTCGCCGGTGGCATTTTTTTTTATCCCCCTTTTATTATTTTTATTATCACACTTTTGGTTGTTTTTTCCTCATAATAAATCTTGTTTCGAGGGTTCAAATCCGATTAGAGAAATTTCTTTGCTCCCACACCCCCTCCCCAAAAAAGTCTCTAAATCTTTTTTATTGGTTCAATATATACATTTTTTAGTGTTTCTGATTTCCTTTTAGTTCTACAGACGGTGTGGGAATTGTCGTTGGCGTTCGTTAGCGGCATTTTCTATGAAACCGCTCGACCAGTTTTAATAAAATTTCCCATTGATTCTCCTGAGTGGGTTGGGACCTTACATACATTTTATTAGTGATCCACATTCAAAATGGCCGCCGTTGCTAAATACATATATAGCCAAACCCTTAACAACATATTCTTCTCCAGAACGCCAAGATAGATTTTGACAAATTTATTTTGGAATTGATTGCTAACTTCAGAACTATCAAGTTTATCTTGTTTTGTTTTCATGAATTCAAAAATGGTTCCAAAGTTTGTATTTGAAAATTGTGCACGCTTTACAAAGACGTATAGGGAAACAATTGAAAAACATTCTTCTCTAAAATCACAAGGCATACAGTTCTCAAATATTGCATGTTACATCAGTTTATGGTTCTCTACCAAATGTGTTCAAATGGTGACCCTGGGGTTAAATCTGGCCTCCACACCCGGGTTCACATATTGGCATAGAGTTATATATTATAATCTTAAAACAACTTTCTTTTCTTAAACTACAAGAGTCAGAGGTTCAATATTTTGCATTTGCCATATGCGTACGGACCTCTACCAAGTTTGTTCAATTCGAGACCATGTGATCAAATTTGGCCCCACCCCAGGGATCAAATGTGTTCAATAGAGGGATAAAGCGACTATTTTATTTCCTGAAACCACAGTTTAACACTGATACAAGCATCCAACCAGCATCGGCCTCGGGGTACTTCTTACCACTGGGGACATAACCCCATGGGTCATAACTTGGAAACCGTTTAGTTCCCACCCTATAACAATACATACATTTAATGGGCATGAACAGAGGGATAGAACCACCAACCTAGCAGCGGCTATGAGTCTATCCCCATCCCTGATGAACATATTCCCTGGGCCATAACTTTGAAACTGTTGAGATCCCTATATACCCTATAACCATATATACACTTACTGTGCATGAACAGATGTATACAACCTTCAAACTATACATCGACCCGGAGTCTGTCCCGACCACTGGGAAAATAAACTCTGTGGTATAACTTGCAAAACGTTGAGATCTCCACCCTATAACCGTATATACACTTAATGGACACGAACAGACGGATAGAACCATCCAACCAGCATTGGTCCTGTGGTTCATCCCCACCCTTTGGGACATAGCCCCTGGGTCATAAGTTGGACACCGTTGAGATCACCACCCGATAACCTTGCATACACTTACTGGGCATAAATACATTGATACAGCTTTCCAACCAACATCTACCCGGGATCTGTCCCCAAACCAGGGTAAATAGCCCCAAGGGTCATAACTTTGACACCGTTGAGATCTCTACAGGCGGATACAACCATCCAACCAGCATTGTACCTGTGGTCCATCCCCACCCTTTGGGAAATAGCCCATGGTTCATAACTTGGAAACAGTTGAGATCCTCACCCAATAACCATATATACACTTACTTGGCCTAAACTCTTTAAAGCGGGCGCGAGAGTTTGCGATGGGGTGCCATCGACTGTGTGTTCTCTTTCAGTTATGACATTATAAGCTTGTTTGACAATTGTTTCATCTTTAAAGCTTGTTTAACAATATTTTCATCTTTGTAAAGATCATCAGGTGTACGATTTAGCGCAGTTTTTACTCTCTTGTTTAGATGCTTTGTTTTGACTTGAGTTCTACCAAATGTGTACGGCCATTAGAGCGAAACAAGCCCTTTTGGGCCTCTTGTTTTTAAAACTGTGTGATATATTGAACATTCGCCTAGGTTCGTCTATGTGTTTTTTCACGTTTAGTAAAGTCAGAACGCAAATTGTTTTGTTATCTTATGTATCGCAGAACTATGCATGATGTGGTACACATACACATAATCCCCAATATTGACCGGTACGGTACATCTACGATTGCACCACGTCTCTCCGTCCCTCTGTTGTTGTTTTTTTGGACTATAACTTACATCTGTATAAAGGGATATTGTATTTTATGCAATTATTTTGTATTCGTTATAAATTTGTATTTTTACACTAGTCTGTGTACTATGTAGTTTACATGGGACGTAATACCAATAATATATCTATCAGATAATATTTCATGAATGACTTACTCATTGCTCCCTTTTATCCAGATGTTTGTTACACTCCTGTGGAATTGTACATGCGGTGTATGCAGTGATGTTGTCTAGTATATATGATGTTTGTCATACAGTTACAGATATACTTATCAATATTAACTTGCTTTCGACATAATGTAATAAGCAAATAAAAGGAGAAAAACGTATTACCCGCAACGCCCCACCCCACCCATTCCACTCCATTGTCAAATCCCTCTCCAACTCATCCAGTAAAATAAGTGTGATTTATTAACGCGAGGACACCAAGGTCAGGATGGGAACAAAACTCCTATATTATTTAAGTAGTCGAGCTATAGACATAACCTTTGACATCGTATTTGTTTTGGACCTTTGTAAATAAAACAGGACATTTAGTAAACATGTGTTTAGTGGCAGCGCATTAGTATCTCTATATGTCGATAAACTAGCCCCATGAGGATATTCAAAGATATTTAAATACTGTATTTAATAGTATATTTCTTGTTCATTTTTAATTAATGCAACATCTAAATAGCTGATTTAATAGTTTATTGCCGTCTGATTATTTACGTACATTTATATTTACACGATACTACATACAACAGAGATGATCGGAATCAGTCAGTTTTCTATGGTGTTCCGTTAGGGCAATCGTACCATCACGTATCGACGTTTACAAGTCGATGATGCACGATTGT